>JAOQMS010000179.1:31119831-31132488 GCA_027563885.1 Erythroxylum longipes | reverse complement strand
CTTAAGTTACATGCCAAAAATGCCCTCAATTCATTCTTATGCATTTATTCCTTAAACTATCATGCTTAATTTAACGATTTTTTTTCGGGGGCCAACATCTGTAAAGGGATAATTAGATAGATAGAGAAGCTAATGAGTAGGTTTCTACGGGGAGGTAGATAAAATGTAAATTTCAAAGCTAAAGTATGATGGAAGGATATCACCAAACCTACGGATGAGGGAGGACTAAACATTATATCAATTGGGCTTACAAATAAGGTATTATTAGCTAAAAGATTATAGGTCATCTTTTAAAACAAAACCATCTTACAGATTAGATGATTAAAAGCATATTTCAAGATACATGGAAGTTTATAGGAGATTCAACCAACTTAAGGAGATTCCTATGTTCTAGTTCAACTCTTAAAACTTAGGAACAAATTAGCTAGCACATTCAATTATATAGTGGGGAATGGTAATAGAGCCTCGTTAATGTATGATAATTGGAGTAATAAAGGCCCCTAATTATTCTAGATATAGCTTGCTAATAAGGAATCTAGTACAAGCTAAAGCTAAGGAATGGATTTTATAATCAATGTAGTAACTTCCCTCCAGTATTAGCAAGTGTTAGCTAACTACAACTCCAGTGGAGACAAACCAAACACTTACATATAGATGACTAATTCAAATGGTACTTTCACTAAAGGTCAGATAAAGAAGTATTAAGAATGGAAAGTGCAAAGTAAACTGGTACAAGCTTCTTTAGAACCACAAAATGAGCTTAAAGATCTTATTCCTGTTATGGTTAGTTTGTAAGCATAAGCTAAATACAAGGGATAAATTTAACTAGGGATGTCAATCTTGGCTTGGTCCACTCAGCCCAGGCCTAGGTTGGTCGGGGCTAAAGAGAATGTGCAAAATAATGTTGTTTTTTTTAAATATTTCTTAAAAAAGTGTAAACTGGCTGGGCCTATTAGCCCATGGTAGGGTTGAGTCATAGATCACCCAGCTCGTAGGCCGAGTCAGGTAGGGTTAGGTGCGGCTCAAGACTGGCCCGACCAATTTTCATCCCTGAACTCAACTACTTCAACTTACCTAATCAATATCCTTAATGCAAAGTTGAGTTAGAAACTTATAAACAATTATTTTTTAAATGCATCTTCTCCAATAGAATATGGAGAAAAATCCATACATCTCTGTTTAATAAACGAAGTTCATCCAAATTACATTAAAGCATTCAAATAGATGGAGAACCAAAATACTATAAAGAGGAGAAATTGACATACACAACATGTATAGTATCATGCATCTACAAGACCTGGAAGGAACGCAATGCTTGATTTTTCTAAGGAAAAGAAACTAATTATGAGATAGTTTGTAAGGAAACAATATAATGGATTCGAGAAACACTTTTAACTATCAAACAAAAATTGAACACAGAGAGAAATTGACTCATAATTGGTAGACCTAAGTGTGCATTTTAAGGTCAATCAAGGGAGCAAATGTTGGAGGTCTCCACTCCACCAGTAGTAAAGGAAAGATGGTCAAAAAGTTCTAGACGATAATGATCATACTAGTGACAATACTATGACAAAAAGAGCTTTAAACAATGACACGTTTGCAACAGTTTAAAAATGTTTTGTTAAAAATTAATATAGTGCAACCATTTTTAAAGTGTTGCCTTTACTAATATTAGAGGACGAAGATAATAATAATTTGTTGCTACACATAAGAAAAGGCAACAAAATTAAAAAAATGTTGTAATAAAGTCTTATATATGCAACATTTAAAATTGTTGCACCTATTTACTAAAGGGTATTTATTAATATTACATATGTAGCACCTACATACCCCCTGGGAGGATTTGCAAATGCTATACAAAACAGAACCAAAGTAATCCAATACATACTACAGCATTTCTAGAAACTCAAGGAGAATACATTTCATTCATTATTGGTTGGGTCATACTCAGAACATAACATACACATTATACTTATTTCATACAAGCCTTAAATCCAATTCCAAATTGTATTAAGGTTTTTACAAACCATTAAGCAAATCACAAAATACAACATATCTTATTACATTGAAGAACAACTAAAAAAAACTAAACATTTCTAGAACAAAACACAATCTTCATGGCCATTGCAGTTTCTATTGTCCCAGTCTTCAAACCTTCCTATCTGAACCTATATGGGGCAAAACCACCATGCTAAGTATAAAGCTTAATGGGGAATAAACTAAACAGGATATAGGTTGACGACTGTTTCAAACAATCATCCAAACATTCACATATTCAAAATCACATCAGATAATAAGCAGTGTTTACTTATCCATTTCCAAATCGAACCAAAATATCATGAATCTCAGAACATATCAGAACAGGTCACACATTTACTTTAGCGCAAAACTCACCAATTTCAAATTTTAATATTAACATATCAGAACAAAACTTGTCTGGAACAAAACAAAATTTGCTTATTTCAAAATAGAGCTCAAATGTTTCAGATCAAAGTTATTTATATCAAAATTGAGCATATAACATAATACAAAACAAGTTAGTCTATTAATCTTTTATACAGAAGTGGGTAACGGGACTAATACAGGAGATACCGTGATCAGTATCACAGATCAGGAGAGACTTATGTCTCAATAATAGGAGACACTGAACTGTCAGTAATAGGAGAAACCGAAGTGTCAGTAATAGGAGACACTGAAGTGCCACAGGAGCAACTACAGACCCTTCTAGGCATGCCTATTTACTCACATCTATGACTTAACAGTTTTAAAACGAACCATTTTAGATTTCAAAATTTTATGCAAAAGATGAAGTATAACATATGTCTTTATTCTATTTTACTCGAAATGAACTTATTCATTGGCATTTGATCAAACATAACATACCTTATAAATACAATTATGTGCAATTATGCATCAATAGAAGTGTTGAGCCATCACACATTATATATAGGCACATAATTAGAAGGCACTTCCAATACAATTCCAACTATCAAACTCCTCTGACAACTGATGGTCTGGTACGTATTATCAAAATATTATTGCAAAAATTCCCAATTCACATACATCCATATTCAATTCATAATACATAAGCCTTTGGAATTCATTCATTCATGAACACACCAAGCAATTCAACGTTGTACACCATACATTCTTTACATTATCATCTCAATAAATCATGCATAATTAAACTAACTATTACTCAACTAACCTTATGTAGTCATCAATTGCACAAAATCTCATTTGTTTTCACCTTCCTAACCATTTCTCACAATTGTGGGATAAGGGAGCCGAAACCTCCAAACAATTATTTTCACAGGACAATTTTTGGGTCAGTTTTGTATGACCATTTTGACATAGAAACTGAGGTTTCTGGGCAATAAGTTCTTCTAAAAAATTGTTCTTCTATGTCTTAAGTTTTGATAGCACTAACATCAGACCATTTGTTCTTTTAAATCATGAGATATAAGCAAAACATCATAAGCTGATCCAAATTAGGGGCAGAATCAGGTCACCTTTTTCGATCTCAATTTACAAGGTCATAGAGCCTGAATTAAGTCAGAATGTCTTCTAGAGATATTTAGATATATGTCTTAGGTTTCATTTGATACTAAAATAACACAATTTTGAGGTCTTTATACTGAGTTATGACTCAAAAAATATGACTGACTCAAATAAACCCTAGACAGAATCCCACTACACAATGTTCTCTTGTCATCTTCAACCAATTTTATCCAAGATAACACTAAAATAATAACAAAGCAACATCCCAGCAACAATTCCACATCCAAATGAATCTTTATAACCATTCAATCATACAAAAATATAGAAATCAACTAAGTGAAGTCCCAAACCTTAAAATTGACAAAGTAGTTCTTCTAATGCTTTTTCCTTCCCTTTCTCCTTAGTTTTGCTTAAATCACCAAGTGAAAAATGATGGAATGAAAAAGGTAAAGTGAACAAGAGTAAAACATGAAGTTAAGCTATTAAATTTTCGTGCATCTCCCTTCTCTGTATGCCTTTTCAAGAATGTTCTAGTCTTAGACACATGTTTCAATCTCATTGGTCCATATGTAACAATCCTATTGGACCATATGTTACAATCCCATTGGACCACATATTACAATTCTATTGGACCATGTGCCGCAATTCTATTGGACCATGTGTTATAATTTTATTGGACCATGTGTTACAATTCCATTGGACACACATGTTTCAATCTCATTGGTCCATGAGTTAACTTTAGGAAAATTGCATATTGGTCCTTCTTCTTCCTTAAATTCCCACATTTGCCTATGATCTTATCAATTACTTTCATTTCCTTATGTCTTAATTTTCTAATGACATAAACTTCATGCAATTTGGTTAATTATATCGGGAGTTATACCCCAAAAACTACAGGCTATTTGAAATAAGGACATCAGCCATAACTTAACTTCAAACTAGAATTCAAAAATCATAGAGGCAGAATCAGATTTGGGTTCCTTCATGAAAGTTGTAGATAAATGTATCTACCTTCATCTGAATTTAAAACCATCCAAATTTTGATGTCTACAGTTCAAGATATAGCTGAACTACCGAAGTCTATTTAGTAGTTAAACTAGAATTAGCATATAACCATCATTTTTCCATCATTCAATTCTCATCATCTTAACACATATTCATGCCAATTCAAATCTCATGACACTTGTATTAATACATACTATCAAGTTTAAAATTCCCTCACATGTTTAATTTCGAATTCTAACTCCAAAGAATAAGCCAATCATACCTGTATTGCCATAAATATGTAACATTTCATCTAGGGTTTGGGGCCTTACAACATATTTATTTATACTAGCTATTTACTAATGTATATTTAAAATATAAAATTTTTCTATTTATTAAAGAGTATTCAGAATATGTCTAGAAAAATTAAATTACCTACTAATTTTTATTTACTAATGTGTATTCGAGTCGACTAGGCCAAGCTAGGCCAGTTTAAACTATGCTATTTTGTCATATTTAAATAAAATTAATATTTGAAATAATACTTGTCCTGTATATAATATTTTGGGGATAAAAACAAATATTATGTGTGTGAGTTTTTTCTAAATCAAAGTTGATTGACTGAAAAAATAGTGAAGGACAATAAATCGTTTGGAGAATAGAAATACTTTCCTGTATCAAGCCAAAACGACGAGGACACCAGCTTAGCAATAGTTAAAGAAGAAGATTCTGGACGAAAATAATAATTGTGTTTCAAATTTGTTCATCTTTTTAATTAGTATTAATCTATCCTATTTATGTTTATGTATGTTTTAAAATTTATTTCATTATGTCTGTTTGCATTACCTATCATAATATTTATTTACTAATAGTTTGTACCGAGAAAAAATTATCTCTTAGTAGAAAACTTGTTCAAACATTTACAGATACTTATGTTCAAGTCAAACAAATAAATGTTTCTAATACTACTTTATCTAAATTTCGAGATATTTTAGCAAGACATACTGAAATATATAATCAAGAAAAGCTAGAAATAAAACAACTATATCAACAGTTTCAAGAACATTATAAAACCCATTATATATAATAAATATGTCTTTTCTCTTAACTAATTGTGCATATTGTAATAAACTAAACATTCTTCATCTAGAAATATTAGTTAACCAATATGAAGTTGAAAAAGATTACTATGAAACTTGCTATAATTATCTTCAATTTTCTATTTCTAATAACGGTCTAGCTCCGATCAAAGAAAGAACTTTTTACTTAAAATTAATCATTTGTGTTTACATCTAGTAAGTACTTCTTTTACTATTTTCAAATGATCTTCTTTAGTTTTGTTTGAAAAAATAATAATATTAGCAATATACACTAAAGTAAATTCTTCTAATCCTTTTAAATTATTATCCATAAATCTTTCGTAAATTCCAGGAGCTTGTTTTAATCCAAAAGGTAATACATTCCATTGATAATGTTTTTGTGGAGGAGAAAGTGTCACTTCTTGTAACGATATGAATTCTATTGCCTTAATAAAAAAGCAACAATAATTATACTTAGAGCTAAGCTTTTGTCCGTTGCCTAAAGTACTTTTTGCCTTAGTGTAAGTAGTAGTCCTCGTATAATTGGTTGCTCTGAAGGTGTAATATCGTATTTTTGCAATCTTGTGTATAGCATTAGTCCTCTTATAATTGGCTACTTAAAGGTGTAATATCGTATTTTTGCAATTTTGTGTATATATGTGTACACTTGGAGATGTTCTCACTAATTCAATGATTTTTAACTTTTCAAAAAATTTATCTTTAAAATTTGGGCTATTCAATTAAGAAAGACATTTTTTAAGGAACTTGAAGCATATTTTAAAAAATATTGATTATTTTGGAACTTGAAAATGGGATTCTTGATTAGAAATTGATAAAAGAAAATACCTATTTGGAATTCAAATTAGTGAAAAATTAAAAACTGTATATTTAAATAAAAATAAAGATATATTATAAAAATTAAAATTTATTTAATTTTATAATAATAGTTAAAAACTTTGAATTTGTAACAAAAGTCGTTTGGCATACACGTAGGTGGTGGATGACACATTAGACAAAAGAATAAAATTTAAAATTTAAAAAACACTCTTCTTGTCAATGCATCCATAGTAATGATACACTCCATTAAAAAAATCCTAGACCTCACACTTCGGACTCATGCTCTCTCTCTGCATCAACATAGGTACTTGTTAGAGAAAATATCAATAATAATTAAATTGGAAAGGTTTATCTGAAAATAAGGCTTCGTGAAAAATCACTGCCCTAAGTCAGAAATTCCCCCTCTACAGTGCAGCAGGACAACGGGATCCGATCCCAAGGTTAACGCCTTCTCCACTAGCTTTAGTGCACTCCAAAGGGTAGAGTAGGAACTGTCTCCGAGAATTAATAAAGGCAGATAAATAGAATAAACAAGATAAAAGTATGTATATTTGGTTTGAGAGAATAAGAAGACGTGTAAAATATATGAGTGATTTGGAAGAGTGGAAGTAAGGGTTGGAAGAGTGGAAGTGAGGGGATTTTATAGTAGAACCCCCTCACCAATGTTCACATGAATGTTGGTAACATTCATGTGATTTGGACCAACATAACAATCCCCCACTTGGTCCAAACTTGAGAAACAAACTTTAACATTAATAAATAAAAAATAGATGAATAATCAGGTGAACTAAGTCTTAAACTTGCTGTCCTAAGAAATTCAGAGACAGAACTTGCTAAAGAGTTATCAACCTCACAATGCCCTGGTCTCATGATCGCTCTAGAGAGATAGTCCAAATACTCTCATAGGAGGGTGGCTAGCCCCTCACAATCACATATATTAGTCCATCAAGTGTGTACTTCTCGCACCACCCAAACTTGAGCTATGGAACTTATTAAGGATTATATAATCTAACCTCATCAAACAAAGTAAAGTCATGTTAGGGATGCAATCCAACAAATGAATATATCTCAGTATTATACCACAAACAAAGTACAAGTAAGTAGTCACCATATAACTTCGTTAACCCATTGAACTTGGTTTCCCGAGATGGGTATCCATCACGAGGTTACTACACAGTTGGGCTTAACCCCATCCTTTTAGCATGCTCTGAAACTAGTTCCTTACTCAAAGCTTTTGTAAACGGATCCGCTAAGTTCCTCTCTGACTTGACATAGTCTAGAGAAATTACACCATGTCTAATTAAAGTACAGACAATTTTATGTCTCAATCTGATATGTCTACTTTTGCCATTATATGCCTTATTCTTGGCAACTTGAATGGCAGCCTGCGAGTCACAGTAAAGAAATACAAAAGGAATTGGCTTTTTCCAAAGTGGGATATCTGCTAAGAGATTCCTTAACCATTCAGCTTCTCGTCTTGCCAACTCCAAAGGCATGAACTCAACCTCCATTATTGATCTTGCAATACATGTTTGCTTGGATGATTTCTAAGACACCACAGCTCCTGCCAAGGTAAAAACATAACCACTGGTAGAGTGTATATCATCACTCTCCGTAACCCAATTAGCATCAGAATACTCCTCCAATACAAGAGGATGACCACTAAAAGATAATCCATAACGCATAGTACCTTTCAAATACCTCAACAAATGAATCAATGCATTCTAATGCTCTTGACTAGGATTATGAGTATACCTACTAAGTCTACTCACACAGTATGGAATATTAGGACGAGAATAGTTCATCAAGAACATCACACTACAAAGAATTTTAGCATACTCAGCTTGGTTTACACTGTTACTAAGATTTTTCTTTAAAGCAATACTAGCGTCATAGGGAGTCTTGACTAGATCAACATCATAGTAACCAAACTTCTTCAAAATTTTCTCAACATAATGGGTTTGATTCAACCTAAAACCAGAGTCAGTCCTGTCAACTTTGATTCCCAAAATAAAGTCCACAGGTCTAATATCTTTCATATCAAAATAAGACTTTAGCAAACTCTTGGTAATATCAATGATAAATAAACTAGTACCAAAAATAAGCATACCATCCACATAAAGAGTTATGATTACATAACCATTGATATCAAATTTCACGTAAATGCAAGAATCAGCATCACAAGAGGTGAAACCATGTTTGAAAATTTCATTTTCAAATTTCTCATGCCACTGTTTGGGGGCTTGTTTAAGTCCATAGAAAGACTTAACCAACTTACACACCTTTTGTTCTTGACCAAGCACTCTAAACCCCTCTGGCTGAACCATATAAATTTCCTCATCTAGATCACCATTTAAGAAAGCTGTTTTAACATCCACTTGGTGCACATGAAGTTTAAATATTGAGGCAATAGCAAATAACATCCTTATAGATGCAATTTTAGTGCAGGAGAGTAAGTGTCAAAAAAGTCCAATCCTTCCTTTTGTTTAAAGCCTTTAATCACAAGTCTTGCCTTGAACCTCTCAACGGTTCCTTTAGGTCTCAATTTCTTTTTGAAAATTCACTTACACTCTAAAGGCTTACACCCTCAAGGTAGATCAACTAAAACCCAAGTTTTATTAGACATGATTGACTCTGACTCACTATCTATGGCTTCCTTCCAAAATGTAGCATCTATCACCTCAGGTTTTGTCACTATAAATGAAGTAATAAAGTCAGAACCAAAACTGGTGGGTGCTCTAACTCTTTTGGTCCTCCTTAGTTCAACACTTTCCTCTTCCTCTATGTCATCATTAGTAGAAGAACTAGGGACAAATTCTCTAGGATCTTGTACACTAACTTTCATAGGAAATATATCCTTAAAGAACACCGCATCTCTTAACTCTATAATTGGTCCATAAATTTTAGATCCCTCTTCTTTAACCATAAATCTATAGGCAGCACTATTAGAGGCATATCTCACAAAAATTGAATCGACAGTCGTAGGTCTAATTTTCTTCCTTTTAAGTTTAGGTAGAGCAACCTTAGCAAGACCCCCACACTTTCAAAAAATGCAAGTTAGGTAGATAACGTTTCCAAATTTCATAAGGGGTTTAATCTACTTTCTTATGAGGAACTTTATTTAGAACATGACAAGCTGAAAGAATAGCTTCTCCCCATATAAAATCAGGTAAAATAGAAGAAATCAACATTGCATTCATCATATCCTTAAGTGTTTGGTTTTTCCTCTCGGCTATTCCATTTTGTTCCGGTGTATAAGGGGCTGTAACCTCATGGATAATCCCAACTTTTACATAGTAATCAGCCAAAAAATTAGTACTATACTTACCACCTCGATCAAACCTTAATCTCTTAATTTTCCTTTCTAATTGGTTTTCAACGTCAGCTTTGTATTTCATAAACATTTCTTCTGCATCACTTTTATTTTTCAATCAGTAAATCTCAGTAAATCTAGAACAATCATCTACAAAGGTAATATAATATCTCATGCCTCCTTTACTCATATAGTTCTTTAAATCACCCAAGTTTGTGTGCACCAAGTCTAATAATTGTGACTCTCTCTCGATCATTGAGTTAAAAGGTTTCTTAGAGTGTTTAGCCTCACCACAAATTTGACATTTTTCCATTTCATTAGTGATCTGGTTAGGTAACAAGTTTAAGCTTTACATTTTCTTAATTGACCTCACATTCACATGCCCAAGTATAGAGTGCCATAAGTCTAAAGACTCAACAATATAAGCAAAAGAAGTTGATGCATTCATTTCAACGTCAAGTATAAATAAGCCCCCATTACAAAATCCTTTTCCAAAAAAGTTTCCTTTTTTAGTCATACTAGCTTATCAGAATCAAAGGTTAGTTTAACCCTGGATTTGTTAAGCAATGCACCATAAATTAAGTTTTTACGTATATCAGGAACAAATAAAACATTTTCTAATGCCAGTACTTTTCTAGAAGTGAGTTTGAGAGTGACCTTCCCAACTCCTTGGACAAGAACTTTGCTAGAGTTGCCCATGTATACGAATTGACCATCAGCAGCATCATTCAGCTCCTTGAATAGGCCCTTGTTAGTGCAAATGTGACGTGTAGCTCCTGTGTTAACTATCCACCCTACCAAATTTCCAGCAAGGTTAACTTCGGACACCATAGCAATAATGATCTCCTCGTCATCACCAGCTTCAACTATATTAGCTTGAGTGTTGGACCCCGAAATTTTTCTTAGAAAATTTTTGAGCAGTACATGAGAAGTGTGGATATATTCATGTTTTTCTTTGTTGTTTTTGGTAGTGAGAGACTATGAAATAGGAAAATTTAGGGTGAAAGTGATGAAGAACACACACACACACATACACACACACACACACACACACACACATATATATATATATGTATGTTCTGTTATGGGTGTTCATGATTAATCATGGACTGCAATATCTTTATAGATGATATTGAGTTGAGGATGAGGAGTAAATGAAGTAGTAAAGATGATCTTGGTATAAGTTGTGTTAAGGAAAGATTTGGAAAAAAAATCGGTAGTTGATCTGGAAAGTTGTAGTTTATTTTTCTAGCTTTCTAACGGTATATAGTATGAAATTTTTGGACCTTTGGATTGAAAGTTATGGTCCTTAAATAGGGAAATGCGTAGGAATGTAAAAATGTATCGTCTGTAGAGACGAATCGTCTGTGATGACGTCATTTCGTCTGTAAGGATGCGTCGTCTGTAAAGATGCATCCTCTGTAAAAATGTATCATCTGTAAAGATGCATCGTCTGTGATGATGTCACATCATCTGTGATGAAGTCATATTGTCTTAAGCGTTGCATCGTCTTAAGTTGACTTTGCTTCGTCTTAAGTTGACTCAGGTTTCGTCTGCCTTTTGGTTCGTCTGTCTTTTGCTTCATCTGTCTTTTGCTTCGTCTGTCTTTTGTTTCGTCTGCTTTTTCACTTCATTTGTCTTTTGTTTCGTCTAGTTTTTCACTTTGTCTGTCTTTCGTTTCATCTGCTTTTTCACTTCGTCTGTCTTTTGCTTCGTCTGCTTTTTCACTTCGCCTGTCTTTTGTTTCGTCTGCTTTTTCACTTCGTCTGTCTTTTGTTTCGTCTGCTTTTTCACTTCGTCTGTGATGACATCATAGGGTCTTAAGCGTTGCATCGTCTTAAGTTGACTTTGCTTCGTCTAAAGTTGACTTTTGTTTCGTCTGTCTTTTGTTTCGTCTATTCCTTGTTTCGTCAGCCCTCTTTGTTTCGTCTACTTTTTCACTTCGTCTGTGATAACATCACTTCATCTGTCATAACGTCATAGGGTCTTAAGTGTTGCATCGTCTTATGTTGACTTTGCTTTGTCTTAAGTTGACCCGCTCTGTCTTAAGCGTTGCATCGTCTTAAGTTGACTTTGCTTTGTCTTAAGTTGACTCGGGCTTCGTTTATCTTTTGTTTCATCTATTCCTTGCTTCGTTTGCCCTCTTTGTTTCGTTTGCTTTTTCACTTCGTCTGTGATGACTTCATAGGGTCTTAAGCGTTGCATCGTCTTAAGTTGATTTTGCTTCGTCTTAAGTTGACCCGCTCTGTCTTAAGCATTGCATCGTCTTAAGTTGACTTTGCTTCATCTTAAGTTGACTCAGGTTTTGTCTATCTTTTACTTCATCTGTATATCGTTTTTTCTGCATTGCTTCGTCTGCTTTGCTTCGTCTGTATTACTTCATCTATCTTTTTTTTCGTCTGCTTTGCTTCGTCTGTATTACTTCGTCTATCTTTTGTTTCGTCTACTTTGCTTCATCTGTACTGCTTCGTTTGTTTTGCTTCATCTATATCGCTTCTTCTGCTTTTGCTTCATCTGTATTACTTCTTCTATCTTTTGTTTCGTCTGCATTGCTTCGTCTGAATTACTTCGTCTATCTTTTGTTTCGTCTTCTTTTGATTGGTTTCGTCTAAACATATCGTCTGGTCCATTTTTGACCCTTCAGACGATTGAATTTGTCTTCAAGGTCTTCATGAAAGTTGTAGATCTTGAAGCTCTCTTTCAGATAATCAAAAGAACTCTTTGATTCGACATCTGTAAAAAGAGTTACGCTATTCATCCCGAGTTAAGTTCAATATGTTTGAGGATCAAACCTTTGTTTGATTCTTTCGGTCTTAACTTTGTTATCCGACCTCCAAATGAGGTGATTCTTGAACCCAATAGCTTCTTAACATTTTCTGTCCCTCCATAGAATTTGATAGCATTTAGTATTAATATGAGAAAGATAGATTGAATCAAAGTAAG
>JAOQMS010000179.1:31090199-31113193 GCA_027563885.1 Erythroxylum longipes | reverse complement strand
AGATTGAGTTGAAATTAGGTATACTTGAAAAAGCTATCGATTAGAGATGATGAATTTTGAACAGGAATTATGGTTACCTATAAGTAAGATGCATTATGGGATAAAAGCATGACGATGAATTAATAATGGTTAAGGTGTTTTTCATTGGATTACGCCCACGTTATAGTAATAAGCTCACGTTTTATGACCTCTAAGTTGGACTCTGAAAACGAGGTCTAACATGTTTGGTATCAGAGCAAGCAGGAGTTAGACCCCGAAAACAGGGTCTAACAACTGCTCCCTGATTATGCTGTAAATCTCTATCAATAGTGATTGCTTCTACTTTAAGTTATTTTGATAAATCCTTGATTTTCTTTCTATCCATGAACCATAAATAGTATAACTCAAGGCAATTTTATAGGCTATCAGATCCTTTCTACTCTTACTATTTTCCATACTTAGGCCTTGTCATCACAATCCGAGCTGAGTAAGCATGCATTACATAACCTCTAAATATTACCCCAAATGAAATCTGCATATCGGCAGTTGAAAAAAGAAATTTGCTTTAAGGTTTCTTGTTGGAGTTGCATAGTACACAAATGTTGGGACCATTGATAAATTTTGTATACTCGATCCACTAGATGCACATCTTCCTTTTAATTCTAACTAAAGAATAAAGGATGCTCTTGGCCAAGCTTCTCGTTACCACACAAGCTTAAGCCAAACAACTTTAGGAGCTTTATCTTGGAGAAGATCATGACATGCTGCATCTGTGAAGTATTTAACAGGGTGTTTGCACCATAATACTGGGTTGTCCTCATTCTGATTCAAGGTAGAGGACATGACAAAGCATGTAAGGTAAGGGAATAGTGTGATACTTAATTTTGTTAAACCATTTTACACTAATTTATGTAATTTCTATAACACGTAACAAAAGCCTTAGTATGTGCCCCGGATTGTTCACGAAAGGGAAATAAATGAAGTAAATATGGAAATATTGTTTTTTGGTTCCATCACACATTCGGAGGTGCTTTCTGAGGTCGAAACGAACTCCGATCAACCGGGACTTTCACGAGAACTCCGACAAGACATGGTCAACGTCTTTCTATAATTTTCTCAAAATGTAAGCTCTCCTAACGAGTCAGAGAATCCTGATGCTCGTGAATGAATTGAGCAATTGCAGGAGACTTTAAACTCTTTATATAGCTTCCATATTAGGCTTCCCCATCACAGGGCCAATATGGGTCCGATCTATACTAATTGGGATTCATTTCTTCCTAAACTTTGGCCCATTAATATTATATTATTTATCGGGCTACTTTATTATCTTTATCTAGATTAAAATTATGTAACTTAACCGTCAAGCAATTTAAAAACCGACAAATTCCATAATTAAAATTATCCACCGAATGGATAATTACTAACATTCTCCCCCTTGGACAATAATCAATTATGGTTTAGATTTAAGTTTAAAACCATTTTTAAAACACGATTAAGCTACATGACTGAATAAGTACCAAGTTTTAAAAAAGTTTGATCCAAAGATAATGAAAGATCATTATTTTATCCCGTAAGGCTTTCAATACTGGAAAATATCAAATACATGTGTCTTGTGTGACACAGATCCAACACAATCACGAATACCTAATACCTTACTAAGATAAATGAGAAAATAGAGTGTTGCAAACTAGGATGATACCTGATGATCTAAAATGTATCATCTCACTGTTTGTAGCTCTCAGTTTCTCTAAACTTTATGCTAAACTACATATGCGAAACTGCATCAGAGAAATCTTGTTTTCTCTCACAAAATGCTAAACTACATCAAAGAAAACTTTTATGCTCTCTCACCAAATGCTAAATAGCATTCGAGAACATCTTTATGAGATTAAACACTTATATCCTTCTATGTCATGTTACAATCCATGTTATCTGTCTTAATGACATAGACACAAGTTCAATCTGCATGTATGCCCAATGAACTTCAAAATGCTTAAAATCGACACAGATTCTAAGGCTTTCACATGCATTATGACTACGTGTGAAAACACGAGGATAATAAAAGATTATCATCTTTATTAACAAATAACCATACTGTCATAATACATCAATATGTATAAACATACAAGGCACAAATAAAATAATCCCTAACTAATAGTGTCTAAGGACTTTAAAACACCCATACTAAATACAAGTCATTCAAATACAAGTGGGCGAAGTCCTTTAGTTAAAGGATCAACTAACATTTCTTCAGTCCTTAAATGCTCCACTTCAATGTCACCTTTCTGTATCAACTCCTTTATGGTCAAATATTTGACCCATAAATGTTTAGACCCTGTGATGTTCTTATTTTTGTCACTAAACAAAACAATAGCAAGATTATCACAGTACAATCAAATGGGTCTAGTAACTAAATCAACCACAAACAACTCAAAAATCAAGTTTCTAATCTAAACTTCCTATGAAGCAGCTCTATAACACACTACAAACTCTGCTTACATCGTTGAGGAAGCCACTAGTGTCTACTTGACACTCTTCCACGATACTGCACCATCTGCTAACATGAAAATGTAACCTGAAGTGAATTTTTGATCATTTGGACACATAACAAAATCATAATCCGTATATCCTAAGAGGTTTAGATTGTTAACTTATCTGTATGTCAACATATAATCTTTGGTACCATTTAAGTATCTCAACTATCGCTTAACTGCATTCTAATGGTTTATATTTGGGTTAGCCAGATATCGACCCAATAATTCAATAGCAAATGCAATGTCTGGTCTAATGCACACCTAGTCATACATCAGACAACCAACTCCACTATAATAAGGAACATACCTCATGGCATCTCTCTCTACTTCATTCTTTGGACACTATGCCAAAGATAATCTCTTCCCATAAGATATAGGTGCTACAATCGGTTTACAGTTAGCCATATTAAATATTTTCAGTACACGCTCAATGTATGCACTCTATAAGAGGCCTAATGAGTGCTAAGATTTGTCTCGATGAATCTACATACCTAGGAAAAAAGATGCTTTACTCAAATCCTTCATGTCAAAATGCTTGGCCAAAAGTTGCTTAACCTTATGCAACATGGTCAAGTCATTTGACCAGAGCAATATATCATCCATGTACAGTAATAGAAAGATAACTTTGCTCCCCCTGACCTTATAGTATCATCATCTTTCAACTTTGTTTTCCATGAAGTCGAAAGAGGTTAAATCTTCATCAAACTTTAGGTACCACTGTTTGAAGGCCTGTTTTAGATTGTATATTGATTTTCTCAACTCGCAAACTTTTTCAGTCTCTCCTTGATCCTGAAATCATTCAGGTTGATCTATATAGACCTCTTCATAAAAGTCCTCATTAAGGAAAATGGTATTGACATCCATCTGATGTAGCTTTATATCATAATGAGCTACTATTACTATAATCACTCTGAACGCATCCTTAGAGGACACGAAAAAGAAGGTAACATTAAAGTCAATCCCTTCTCTTTGATTGAACCGTCTAGCAACTAACTGAGCCTTGAAATGCTCAACTTTACTCTGAATGTCCTTATTGGTATTAAATAACCATTTAGTCAGTAGTTTTAAATGACTACCAAATAATCTACCTATTTTAATCATAGGCAATTTAGTCGGTAGTTATTGGATGTAGCATGAACTATATGGAAGTAATTGAGTGATCACCCTAAAGTAATTAAGGAGAATATTCTATTATTCTCGATTAGTATTGATTCTAGAAATCCTTGACTAAGGTAGAATGACATTTTGTAAATAGTATACAAATGCCATTAATTAAATCAATAGCTAATGGTAGAGAACTAATATGATTGGACTCAAAATAGAGTAGACATTAATTCTATACTCTATGTCTAGTCGGAATATTGTATGATGAAAGGATTAAATTATACGAAAAAATCATGCACGAAAAGGTTAATTAAAACCACTTTAACATTCTTAAATATTTAGGTAGTCATGATGTGTTGCTAGATATCAATTATTTAAAAGAGGAGAAAAGATTACACTAGAAGCCTTTATTTAAAAGAGGAGATCAAGATTACAGTAAAAGCCTACGCAAATGCAGATTATGTAAGCTCCATAGTGGACTAAAGACCAACATCAGGATAATGTGTTTCTATGGGAGGAAATTTTGTTTCCTAGAAGAGGGAAAAAAAAGACAAAATGTTGTGGCAACATCAACTGCAAAATCAGAACCAGATCCAGGCATTAAGGGTATGTGAGTTGCTTTAGTTAAAAATTGTTCTTGATGACTTAAAAAATAAATGGTAAGTTCTATTGAAATCATACTATAACAATGAGGTTGTAATCAGGATTGTACATAACCCTATTCATCATGTCAAACTAAACATATGGAAGTTGATAGGAATTTTATGAAAGAGAAATTGGAAAGTGGCGTGGTATGCTTGTCCTTCATCCCATTAAAGGAGCACATAGTTGATGTTTTAACAAAAGGAGTGCTTACATCCTTTGAAGGCTTTATTGACAAGTTGAAATAATTATTTATGCACTTTTGATAAGAAATAATTATTTAAAGTATTTTGTGGGATAATTTTTAATTGGTTGATTATATATTTATGTATATCTTAGAATTAGTTGCATGATTGTGTATATCCCTATTCTATTAGATATTCTAGGAATCCTTTCATGTATATATTGCTTTGTAACCTATTCAAGAAATATTGAATATAATTATTCAGCTTTTCAATCAAGCCCCACTTCTTTGACCAAAACTTGATCAAAAAAGTTTCAAAAGTTTTTCAAAGGGTATTTTAAAGATTAAAAGGACTTACTTTGAAATCAAAACTTTAATTCTTCTTAATAAATTCAAAAGATTTATGCACTAAGTTGAAAACATGATTTGCTTATACACAAGAGCCCCCAAGTCATTAAAATAACTAATAAAAAATACAAAAAAGATTACAAATAAATTTGTAGAATTATTGTACCTTAATCTTTCTTGATCTTAATCTTCTTAGTTAACTTGAACATATTTGGTCTCTATAAATTGCTTCTTGATTTCATTTTATGTTACTTTCTTTGGAGGCATCAAAGAATAAATCATTAGTAATAACTATGATTTATTATCATCAAAGACATAAATTGTATATGATTTATTATCATCAAAAACGTAAATTGTAACCGCCGTTTATTTTAATATAATTAAATATAAATTTTAATTAAAAATAAAAACAATAATAATGCTCATTTATGTTCAATTTAATAAACTTTGTGGTCATTTGAAATATATAAGTTTGATTAGAACCTCTTTTCTACTGTAAGGTACTATACTATATGCTACGTTTTAGATTTTTAATGATTTACATCAAATATCAAGAGGCGTAACGTCAAAAAACGGGGTGTTAGCTTTGATGGATGCGTTTTCTTGCTAATTTTGCAAGCAAAGCCAACAACACGTGGAGTTCCGTACGTTTTGGCCCTTACACGTGTCGGGCTCCCTCTTTAAAGAATCACTTGCTTGCACGTCTTATTTCCCCAATTGTCCAATTTGTTATCGTGCTTGCTCACCCAAAATTCCCTGCCACTTGCAAGCGTTCCACTTTAAACACTCGACAAGTGTTTTGTTGTCAAGTTCCTTTTTTTTTTTTTTACGTCTTAAGCCGTAAAGCCCTATTTTTAAAAAATAAGAATCTTAATCATCTAAAATAAACGTACGAAGACAGAAAGGAAAAGGAAAAGACCAAGATTCCACAAATGACCAGTCAGTGGTTGAGTAAAGGAAAAGAGAAATGGAACTTTCTCCTCGTCCATTGCACTTGCCGGTGTGATTTAAGCAAGCAAATGACGGCAGCCACTATGCAGGCCGCTAGGTGTCGTCGTCGTGGAGTTATCAAAATAAGTCACCCACGACGTACATTTCCATAAATTAATGCATTCATGGCGGTGTTGGACTTTGCATTGCATATAAATGTGACCGACTACGTTTTCTATGTAATGCAACACGTACTTAGTGAACTAGTTTCGTCACTATCTTTAGTCTCTGACCGGTATCTGATCACAAGACCCGTCACCAAATTGCTGATGCAGTGGTTGCACGTGGTGATTTGAGCTTACAATCCTGTGGTTACTTACTTGTAATTTGATCAATCAATAACTAGTACAACGATGGTTAGCATCGAAAGCCACAAGGAATTCTTATTCTGTGATAGCAAAAAGGGCCATTGGGGTCAGTGAAAGCTTTCGCGGCAAGAGTGCCGTTGTGGAGATTACGTTTGCCTTGTAACCCGATTATGTAAATACCCAGTATGTTTACCAATAGAAAGAAAGAGCAAAATCTACTGGGAAAAAATCACTAGGCTTTCCAAACATGCATCATCCAAAAAAAGTGTTGCTTTTATCGGCTGTAGCAAAGAAAAGATGATTCAGCTTATCTCTTTTCTTCTCTTGCTTCCTATGCAAACCTCAGACCTAAGCCAATTAATCTAAATCTTATTATGCGATAAAAATTAACCAGGAGCCTTCCGGAATAGCAATAGCCAGTGTACTTAATTGCTTATACCTATGTTTAGACAACGGATAGATAATTAATCAGTTCAAGAGCTCTTGAATGCTAAACCAACCGTGGCAATGATTCTCTTCTTTATTTTATTTTTTTTCATTTTTTGTTCTCAATTAGCTGCTGCTTTTCATTGAACTCTGCGTTAGCTTATGTGTCGAACGCGAATTTTGAGAATTTACGTACTTACGTAAGTCAATTTACCTGATGCCATCTTAACACGCGTCAGTTCCTCCAAAGTTCTGACTTGAGCAAGTGAAAATCCTCCATTATTTAAGGATCACAACGACTCTATTAATGCCATTTAATTTCACATTAGAACAAATTTGTTAAGAATTTTATACCAAACACTGTTTTTCTTCTGAATCTGTCCAATTTCTATAATCCAACTTTATGACTGTATGATTTATTATCCCAACATAAAAGAAATCAACATCTATATTGCTCAGATTTTGGACATTGTATGGTTACATCGATTGGAATGGTAAACGTTTTCTCTTTTAGGAATGCATGGGAAGGAAAAGGAAATGTACAAAAGAAAAAGGAACAGTATTAACATTAATTTCTACACAAAAACAATAATCCTAATTTCTTTGAGATTGTTTAATCCTTCTTTGGACTTCTTTAGCCAGCTCTTCTGTGCCTCCTGCTACTTCTACTTCCTGCACCACACGTTATTAAGGCGATTAACTCTTTTTCTTTATTTAAATTAGAACTGGAAACAGAAATGCATTAAGCAGTGGTTAACTACCTGAGGTCCTAAAAACAATCCATAAGGAACTCCGCCAAATTTCTCTGAGTGATGAAACTATAAACCATAATCAAAAATTGAAATAAAATGACCTATCAGTCATATAATTAAGAATATTAAGAGAAAAACAAAAGTTTTTTTTGATTAATTAGTGTGCAAAATGTACCTGATGAGCTGCCGCAACTCTTCTCAAGTAAGGCAAGTTTGCCACGGGTCCCACTGGAAATCTACGGTGGACAAGGCCGTCATGGACAAACATGTAGGCCATCCCAAACATGGTAATTCCTAGACCCTGCGGAGCACGCAAAACCCAACAGAAGTAAAAACATGTCGCAATAAACTTCTGTTGGATACACTAGAGTCCTGCCACGACAGGCAGTCAAAGGATGTTTGAATCTGCCGATTCACGTGGCAATTATTAAGAGAAAAAAAAACCCGATATCGGTTGGAAGGCAAAAAGGGTCGACTCACAGCACCGACACAGAGTCCAGGAATGAGTCCTTTGTTGTAGAAGCCGTAGGACATGAGGGCAATCGCCGGGACTGCATTAATTATGGCGAAGACATCATTGAGTTCGAAAGCGCCGTTTCGTGGTCTGTGATGTGACTGTTTCAATTTTTCCCAACTCGACTATGTGAGGGATAGGACAAGAAAAACAAATTCCATGAACATGAACATGAACGTGAAAATAATAATTTACGTTTGCGATAACCAACCCACCTCGTGCATATTCCATAAAGAAGCATGCCACAAGGCTTTATGTGCCCATCTAGCCCAGTACTCCATCCCCACCTGTGTTTAATTTGACGAAAATACAGGAAATTGTGTCACTAAGTGCGTTTTTGACATGAATTAGACCCTTTACGCTGTTAAGTCAGGGACACTAAATTGATGAGAACGTAAGTAGAGGATGATTATGAAAATTGAATCTAAAGCATTAAGGGTAGAACTTTCCAAACTTACAGCGGCGCCAACAGAGAGAGCACACGTGCCAAACAATTCTAAGATCGGAACCTCTCCGCGCTGTCAATGGAAATTAACACTAAGGGCCTTGTAATAAGATGAAGAAAATGAAGAGTGTAAAGTAATGAAAATTACATAAACAACCATTCTTGAATCATGTTATAAAGTCATTTGGATTGGAACTGTACCTCCACTTGCCATGAAAATCTGTAGTAAACAGACATAAGAGCCATCGAAGTGATACCAACGCTTGACAAGATAGCTGCAACAAGATAAGTGTATCTCTCGGACCTCTTTCTCGCTAACCTCATCTCTACAAGCGAAAAATACTCGCTGACATATTTCTTATTAACGGCGACATGGTCTCCGGCCAAATTATCACCCTCGTAAACTGCGTTTGCACCTTCCTCTTTTCTCGTTTCTGTAACAGAACATATAACCAACCTCTGTCTCTTCCCCAACGCAAAACCCTTTCTCTGGAAGTGAGTTGCAAGATTTAATGACAGGGATTTGGACTCTATAGAAGCAACATAACATCGGTGGAAGCAGTAGAGCAGAGAACTAGAAGTTGCCGAAATCGAGGCTGCCATTTCTGTCACTTGTATCTTAAGCAACTTATATTCTTGCAACTTTAGGCTCTGAGAGTGATTTAGACAAGTGATCAAGGGGGTTGTGGGTTGCAAATTGGCAGGAAAGCACTCAGTTTACGCTTGGACTACAATTAAGAACACCAGGAAAGTGGAAAGTGATGAATGGTTATAAGAAGAATTGCAAAGCATGCTGTGCCTGCTAAGAGTCACGATTATAGGGCGTGGGGAGACTAGTAGCTGAACTGCGAAACGCTATTGTTGGTTGAATTGCCAAAAATACCCTTCTCTCTTGATCCATGTCCAACTGCTATTGTTTGCTAATGTAGAGTTTAGCGTGTACAATTGGCTAATTTCTTAACCAGAACACTTTTAAATTGGTTTTCATCTTCGCAGGATAACTCTTGTGTTTCCGAAGAAGGCTTATGAGCCACAAAATGTCCGTACAAAGAAGAAACTTTAAAAGTGTTAGTTTATGCTCTTGTAACAATAGGTTAGTTTATGCTCTTGTTCGAAAACAAAAAAACAATCGGTTGGATGCAACTTTATATATACTATTATTATTTAATTAATAAAAAATATTCTTTATCTTTATATATTAAGTTAATTGCATTTGATGTTTTAATACTAAAGGTAAAATTCTTGAAATAATTAATGTGTAATTAAAATTATGATAATGTCATAATTTTGATATTCAATTTACATTTATTATTGTTCTTAAATATTCCTAATTTTACCGTTACAACAAAATTATAATAAGATCATAATTATAAGATTCAATTTATATTTATGTATTGTTTCTAAACGTTTCTAGTTATAGTTTTATTAATATGAGATATTGTTGAAACAGTAAAACTAGTATACAATATGTTTCTTTCTTATGATGAAAGTAATTCATCTCATAAATTAAAGTATAGAGATACTTAAATTAATATGTGGGTGCTTATTAGAGAATAAGGCACTGAACTATCCTAACTATGAAGATCCAAAATACAATATTACTTATATGTCTGTAGATTTCCTCATAATGACGGTTGTATAATTGATCTTTAGACTTGAGATTATCGAGGTATCACGTGTGAGAGTTACTATGTTTTAATGCTATTTATGAATTGTCCCAAGATAATTCAGTTGGTATTTAAGGTCCCAATATATACCCTAGAAGTATTATAGCATGTCTAGGTTGTATTAAGCAGTGAACATAATGAATTGAGTGCATCTAAGTATAGTAAGAGACTTAATGTAAAAGACATAGGTAAATGGGTAATTTGTTCTTGTCGACATGGACATACATACTTAGATGTGAAATATGTATAAGAATTTTGATATGTTTGCTTGGATTATGAACGTGATGTGAGGGGAATTGGTAAAGGAAGTATCCTATTTGCTTATGAGATGTTTTTGGTTAAAATTGGATGTGTTTTTATGTTGCTCTTATATGATAAGGTCGAAGTTAGTTGATTTTAAATGGGTACCTCGCTGGATAGATTGCATGATAAGGCCAAAGTTGGTTGATTTGGAATGGGTACCTCGTTAGATGGATAGGTTCCACTTATTAGACTTCTGTAATTTGGCCATATCTTGGTCTGTAGACCTCAAATTTTGATAATTCAAATTGGAAATTAAACATAAGACATAGATCAAAAACTTTCATAAAGGAATTGAAATTTGATTTTGCCTCTAAGATTTTTGAATTCTGGCTTAAAGTTGAGTTATGGCTGTTGTCCCTGTTTTTGAACAGCTGCAGTTTTTTTAGGTCTAACTCCTATAATAATTAACTAAATTGTATGAAATTTATTCCATTAGAAAATTAAGACATAGGGAAATGAAATAAATTGATAAGATTATAGGCCAATGTGGGAATTAAAGGAAGAAGAAGGACCAATATGTAATTTTCCTAAAGTCAACTCATGGACCAATAAGATTAAACCATGTATGTCCAATAGAATTGTAACCCATGGTCCAATATAATTGCAACTCATGGACCAATAGAATTGTAACACATGGTCTAATATAATTTTAACACATGGTCCAATAGAATTGTAACACGTGGTCTAATGGGAATGTAACACTTGGTTCAATAAGATTGTGACATATGGTCTAATGGGATTGAAACATGTGTCTAAGACTAGAAAATTCATTAAAAGGAATATGAAGAGGAGAGATGGATGACACTTTGATGACTTAACTTTAAAATTTCTCCTCTCCATTTCACCTTCTTCATCCTATCATTTTTCACTTAGTGATTCAAGCAAAACCAAAAAGGAAGGGAATGAAAAGCATTAAAGGAACTACTTTGCCAATTTTAAGGTTTAGGACTTCACTTAGTTAATTTTGTATTTGTGTACATTTAAATGTGTAACAAGATTCATTTGGATGTGGAATGGTTGTTGGGATGATACTTTGGTGTTATTTTGGTGTTATCTGATATGGGTAATTTTTGTAAACAAGAATTTTGCGAGAAAATGCAAAAGGAAGGGAAGATTTTTAGGGAGAAGTAAAATTTTGCATAATATCTTCGTTGTCTGTTACTAATTAACTTGTGCCAATATATAACACTTTTCCAAACACACTTGAACAAAATAACGAACTGAAGCAAATAATGGGCCACACCCACCTTCATATAAGGAAAGGAAATAAACAGAATTAAACATGACTAAGTAATGGACTCCTAAAAGAACTCTAAGAATTAAACAGGACTAAGTAATGGACTCCTAAAAGAACTCTAGCAATAAGACTAAGTCTTATTTGATCACAACAACCAAGAGACCACGTCTGCATGTTGCATTTTCCAACAACTCCAACCACCTCTGTTCTCCAATCACAAAACAGGGGCAAATAGAGTACCCATGCATGGCCATGCAATCCATGCATGTATCAGTTTCCTCCCCTATTCAAGAACCCTTGTCCTGAAGGGTGAAATAGGGATAGGTTCTCTGCAGTCTTCTAGCACCTTCCTAGGTCGCATCTTCAGGGGAAGCATCGATCCATTTTACAAGGACCTCCTCCTTTAGCCTATATTTTCCTTTCTGTATGACCCGGCGTGCAAGAACTTTCTCTGACTGAGGAAGAACAGGACTCTCCTCTGTTGATGGTGGAAGAATAGGAGAGGCTACGGGTCTGTCATCCAAGAACTTACGGAGTCGACTCACGTGGAATACATTGTGGATTCTTGCTCCTGGTGATAACTCCAAACGGTAGGCAACGGACCCGATTCTAGCTATGACCCGAAAAGGCCCATAAAACCTTGGAGATAATTTCATAGGGGCTCGAAATGCAACTGAAGACTTCCGGTACGGCTGCAATTTGAGATATACATAATCACCACCTCAAATTCAACATCCCGTCGATGTTGATCTGTTAGAGATTTCATACGATCATGTGCTTGCTTGAGAGTGATTTTAAGCTCTTTTAGCATATCATCTCTTTCCCAAAGGAAAAAATCAACAACTTCCACCCTAGCTGTTCGCGGTACATACCGAAGCAATGAAGGAGGTGGGATTCCATATACTGCTTGAAAAGGAGAAACTTTGGTGGATGAATGGGTTGAAGTGTTATAGCTATATTCAGCCCAAGGAAGCCATTCTTTCCACCGTTTTGGTTGATCATTAGTGAAGCATCATAGTTATTATTCCAAGGTCCTATTTACCACTTCCGTTTGTCCATTAGACTGCGGATGGTAACTTAAGCTCATGTTAAGCTTCGTTCCTTGCATCTCAAAAAGCTTACTCCAAAAGTTGTTCATAAATATGTGATCCCTGTCACTCACTATGCTTGATGGAACGCCATGTAACTGGACTATATTTGCAATAAAAGCCTTTGCCATAGACAGTGAGGTACACAGCTGGGACATGGAAATAAAGTGTGCTTATTTTGACAATCTATCTACAACAACCATTATTACTTAGCATCCTCCTAATGTTAGCAAGCCATCAATAAAATCCATGGACACATCGCTCCAAATTCAATCTGGAATCGGTAATGGTTGAAAAAGCCTAGCAGGTGCAAGGTGATTAGTTTTGTTCCTCTGGCATATATCATAATGGCGAATAAACTCCAAGACTGAGTTTCGCAGCCCTTTCCAATAAAATTCAGTTTGAACCCGTGCTAATGTTTTGTGGAACCTAAAATGACCCCCAACTGCCGAATCATGTAGTTCTGCCAAAATCACAGGAGCAAGAGGCAAAGAAGGACTGAGGAGGACCTTCTCCCTAAGAAACCAAACACCATCTCTCTTGATTGCTTTTGGGTTGGATGCAACCGAAACATAAAAAGGATCGCTGCTATATTCATGTTGGAGTTGTTGCCACCAAACCGCCTAAGGTGTAGATACAGCAATAAAGCACAACTCAGCCCTACATGGCAAAGAATCCGCTGCCGTGTTCTCCGCTCCTTTTTTATATTCGATCTGATATTCACATTCCATCAACTTGGGCAGCCACCAAGCTTGAGCGGGAGTAGTGATTCTTTAGTCCAGGAGGTATTTTAAGCTGCGGTGATTAGTACAAACAATGAAGGAATTGCCAAGTAAATAGGGTCGCCATTTTCTAATCGATTTAACGACAACGAGCATCTCTTTCTCGTAGGTAGAGTATTTGAGGGATGCTTCCTTGAGTCCTTCACTGAAAAAGGCTAATGGTTGGTTCTGCTGCATTCGTAGTGCTCCAATACCACTACCATTAGCGTCACACTCTACGACAAACGGCTAGGAAAAATCTGGCAATCTTAGAACAGGCGTATGAGAAAGAGTTTGTTTGAGGTGTTCAAATGCTTCGGCTGCCTCTTGGGTTTAATTAAATCCTTCTTTACTCAACAAGTAGTTCATGGGTGCAGCAATCATTCCATAATGCTTGATAAACTTTCGATAATAACCGGCCAATCTTAAGAAGCTGCGGACTGCTCGGACTGTAGTGGGAACTGACCAATCTAATACAGCTTGTATTTTTCTCAAGCATGGCTCAATTCTGTCGCCTGTCAAAATGTGGCCGAGATACTCAATCCTTTCCACACCAAAAATGCAATTTTCTTCTTTGGCAAAAAGTTGATGCTGGCTAAGTATGGTGAGAACGGATTGGAGATGTTGCATATGCTCTTCCCATGATTTGGAATACACATGTCGTCAAAGAAAACTAAAACAAATTTGTGAAGGAAAGGGCAAAATACCTCATTCATCAAACTTTGGAAGGTTGAAGGCGTATTTGTGAGACCGAATGACATCACCACAAACTTATAATGGCCTTCGTGTGTACAGAATGCCGTCTTAGGAATGTCCAATTCATAGACCTGGATTTGGTGATATCCGGCTCTCAGATAGAATTTTGAGAAGTAGCGCGCTCCAAATAGTTAATCCATTAATTTCTCTATCACAGGTATTGGAAATTTATCCTTTATCATAATCTCATTGAGGGCACAATAGTTTACACAAAACCTCCACTCTCTGTTAGCTTTACGTACCAAAAGGACTGGGGAAGAGAACGGGCTAGAACTTGGTCGAATTAACCTTGACGCTAATAACTTGTGCACCTGATTTTCGATCTCTGTCTTCTAGTAGTACGAATATCGGTGGGGATATACGTTTACGAGCTTAGAATTTGGTAGTAGTGGAATTTTATGGTCACGGTCTCATACTGGCAACAGAGTTCTTAGCTTTTCAAAAATATTTTGTTGGGGCTTGAGGATCTTATCAATATATGGATGTAGTTTAAAGGAGTCTTCAATATTTAATTCTGTTGAAATCAAGTGATAAAAAATCTAGTACCCAATAAACTGCTATAAAGTAGGTGGTGGGCCTCTTTATCGGATAAAGCCTCCATCCAATTCTCTCTGTTGCAATCCTTGGAAAGTATGTCTCTTACTATTTAAATTAAAATCCATTGTAAGCTTACCATAATCAGTCTTAATCGGCCCTAGGTTTGCAAGCCACTAGACTCCCAAGACCACGAAACACGCTGCTGATGGCAAAATGAAGAAATCGACCATAATCCAGCCGTTATGCACGAGCAATTTCATTCCTCTACAGATTCTCGCGCAATCCACCCGATCTTTGTTTGCTATCATTACTTGGAAATGTCTATTGGTGTCGATTGGTAGTCCTAGCTAGGTTACAATGCCCTGTTTAATGAAGTTATGCATGCTTCCACCATCTATGAGTACGATGACCTCCTTTCCCTTCAGCTTTCCTTTGACTTAGATGGTTTGAGGATTCAGAACACTCGTTATAGCATGCAACGAAATTTTAGGCATGTGAAACTCTCCTTCTTCTTCATTCCTGGTCTTCTCCTCTGGTTCCTGAGATGGAATTTCATTGCAGTCTTCAATCATAAAAAGCTAAGGACGAGCTCAGCGATGACCCGGTATGAATTTCTCATCGTAATAAAAGCAAAGTTCCTTCTCTATTCTTTCTTTTTCTTCTTGGGAAGACAACCTGAGAAAATTGGGAATTCTTGATTTCTGATTCGGTATTGGTCCAAGAACATTGGTACTCGAAGTTTCAGGAAGTTTTGGCGTCGTCATGGAAATCCTAGGTATGATGTTGGAGCATTTGTGAAGTTGATTTTTCTCCTCAATTATCTGAGCTGCTCCGATTGCATCATTGAGAGTATGAGATTTCTTAAGTTTAACCTCAAGACGTATTTCATCTTTCAAACCAACAGTAAAGCTCCCAACCAAGAAGGATTCCGATAAGCCATCTACTTGATGGGATAGTCTTTCGAACGCATCTTGGTAAGCTTCCATTGTAGTTATCTATTTAAGCCTTGATAAAGCTTCAACTGGGTCTTCATATTCTGTGGGTCCAAACCTTTGCAAGAGGGCCCAGGTGAATTTTGTCCATGAGGGTGGTCCACGAAACTTCGTGAACCAACGGAACCACTGCAGTGCCAATCCTTCTAGATGGAAAGAAGCCAACGGCATCCTTTGTTTAGAATTTATTCCCTGGTACGCAAAATATTGCTCATTTGGAAAAATCCACCCCGGTGGATCCTCACCATTAAATTTTGGAAAGGAAAGCTTGAGAGAGGATTTTGGAATGTCAGTACTACCACATGAAGTTTCTCCAACAAAGAGGAGATTTTCGATAAGTGTTGTACGAATGGGGGTGGAGGCATGGGCTGAATTTGGCCCCATTGTGAAAGAGTGAAAATCGGAAACCAACGTCTGAATAAGAGAACTGAGTTGATCGTAGTTGACGTTGATCTTGTCCAAGGCAGCTTCTTGTTTGCTCAATGCAACTTCCTGTTTGCTCAAGGCAGCTTCTTGCTTGGCAATGAGTTCAGTAACTTCGACTCTAAAATCAACATTAGTTTTTTGTAGTGTCTCCATTTGGATAACCTGACTCTGATACCAAATGATATAGGTAATTTTTGTAAACAAGAATTTTGCGAGAAAATGCAGAAGGAAAGGAAGATTTTCAGGGAGAAGTAAGATTTTGCATAATATCTTCGTTGTCTTTTACTGATTAACTTGTGGCAATATATAACACTTTTCCAAACACACTTGAACAAAATAACGAACTGAAGCAAATAATGGGCCACGCCCACCTTCATACAAGGAAAGGAAATAAACAGAATTAAACATGACTAAGTAATGGACTCCTAAAAGAACTCTAAGAATTAAACATGACTAAGTAATAAACTCCTAAAAGAACTCTAGCAATAAGACTAAGACTCCTAAAAGAACTCTAGCAATAAGATTAAGTCTTATTTGATCACAACAACCAAGAGACTACGTCTGCATATTGCATTTTCCAACAACTCCAACCACCTCTATTCTCCAATCACAAAACAGGGGCAAACATAGTACCCATGCACGGCCATGCAATCCATGCACATATCAGTTTCCTCCCCTCTTCAAGAACCCTTGTCCTCAAGGGGACTTTAGGAGAACCAACCCCAAAAGCTATTTTTTAAGGGTGGAGAGCCCAAAATCCTTATAAATCCCACACCAATTTTGTATTTAATCGATGTGAAATCTATGTCCCATACCTTGCAATTGGATCAAACCGTAACATTGGTCCCCATAAAAACCAACGTCCTCGTTGGTCACGGCCATGTTGGTCACGACTGACACTTTTAGGTCACCATTCTATGGGCCACCACTCTAATATCCTTGTTGGTCATGACCATGTTGGTCACGGCTGGCACTCCGTGGGCCACCACTCCAAGACCGAGCTTTGATACCAATTGATAAGGACTTTAGGAGAACCAACCTTAAAAGCTAGCTTGTGAGGGTGGAGAGCCCAAAGTCTTTATAAATCCCACACCAATTTTGTATTTAATCAATGTGGGATCCAAGTCTCATACCTTGCAATTGGATCAAACCGTAACATAAGGACTTTAGGAGAACCAACCCCAAAAGCTAGCTTGTGAGGGTGGAGAGCCCAAAGTTCTTATAAATCCTACACCAATTTTGTATTTAATCAATGCGAGATTTAAGTGCCATACCTTGCAATTGGATCAAACAGTAACATTGGTCCCCCTATAAGGACCAATGTCCTCGTTGGTTACGGTCATGTTGGTCACGACTGACACTTTCAGGCCACCACTCTATGGGCCACCACTCCGAGATCCTTATTGTTCACGGCCACTTTGGTCACGGTTGGCACTCCTAGGCCACCATTTCGTGGGCCACCACTCCGAGACCAGGCTCTGATACTAATTGATAAAGACTTTAGGAGAACCAATCCCGCAAAAGCTAGCTTGTGAGGGTGGAGAGCCAAAGTCCTTATAAATTCCACACCAATTTTGTATTTAATCGATGTGGGATCCAAGTCCCATACCTTGCAATTGGATCAAATCATAACATTATTTTGCATAGAATTGGTTGAATATGATAAGAGAGTATCGTGTAATATAATTTTGTCTAGGGTTTGTTTGAGTCATAACTCAGCCTATAGACCTCCAAATTGTGTAATTTTAGTTTCATATAAAACCTAAGACATAGAGCTAAATATCTCTATAAGGGACTCTTACTTACTTCTAGCTTTTTGACCTTGAAAATTGAGATTGAAAATGGTAACCTGATGTTATCCCTGTTGGTTTAACAATTTGATTTTACTTATTAATAGATACAAATACGAGTGAAGTTAGTGAATTGAAGCAATTGAGTGAGCTCCGGAGAGGTAATGTTTTGGCAATTGAAAGCTTCAGGATCTTACAGTAAACTGCCAACAAGCGCATCTCCCTTAGAGTACACCCTCATCACAAAGTTGCTTATTTTTCCTTCATATGTACCACTAAATTTTCATTTGCACGTGAATTAGTTTTTGCTTGGAAGTAGGGCATATGTTATTACATAAACAGCTAAATAACATCATCTTGCTCCACCGTAATTTTATGCTTAGCGTAAAATATATTAATGTATGGGTCTCCCCTGTTATCTCGACCCAGAGAGGAGGCAACTAGTTCTGGATCCTCAAATCCAACTTCTGCAAAGACAAACTTTTTTTTCCACCAAATCTGGGTAAAAGACAAGAAGGATGAGTCCAGGACAACAAATTCAATAGACGATTTAGCTAAAGTGACAGGTGAGTTCAGAGTTAACAGGCCAGAAGACCTAGTAGCTGATAATACTTAAGAAAGGGGAGGAAGCAAGCGACTCCGCACGGATGACAGAAAATTCTAGAGATGACGAACGATACTGCAGAGAATGTACCTAACGAAAACTAACAAAGAGAAGAAGCCGAGTTTTAGGATTAATTAGTTTTAACATATTTTTATTAAATAACAAATATTTTACGTTGTCAGCTACTGAGTCTAACGAACACTTTGGATGCACTATTATAATGATTCCACTTCATCTTTGTTAAGTGAGGTCAAGTTGCAAACATTAAATTCACTGTTTTTTTTTTTCCGGGTTTAGGACAAATAAAGTTGAAATAGAATATTAGATACCGAGGATGTGATGCCCTTTCCTCTCCCAGGTGGAGGACGCTGCATCGTGTCAGACGACTCACATCCCCTTATTTTTAGTATCAGAAAATACCCTCAAAATCAAAAAAGCCTAGCAATCTTAATCGAGTTCAATAGACGGTGTCTCCACGAATGTCTTGTAGTATTAATTTGAAAAAGGTCACAAAATGATTAGCTAATAAAACAAGAAGTAGAAGAGCTTGCTGTGTGTCAAAAAAATAAACAAGCCTGTAAGGACTATGTAAACCAAGACATATAAATTAGCCTTCGAAGAGTTTATTTTTGAAAAGTTAAAGTTGTATTGATAAACAAATGAATAAGGAAATTAAAGTTCGTTACAAACTACAAAGAGCAACCATTATCTCTAAAATAGACGGAAACATTGTGGAGTAATACATGATTAAAATGACTTCATGGGAGTCAAATATTAAACGACATAGAGAGACCTTTAAGATAAAAACTAATGTGCCCATCTGGATGCTTCTCCAGAAGCTTTCAAATTAGGTCAGATCGCTCATGTCGCTCCTAACCTCATTCTTCAGACAAGCGTTCAAGATAAAGGATTTAGCTATTGTTTGCTTCTTTGTCTACTTATTCTTGATCAAATATCGTCTCTATTTAGGACTCCAGAAGGATACTTCTCTCCCTGATGCATTCTCTCCAGACTTGCAATTCCAGTTCTTATGTCAATGCTACTAGACGAACAAGGGGCTATAGTGACAAGGATGGTCAACCTTGTAGGTAAAATCTTGCTTCAACCCTGTGTCGAGGGCTAGTCTTCTTCCTTTAACAAAGTTTACATTTCGTATTAAAAGCATACACTGACTAGTTTCCTATCTTCGATGAGGATGCTTTCTATTTCCTTTATGAGGGTGTGATAGCTTCCAAACAACAATCCATGGGATCGGGTTTCTTTCATCTAGCACGGAGTCTTCAATCACGGTAGCCTAAAAATAGGTACTTACTTCCGTCCCTCTTTTAGAATCCTTGTATGACGTTATTAATTGATTCTCTATGATAATGCTAGATTAGGGCATAAACCTTCGAAGAGTTGAAATGTCGAATGAATGCAATTCTAGTTAGAACTCACATAGATGATGCCAAAAAATTTTAAACAAAGGGCCACAACAATTTGCTACTAATTCTAAGCAATATAAACATCCATTGACTCTTTTTTCAGTTTCATAAGGTTGGTTCAACTCTATTTGGATGTTGAAAGTGTCAAAACTATGGTCCATATATTGATCACTCCTTCATGGAAGATTCGACTTAGTAGGAGCAGATGAATAATCACCACCACCTCGACCAAAGCCAGGCACCACCAGCACCCTGCAGTTTGAAGATATGTAAAAATTCTCATTGCAAGTTAGAACCATCCAAATAGCATCATCTAGTATGTAAAAATGAATGAAAAAGTAAGTGATTATTGTATGGTGCATTAATTGCCCTAAAGCAACAAATGTAGAAAATCATAATCAGCTAATTTACAGAAAAGATCCTAACATGTGAAAATGGGTTAACATATTTTTAGTTCTAAAATAAGGGAAATATGTCTTTTGCATCAAAGGAAAACAAGGCATAGCAATGAGCAAAGTTACAAAGCATTTAGTAAGCTAACAATGGTAAGAAGTACTATATCCTTAATCCAAAGCTGAGATGTATTGCATCGGTCTATATTACTAAATACTAATCCATTATTCAAACTTGTACACATTGATCACTGCCTAAAAGCCTGATTATGTTTTCAACATACTCATCCATTGTTCAAACCTGTTATCATTGATCATCAGAGACTAAAAGCATAGTCAAAATGATTTCATGTAACTACTATCATTGTATTTTTATTAAGATGGCATAATCAAAAACTTCATTCAATATACAAGACACAACTTTTAATACCCAATACTCTCAAATGGAACTTCTAATAATAAAAAGAAACCCTTTTCGCAATTTATTTCACAGCCTTGCCAACTTCAGCAATTCCACATGCACTCAGAAATAATAGATAGAAACTTTTATGAAAGAATGGAAGGGAAAATTATCACTTACCCCATAAGTTGGACGGTAGTCAACAGGAGCTCCACCTTTGTCACCAAAGTCACCACCAGGTTCCTGAGGTCCTCCACGATAGCCATCTCTATCACCAAACCTTCTTTCTCCCTCAAAGCGAGGTAGACCACTATTGAACAATCAATAGAATAAATTCATATATCACATAACAAAGTTAGAGTGTTTAAAAAAGCAGCAACCCAGTTCACATTGTGGGCTTTTAAACAAAGAAGCCATTAAACATGATATTTCTCATAGAATCATGGACATAATATTTAATTAACAAGTAAAAATGATATCAAGTTTGGAGAAAATGTTATTTTTCTATATTGTGTAAAAAGGGTTGTACAATATTTATATACAATGAGAGGAAACCATGATCCCTAGATTTAAAGGATTATGATATGGTAAATCTATATGCATATCAAATATAATCAACACTCCCCTCAAGCTGGGTCGTGTATATCATATGCATCCAACTTGTTACAAATATATATTATCTTAAGACCATGTAAGGACTTAGTCAACATATTTGCTAGTTGATTCCTAGAGTTCACATAAGAAGTCTTAATGATGCCTGAGAGGATTTTCTCTCTGATGAAGTGACAATCAACTTCTATATGCTTGGTCCTCTTATGAAATATTGGATTTGATGAGAGATACATAGCTGACTGATTATCACAAGTAAGTTCCATAAGACCAATTCCACAAAACTGCAACTCCTGGAGCACGTGCTTTAACCACAAAAGTTCATAACTAGCATTAGCCATTTCACGATACTTTGCTTCCGTGCTAAACCTTGCAACAACATTTTGTTTCTTGCTCTTCCACGAAATTAGGCTTTCTCTAATAAGAACACAATAACTAGCAGTGGATCTCCTATCACTAACATCACCTGCCCAATCTACATCAGAATAGCCAATGATTTTTGTATAACCCCTATCCATATAAACAAGCCCCTTACCAGGTGATCCTTTGATGTACCTTAGGATCCTAACAACTGCATTCCAATGATTCTCATGCGGTGAGTTAAGAAATTGGCTCACAACAATAGCAGGAAAAGAAAAGTCAGGTCTAGTCATAGTGAGATAGTTCAACTTTCCCATTAACCTTCTATACCTGTCTGGATCAGAATAGGGCTTCCCTTGATTAGATAGCAACTTCACATTTGGGTCCATAGGTGTGTCAACAGGTTTACAATCAAGCATTCCAGTTTCTTTCAGAATATTAAGAGCATACTTCCTTTAAGAGATAGCAATACATGTCTTTGATTGGGTCACTTCAATCCCAAGAAAGTATCGTAACTGGCCAAGGTCTTTAGTTTGAAAATGCTTGAACAAATATCACTTCAATTCCTTAATGCCTTGTTGATCATCACCTGTAATGACAATATCATCAACGTACACCACAAGATAAATAAAGGTACCCAATGATGACTGTTTAAAGAATATAGAATGATCTGCCTCACAATGAGTCATGCCAAAATGTTGGATGGCTTTGCTAAACTTCCCAAACCATACTCGAGGTGACTATTTTAAACCATTTAAGGATTTCTTTAACTTGCAGACCCGACCTAATTCCCCCTAAGCAACAAACCTTAGTGGTTGCTCCATATAAATCTTCTCCTCTAAATCACCATGTAAAAAGGCATTCTTAATATCAAGTTGATACAAGGGCCAATGTTTGATGGTAGCCATAGATAAGAACAAACAAACAGATGCCATCTTAGCAATAGGAGAGAAGGTATCACCGTAATCCAAACCATAGATTTGAGTGTATCCTTTTGCGACTAGGTGAGCTTTCAATCGGTCGACCTGTCCATTAGGACCAACTTTAACAGTAAAAACCCATAGGCATTTGACTGTAGATTTGTTAGGTGGAAGTGAAACAAGTGTCCACGTATGATTAGATACCAAGGTTGTCATCTCATCAACCATAGCCTGTCTCCATTTAGGATGGGATAGTGCTTCCTGAATAGTCTTAGGAATGGTAATAGATGATAAAGTGGAAACAAAGGCTTAGTGTGAAGGAGATAGTCGATGATAACTCAGAAAGTGATAAATAAGATAAGGGTTACGAGTAGAGCGTATACCTTTATGAAGTGCAATAGGTTGGTCATCAGAAGTATCAGGCATGTAACATCCCCTCACCTATGGGAAGGGTAAAATGGTAATTTGGAACGGGTTAGGAATGTGTAAAAGAGTATTGATA
>JAOQMS010000179.1:31053354-31081375 GCA_027563885.1 Erythroxylum longipes | reverse complement strand
TTAAATTATAAATAAGAAAATATTAAATTAAAGTAAGAAGAAAACGTTACATTGGACTTGCTTTCTATTAGTTAAGGGTATAGTGAAAAATAATAATTATCAGAAGGTTATTAATAGAAAGTAAAATTTCTACCGCAGAAACACTTTCCTGTCGCAACCCTCTTTCTGCTTATGGATTTCTGCGATGACACCGCAGTTTTCTCCAACCTCCGGTTGTTCACCGCAAATCCAAACATGTGATTGCGTTTAAAAACTGCGGTAAATAAGTACTTATTTCCACAGCACCACAGATCCAAACGTAGCCGTAATTACGTTAAAAAGAGATCAAACGAAAAAGGTTCTTGCACCATTGAAAGAATAGAGAAATGTACAAAAGAGAGAGTGGATAAACTTTCTATCCAGAACATTACACTATAATGAATTCAGGTTTGTTCCTATTTGTTCATCGATCCATAAACGTTTCTATCACAATGCCCATCTTAACTATTAAAAAATGAAAACATACCTTCTCGATTGATACATAAGCAATAGGTTTTAGACTTTTGGTAGTAGACAGATTCGCTTAAACAAAGTCACTAATGGTAATGGTGTACAACATTCATAATTTCTTAATGGTAAAAGTACTAGAAATGTAAAAGTTATACTTGGAACTATAACACGCTTTGCGATCAGAAAATCACAAATTTAAATTACGGAAATAATTTTGTTTTGCTACGTTGATAAGACCTTGTGCAATGTATCACATTGTGTTTGTGTTTGTGTTTCTTTTTCTTTTTTAATCACAATCAACTAACTACGGTAACGGGCCTTGTAGTAGTTGAACGATTGAATAGTGACGAAGATTATGCGTTTCCTTGGACAAGGAGCATTTGAAGGACGATAATAAATATATATTGCGAAACTTTTACCAACAATGTGGACTATCATTAGCTTTCATAATTAATTGCCGTTAATTTCCTGCAGCCGATGTCTACCACGTAAGTCATTTCCAAATTCCTCTTAAATGATCGCTGTATATTTAGATTTAACTGCGTGAGGACCAGGAGAAAGACTTGATGAATAAAGCAAGAAAATTGAAAAATGTGAGAACTCATCAAGTTTCCTATGCCAAAAGATTGAAAGGGATACTGAATTGGGGAATAGAGCGACAAGAGAAAAAGGATCGTGAACTTCACTTATTGACACGTTGAGCAAACATTAAAAGGACGAAGATGACCTCACCATCATGATTAGCTGCGAAACATTGCTGATTGTCGCATTGTCTTTATTCTTTCCTCTCTTTGTGTTTCCAAAACACCGAGAAAACATACTTCATGCATGCATACTTATATAGTATGATGCATTTTTCCTCAAATTTTCACAATCTCACCATGGAAGTTAAAAGGGGTTGGGCAGGAATTTAAAAAGAAAACAAAAGGTAAAATTACAAACAGTCTTCAAAAGCAGCCTGGACCATTTGGAGAAGGCTCTATAAAGGGTTAAGCCATGCAATAAAATAACGGTTATAGTGATGAAGGAAAGGAAGAAAGCGTAGCGGCTCCCAGGTGTGATGGATGTTGAGCAATTTCTTCTCCTCCAAGTTGGCCTTCCACATTGTCCCAAAACAGAAAGTTGGAACATTGCTGGGACTCGACCCAATCATTCATCAACTCTTTTCTTTGCAAGCACTCTAGTGCCATTTCTCCTTCCTCGTCCATCGTACAGGACTGCATCTCAATTGGAACCACCATGTTCTCTATCAATGGTGGCAAGTAGTTTATCGAGTCCATTCCGTTACTGAGTGTTGGAAAGGTTTGAACTCGATGCTGGCTTGGATTATTCCAGGCTTCTGCACTCAAATTCGCAGGTTCTTGGAAAAGCTCGCCGCGTACACTACTATCTGCGATACCTTCAAGTGGAGTACTTGTATCGAACATAAATAGTGGAGGTGGAGAAGAAAAAAGAGCATCTTGCATCTGTGGCCTCGACGATAAATCTTGATGCACCATGTCTAGTTGATGGTTCGAGGTATTATAAGTAATATGTGAATTCTCATTAGTACTTGTGCTAGTGTTAGAGGTTGTGGTAGCTGAAGGCTTTCGAATCTTCTTTTTGATCCATGAATTCCAGTAGTTCTTTATCTCATTATCAGTTCTTCCAGGCAAATGACTTGCAATGTGAGCCCATCTGCAGTTAGTACAATAATTAACTTAATAGCATATAAATCTCTAATTAAGTAAAAATCACATCAGATGGCTGAAGTGTGTGAGATGAAGAAACTATTAGATTTTTGAAATGAAAACTAGTCTAATAAAATGTTGCTTATAGAACATCCAAAGAGAAAGTAATACTGTGATCTAGAAAAAAAAAATCTTAATGGCATGTATTTCCTGTTGAAAATGGGCATTTCAACCTCTGATAATGCCCTCTTAACGTCTTCCGGATTGTAGTTGATAGATGATTAAGGAACTACGTAACAACGAGATTGCTTCCATCGATTATTTAAAATATAACTGTAGAAACACATGCCTAAAGAGCTAGACTTAGTTTTCGTTTTTCTCTATATTCCAATAAATCATTAGGCCTGTCGAAAATGAAAAAATCACTCTTTCAAAATAGTCTAACTAAACTTCTGCAGCAACAAGAAGATCACTAAGAAATCCCACATGGTTTCAGTCATTATATGTTGCTGTATAGACAATCAAATCAGTTTGAGAAAGAAGAAACTGATGCAGGAATGTCGCTGTACTTCAGCTGTTAGGTTCATATGGTATATAGTAAAACCTGTTCCCAACAACTCCATGAAGGCTAATAATCAACTTCTCCTCTTCTGGGGTAAACCTTCCTCTTCTAATATCAGGCCTCAAGTAATTAATCCATCTCAAACGACAGCTCTTGCCACATCTTTGAAGCCCTATAAGTTATTCAAAGAGAAACGTATTTGTTAGAAGAGGAAAACCAAAAAAAGAAAACTAGGGCATAAGAGAGAAGTAGAGATGATAATAACCAGCTTTTTCAGGGACTTCGCTCCAACATCCATATCCATGAGTCGTAATATATCTGATGAGCTTCTCATCTTCCTCAGGTGACCATAGCCCTCTCTTCACCTTCTGTTGGTTGCAACAAGAATGATGTCCCATCTTAATATTACCAAATTTCTTCTTCTTCTTCTTCTTCTTCTTCTTCTTCTTCTTCTTCTTCTTCTTCTTCTTCTTCTTCTTCTTCGTAATTAATTACTCTATGTAGTTTTATAATCGAGCTCTTGAGGTTTTGTTTGGTGGATATAGATTGGCTTCATCCACGCAAACAGAATAGTCTCTCTCCCCTTCACCATTTAAATGTTAAACACAAGTAGAAATGGAGCCGACATTGAAACCTGATGGGTCCAAAACAGGACCCACTTTTTCATCTAACCCTAAAATGACATTTCATCAACTCATATTCTCAAAGCGTTACTATTTTGTACGTAGAGTAGTATTACGTAACCAGACATGACATACTCGCTGGTTTCTCAGACTTCTTTTTCTGATCTCTCTCTGTACGCAGAGGCAGGTTTGGGAACACCCTCCTGCCGTCCCATCAACTAAATTCCCAGATTACTTAGCACGTCAAAATACGGAACAGAGAATTGAAGGGAAGAAAATTTGCCTCGTATGCAGGGGACGACAACTAATGTTCGATTGAGGTCGTATTGTACCCTAAAAGAGGATGACACGAACGATCTCACGATGAACATAAATTCATTAAGCATTTATCGAAGTGAATTGTTGTGGAGGAGGTGGGCCTAGTGGCCATTCGGGGGTAATATTGATTAAAAGATATTTTTCGTCACCTATCAAAAAAAAATACGTTATTTGACTAATCAAATTTCAAATAGAAATTTATATTCAAATTTAAGAAAGTTATTGTAATTTATGAAAATCATGCATCAAACTTTGCATTAAAAACTAGTACTGTCTTTGGTTGGCCAGAAGTATAAATGACCGCGAGCTTTCGTTAATTAAAAAGTACAATTTAATTTTTATATATAAGAACTATTTTTATCTAATTTACAAGTTTTTATAAGAAAATTTTATCCTTTATTTTACTCACATTTCAAGGGCTATACTATATTTTGATAAGAGTACTTTAGAAGTGGTCAACTCACTAAGAAGGTCCACAAGTGCACGACGCCACAATCTTGGATATTTGGATTGAATGGGTTTTGTTCGTTGCTTTTCTTGTTTGGTTTCCCGATTACGTGCGAAAGTAGAGATGTGTTATCTTCTAAAAAGTAGGATTTTGTATTAAATAACTTTGTATTTAAGTAATTTTTTCATATCAATAAAAGACAGTGAATTGTCTTGCAAACTTTACCTTATTAGAGTTACTTTTTTTAATGTATTCTATGGCTTGATCGAGACCAAACAGTGGTATCAGAGTTAACACCACTCCTTCAAGTTCTTGTGCCATACCCACTGGTGGTAATGCCGGTATTCCACTGTTTGCCCGAGGCTAACAAAGGTCTAGTACACAATACGAGTCGACCCACAATTTTATTCGTATCCATCCTCCAAACATTTCCAAGACTGCACTCCGCACTCCAAGTTGGTGATGCCTTTTGACCTTTGCAATGCTCCATTAACTTTTCAAGCACTTATAAACTTGATTTTTTGTCTGTACCTACATAAGTTCGTTCTTGTAGTTTTGATGATATTTTAATCTATAGTCTGAGTCGGCAGACGCATATTGATCATGTCCACAAGGTATTCGACGTCCTTCAGTGAGAACAACTTTTGGTCAAGTTTAAGATATGTACTTTTGGGAGTCAATAACTTGAGTACCTTGGCCATATAATCTCGGTTGAAGAAGTGAAAGTTGACCAGACAAAGATTCACTCCGTACTCAATTGGGCATGTCCCACGATTGTTACAGAGTTATGCACCTTCTTGGGTCTCATGGGATATTATCGCAAATTTGGTCATGATACTTTTAAAAACTATAGATTAAAGGAATTTATTAAATAACTTAGGTTTTTATAAATCTTTATTTTTGCAAAAGACCAATCATCAATATTTTAATTTTAATTATTTTGGAGAGATTATTTATAGTTAATACACAAAATCTTCTTGTGATAAGAATTTAACTCAAAGATGCTCGTGGTTTGATAATATTATATAGTTTTTCAAAACGTAATTAATTTCATTAAATAAAGACTATAAAACCTTAACAAGTATAAAAGATCAAGTTAATTTTATATCTTTTTTAATAAAAGGTGATTCATTGAATGAAAGTAATGGAAGTACAAGTTAGCCCAAATAGCTAGCATAAAGTTGCTAGGAGATGAACTCCAAATCAAACACCGTTAGGATTAGCTATTGTATGGCAACAATTAATCACAAAGGTTCCAAATAGGAGAAAGAAAACTAAGTTTGCAACTTTAGATTGTCATTAGGGCAGCTTAGGAAATTTTTCATTCCATAAGAGTTTTATTGCTAAATTTGTTCTTGCATTTGTATAAGTGGATATGCATTATGATTTTGTTGACAGTGCTCCTTAAAAGGTCTTGTGAAGAACTAGTAATGGCTAGAAGTATAAATGACCGTGAGCTTTCGTTAATTAAAAAGTACAATTTAATTTTTATAAGAACTATTTTTATCTAATTTACAAATTTTTATAAGAAAATTTTATCCTTTATTTTACTCACATTTCAAGGGCTACACTACATTTTGATAATAGTACTTCAGAAGTGGTCAACTCACTAAAGAGGTCTACAAGTGCGCGACACTACAATCTGAGATATTTGGATTGAATGGGTCTTGTTCGTTATTATTTTGCTTTTCTTTATTGTTTTGTTTCCTGGTTACGTGTGAAAGTAGAGATGTGTTGTCTCATTAAAAGTAGGATTTTTCTATCAAATAACTTTGTATTTAAGCAATATTTCCAGTTCAATAAAAGACAGTGAATTGTCTTGCAAACTTTGCCTTTTTAGAGTTACTTTTCTTAATGTATTCTATGGCTTGATCGAGACCAAACAATGGTATCGGAGTTAACACCACTCCTTCAAGTTCTTGTTCCATGCCCACTGGTGCACTGTTTACCCAAGGTTAAAAAAGGTCTAATGCACAGCTAACTCGTTGGTGCTAAGGTTGCAAAGTGTGGTGGAATGTTACGGTCTAATTTTTCTACATCGGTAATGAGAGAGGCTAATGTGAGGTTTATAGGCTTATGGGCTCTCCCACCCTTTAAGCTAGTTTTTTGGGTTGGTTCTTCCATAAGACTTGTACCAATTAATGTTACGGTCTAATTGTCCCATATCGATAATAAGAAAGGCTAATGTGAGGCTTGTGGGCTCTCCCATCCTTTAAGCTAGCTTTTGAGGTTGGTTCTCCCATAAGACTTATAACAATTGGTATCAGAGCCGAACTATCATAGAAATCAATAAAGAGCACATTCACAACTTAGATACAAACCTCAGTTCTGTCCAAGACAGTTTGAGCCGCTTGGAAGTCAGAGTTGCGGATAAGTTTCAACAACTGTAAGCGATGTTGAGCAGAATGATGGAAGCATTACAAAAGGAGGGGAGTACTGGTTCAGGAGGATGGAACAGAGGCTCACGGACGATACATGATGACATTGATAGGCATGGAGATAATCAATGACCAATGTTCGCATCGAAGACCGCAAAGCTAGAGTTTCCAAGGTTCTCTGAAGGCTACCCGATAGAATGGTTGAACAAAGTCCACCAATACTTCAATTATCATGCCACTCTGTTGTCTCAAAGGGTTCCTTTGGCTTCTTGCCACTTAGATGGTGAAGCAAACCAGTGGTAGTTGTCAATCCAACAAACGTGTGAGGACAAAGGGACTGAGATTAATTGGACCATATTTGAAGAAGAGATAATGGTCTATTTTGGTCCTACAGAGAGTGAAGATTTTGACGAAGCTCTGTCACGAGTTTATCAAATTGGATCTTATCGCGAATATCAAATAGAATTTAAGATATTGCAGAATCATGTTCGGGGATGGTCGCATAAGGTGTTGGTCAGAACGTTTATGGGTGGACTCCATCCTTCCATAGTAGATGGAATACGCATGTTTAGACCTAAGACCCTGAAAGAAGCCATAAATCTGGCTCGAATGCAGGATGAGCAGCTTTGCTGACAGCGAAAGATGTCGAGAGCGGTCCCTACAACCCCACGTCTGTTGAACTCGTCACCATGGAAAGAGTCGACGACTTCACCCACTAAACGCTTATCATAAGACGAAATTTAATCTATATATAGTCTGAGTTGGCAAACGCATATTGATCATGTCCACAAGGTATTCAACATCCTTCGGTGAGAACGACTTTTGGTCAAGTTTAAGATATGTGCTTTTGGGAGTCAATAACTTGAGAACCTTGGCCATATAATCTCGGTTGAAGGAGTGAAAGTTGACCAGACAAAGATCCACTTCGTACTCAATTGGCCACGTCCCACGGTTGTTACAAAGTTACGCACCTTCTTGGGTCTCACGGGATATTATCATAAATTTGGTTATAATATTTTTAAAAACTATGGATTAAAGGAATTTATTAAATAACTTAGGTTTTTATAAACCTTTATTTTTGCAAAAGACCAATCATCAATATTTTAATTATAATTATTTTGGAGAGATTATTTATAGTTAATACACAAAATCTTCTTATGATAAGAATTTAACCCAAAGATGCTCGTGGTTTGATAATATTATATAGTTTTTCAAAAGATAATTAATTTCATTAAATAAAGACTCTATAAAACCTTAACAGGTATAAAAAGATCAAGTTAATTTTATATCTTTTTTAATAAAAGGTAATTCATTGAACGAAAGTAATGGAAGTACAAGTTGACCCAAATAGTTAGCAGAAAGTTGCTAAGAGATGAACTCCAAATTAAACACCCTTAGGATTAACTATTATATGGCAACGATTAATCACAAAGGTTCCAAATAGGAGAAAGAAAACTAATTTTGCAACTTTAGATTGTCATCAAAGCAGCTTAGGAAATTTTCCATTCCATAAGAGTTTTATTGCTAAATTTGTGCTTGCATTTGTATAAGTGGATATGCATTCTAATTTTGCTGACGATGCTTTTTGAAAGGTCTTGTGAAGAACTAGTAATTGATCTGAAAGTTCTATTCTTCCTTTCATTCCAAATACTAGCAACCATGCAAGCAAGAGCTATGATAACTAGCCATCGATCCCTTCATATATATGCTTGATTTGAGTATTCCACATTGTGATATCAGACCAAGTAGTTGGAGGATTGTTTATCTCAGAAAGAGCCATTATGTATTCCACATTGTGATATCAGACCAAGTAGTTGGAGGATTGTTTATCTCAGAAAGAGCCATTATGTATTTCCATATTCTATTTGAATAAGAGCAAGAGAAGAACAAATGGTTATGAGATTCAGCTTAAGCTTTGTATAAAGAACACCAGTTTCAGATTTGCAAATATTTTCCAATTTTGTCCATTGTAGACAATTTTAGTTTGAATGCTTGCATAGAGTATGTGCATGTCTGGTGTTGTATTTCTTGGACCATAACACATGATGCCAAGGAACTTGGGGATGCTCTTCTCTGTAGACAAGTCTGGTTGAATAGGTAGAGAATTGACCAGAATGTTCAACCTTCCACAAGATTTTGTCTGCTTGCCCCGTTAAGCTAAAATTGGATATTGACTGGATCAAAGTTGAGGTTCGGTTGCTATTATAAGCTTGCTTCAAAATTGCCAATCCATGAGCTGCATTTACACTTCCATTTATGTGATTTTTTAGGATTTGAAGTTTAGGGATAGAATGGAGATATGGTATTGTGATTCAAAATAAATAATAACTAATTAATTAACTAATGAATTGTATTTTTGTAATATTGATAAAAATTATAATGTACATATAATTTTAAATTGTTCTTTAAAAATATCATGTCAATTTCAGTTCTAAAACCTTTATAATTAAATACAAACAAAAACCATTATTTCAAAAGATCAGCCAAAACCTAAAAAATCTTGATATAATAAATTATTAAACTTTTTTTCATTGTACAAAATCAATATTCTTGATTGGTTTGAGAAAATTTATGATGACATTATTTGGAGAAAAAAAAACTATGGTTGATGCTCTTTTTTTAAGTAGAAAACTTATGGTGACATTATTTAGAAAATACTACTGTTTATAGTGTCTACCTTATCGAAATTTTCTATTTTAAAAATTGACGTCAACCTTATAGTTCTTAGCAGAATATACTTTGTGAAGTTAATAAATGCATATGAATATGATTTGCTTTTTGCAAATTTTCATCATGCAAAACAAAGTTTTTAAATTATAATTAAATTGCAGATGATATTGTGGTAATTACGAATGATGTAGATGTAATTACAAAAAATAATTTGGCTACAATTGCAGCAAATTACAGTAACAGTCGTAATATTAAAACCTTGATACAAAGCATAAAATAAACTTTTAAGAGGCTGAAATCGTTAATTTACTTCCTGACATAGATAATTTGAATGATAAGGGAGAGAGTAATCTACAAACTGATTTTCCTTAGATTAAGCTGATCATTCTAGACGATTTTGTGTCAATAGCACTAGCATCTTAAAATGGGTGACAAAAGTCACAAAAGGGCCTTTTTAATGGAATGAACTATTGCTGCCACTATCTTCGACCCTTAAATATAAACCATTTATGGATCATGAAACAAGCTTGCTGCGTCCTTTAGATCGAGTGCAAATAGGGCTTTTATTACTGGTTCTTCGCTCTGCAACTTTGGACGTGTGCAAGGTCTAGAGCTTAACTTATGAGCGAGGATTGAAAAGTATATGCTTACCTTTGTATATGCCTACTATACATATATATATATACATAGAGCTTAACTTATGCGCGAGGATTGTAACGTTTATGTTTAGGATTTGTATACGCCTACTCTCTCTCTCTGTGTATATATATATATATATATATATTCGTGTCCTGATAATTTGTATCTTTTTCACTTAGCACAAGATAAACAAATGAAAGAAAAGTTAAAACGACAGCTGTTTATGCGTAAAAATCCGTAATTATTCAATGTCGTGTCTCGAACAAAAGGATTGATTGTAACCACTAGTGTCTTAATTAGTTAAAAGACACAAGTAGAAACCTCGTGAAAATGAGATCACTTAATGTTGGTTTTCCTTAATACTTACTTTTAATATGTTCTTTCATGTCAACTATTGTAGATTAAACGTCATTTCTGATAATTCTCACTGCTGCTATAGTTTCTCGTGGCTTCCTCAAGATGTCACAGAGGTAGGACCATGACTATTAATTAATAAACAATTGAAAAAGGATAAATGCTTTAGACAAGGAGGACATTTAATATTTAAAAACTGAAGCAGAGAGTGAGACTGTATCCCATATCACTTAATCAGTTTGACTAAAAACTTGTCTTCGCTTTCTGAACAAGAAATTCTGTGAAATGGTGTAAGAATAACGTCTATGCGTAGCATGTTTAACGTCATCAAATGCAATTGGTTGTTGATCTTAACAACAAATCCTTGATGAGACCCTTCCAAATATTGCCACAGCCTACATGGGTACATTTCAGAACTGAATTGGGGCTTTCAGGTAACTCAGTTTACGAGTATTGAAAACCTATGAATTACAGCCTCAGGCTCATCTTCAACAGGTTCTATATCTACTTCTGCTATACTATATGGCCCTATTAAATTCACAGGCTCCATTCCCTTTATATTTTTTCCCTTCTACATAGATAGGAATAGGATGGATAGTTGAAATTCAACTCTAAAATTACAGCAGCCCTGTTATTTTCCTAACTTCATTGCCTGTGGGGTAATCAATTAGTATATTTTTTGGTGAGTGTATATCTCTTCATCTCTCATCCCCGTTTACACTTTCAACTAAAAAAATTTATCAGGCTTCTAGGAGAAAAGATTTAAGCTCCCCATCACTGCCAATAATTGAAGGCGATATATGTATGGAACTTCAAATAAAGACAATGAAAGCATCTCATGAACAATAAAAGCAGTTCATTCTGTGTCAGTAGAAGACGGTTCCAAAATGGGAACGTTTCCACAAAAAGGACTTGATCTTTTAATAGATTTCCATTTTTATTTCTTTGGACTACAAAAAAGGTAATAGCAATTAATTTCAAGCAATTTGTTTCTCTATACTGCACTCTTCACATCTTATTGAAGATGATGGAGGAGGGAATCCTTCCAAGTGATTTAAGACTGAAGTGGCATTTCAGTTTGGACCCTTTCTTGTAGAATAGTATGTTCATTGATGGATAAATTATTTCACTGCCGTAATTATAATTACAGTGTTATAATTTCAGAGATTTTTGTGATTATTATTAAGATTTGATGAGGTCTGATATAGTCACAATTATACCTTCAACCACCTCAATAATTCGTAACCTTAATGTCATGGGCAACCCATCACAAACTAACCCAATAATCGTGTTGGATATCACGTAAACAAAAGTATGAATGGTGTTTCAACATTTTCTTCATCTGTGAAAGCGATTTTCGTTGTTTGATTTTATCAAAATACATTATGGTGACTGCAAACTGTAGAATATATACATGAATACATAGATGTAAGAACTAATCAATATCTAAGCAAGCGTACGATAGACACAAGATCTTTAGCTTGTGATATGTCCATGGATTAGTTAGAACATATAATAAGAAGCACTGGTATTTCTTTGTGAGGTTAGTTATCACATTCTAAATGTTCTTCTATACGTAGATGAATAACAGGCGGCACAGAGAGAGTTGTAGAGATTGAAAGCCAGGGGCTTCTGTTGATTGATGCAAATCATCCACCATATCTGATGTGAAGATATATGAGAAGGTGACTTTTGCTTGGATGGATCGCAAACCAAAACTTTGAAAGTAATATACAAATCATTTTGAAAAAAGACCTCTTGGAGGATGTTGGAAAAGGGGGAATGATTAAACTTAGCTTTAAGGAGGAGCAATGGAGAGGCGCACTGGGAACAAGGGGACCTACCATTTGGGAATTTTAAGTTGTGAATGTATGGAGAATAGATGTTATCTTTCCCTTTAAAAGAATGGTTGGTTAAGTTATTAATCTTTGATGGAATGTCTCTACCTTAAGCTCTTTACTTCTAATCCTAATATAATATGGAATTTCACTTATAGCTCTTTCTTTTTCTTTCATGTCCCTACATGGATCTTCATATGGACCCTCATTTCCTACTTATAGTCTCGCTCTTTTCATATATTATGGGGTCTCTTTTCCTTCTCTAGAAATATGGTTATATTAAATATTGTGACTCCCCTAATCTTGACACATCTTAGAACTTGCTTGCAAGTCTAAAAACTAATTAAAAAAGGAAAGTTGATTTTCCATTTATTTTCTCACATCTTCAAAAGAAGATGCAAAAAAAAAAGCAAAAGAATCATGAATGACCAAATTAAGATAGGCACAAGAAGGCTAGATGTAAACATATGCAAGCAAAGTGAGTTTTTCTTTAAGAGAAAATCTAGCAGAACATTAACCAAGGCTCGGGGTTAACACAACAAATGATTGGATGTACCATCAAGATAGTGTTCTGTATAGTTGCCGACGCGAACTTGAAGTAGCTAAGGAGTCATATATGTTATGTTAGTAATTTTGATGCTTTACAGAAAGTGATTGGAAAAGAACATTAGCTAATCCATACAGAACCCCTATTGCAAGTTGGTCCTGATGGAGGAACCCGCCGCAGTATTTCCCAAACAATTAAATCGCGATCTCTCTCTCAAACATGGCATTGATTGTGAATGTGAGAGTTGGACGAAAGCTACACGTCGGATTATGCTGTCCAATTTGTTTGGGCTATCAACCGCAGACCTGAGCTGCAATTACATCTTACTTGTAGTATGACATAAATCTTAAGCCCATTTCTGAGTCAAGGATAAAAAGGAATATAAAAGGGTTACAATACAAAGAACTGAGACATTTAAAGCCCTTCTATGTACTTTAAAATGACAAACCTCTCCCCTCCTTTTAGGGATGTCAATTTTGAGTCAGTTAGCTCGATTTGGCTCATCTCAACTTTAGTTTAGATTGACTGGATTAAAGATGAGCCACGGATCAAAAGTTGGTGGCTCGACCTCGGTTGTGACTTGATCAAACTACAAAAATGACATTGTTTTATTAAAAATGATATTCTTTTTGATATTTTTTCAAAAAATGATAAGATAAGCCGGGTTGGCCAGCCTGCTCGTAGCCACGAATCAAGCCATGGGCTAACCTCTCGGCCTGTCAAACTACAGGTCACCTTAGCCTATGATCAGTCGGGCCAGGTCAGAAAAGGCCCGAGTCCAAACTGACCCATTAACATCCTTATTTCTTTTATTATAAAAATTTTCAAGTCCAAGCCACTCTTCCCGTAGATAGCCTACCTCTTCGCCGTGGCAATATTAACCTGTTATGTAAAGTACCAAAAAGTAAATTCAAGGCCTTTCTACAATTAAATTGCTTCCCAGTTACAAACGGCAAAATTGTAGTCTAAATAAGATATCAGTTTGAAATTAGGAAAAGGTGGTTAGATGTCAAACCTATTACTCATATTTAATACATTATAACAGAAAAGTCCTAGAATCTACCGATATTATAACGCTTTGGTAACTAAAACGCTTACAGTAAGTGTACTGCTCTTTGCTCAAGATTCCGTCCAATAATAAAAGGGCAAACTGAACGCGAAAAAAAAGGTTTTAATGGGTGTTGGACTCCAGATGGCACAAACCCTTTTGTATGTCGATGTGAATGCAATGTTAGATTCACTAACTCTTTCTACTTGAAAATTCGCTAACTCTTTTCTTCAATAGGTAAAAAAGAATCTTTTTTCAAATCGACTTGATTTATTATAAATGAAGAGAAACCTTTGTCTTTTAAAAAAAAAAAACTTAAGAGCAACCCACATCAGGTAAGCCCACATCTTACTTTATCTACTGTAAAAAAAAAAAAACTCTATATAAAATAATTGCTCTTTCAATTGATCTTATAATATAACAACTACAACTTAAGGATTCCTTATAGACTCAACCAATGCACCAAGTGCTCATTTCAAGTTCTCAAACATATGAATGCACTGAAATTTCATTTTGTAACCCATCTAGGCTTACTCAAGTGAAAGGAGTTCTTCCCGTAACTTACTTATATCATACCTAAAAACTTTGTTTGTAGTTAGTTGGAGTAAAAATTAGTCATTATAATGACTAGTTTTATGTTAGTCTCCATGTTAAAATTTTAATCGACCTATTTAGTAAAATAAGAAACAAACTTATTGACCTGAAATCACCTCTTGCTTTAAAGGAAATTGATCTAACCCTTAGTTTGATAGATTGATGAATAGTGTGAAGAATAAAATCTCTTTCTAATCAACTTCCCTACGAATGCATTAACTCATTCTATGAATTTCCTTGATATATTTGACTTTAACTTAGGAAATTTATTTGGTCATATCTATAGGATTTCATAAAACTCTTATTATTCATGCCATGATCTATTTATATATATGATTTCTAAATTTATATGTATGAAATATGAAATTGAATCAAAACACTAGCATATCTCGATTCAAACATATTAAGTAATTATGAATAATTTACAAAATAACTTGGATCATTTATTAACTTAAAGAATCAATCTAAACACATTTCTAAGGTTCATCTTATCCATGTTTATCAAAATTTAGTTCATACTAAGATAAAGAAAACCAATAACAATAAAGACGAATATAAAAAAAAGCTAATTCTTATTGATCTTGAAGTCTTGACTTGAATCTGGACGGAAATCCTTTGTTTTCTCTCCAAAATTGCTTCCTTATTGTTTCAAAATGCTCTAATTTTTTGTCTCTAATAAGTGAAATCATCTAATCCAAAAGTTGTCTTTTATTCTCATGAAACCCTAAAAATTTGAATGTCTCAACTAGTATAGGTCTAACATATAACCATATTTATCCTATATTCCAAAAAAAAAAACTCTCATTTTATATTAAAATTAAAGCCAACATAAGTCCCCAACACAAATCTGTGTTGTACCCATAATTTGACCACTTTTTTACGATCATAATAAATATATGTTAGTGTTATGCAACATGAATCTATGCTCATCTTGCACAAATCCATGTTGCTCCAAGTTGCACTAACTAGCTCCACTCTGGCTCAATTTTACCCAAATATGTTCCTTCTTCATTATGGAGCTGCAATAAGGCCTAAAAACAAAAATGCCAATTGAATATCAAATCCTATAGAAATAATTAAAAAAAGAAAAATACTCTTAAAATCATAATAAGAAATTAATATATTTAATATTTACCAATTAAAAAGAATACAAAGTATGTTTTGATAGAGCATTATGCATTGGATTTGGAGTAGTTGAAGATGGCATTTTTGAGTACGGGAGAAAGGGATATATTACAATTAATCTTGATGACCTAACCAAAATAAAAAGTGTTTAATGTATACTACTATAGATTCATAGAATTGGCATAAGAGACTTGGAATTTTAAGCATGGACCTTACCTTCATCCAATTGCATAGGAAAAATTTAAGAAAGGCAAGGTGTGTTGAGCTTTCCAAACTTCTTCGAACTTCCCTTCTAACCTCTTCTGGGCCTCATCCATACTTATGATCTTGTTCAATTTTGAATCCCATGAACTAGACTTATCTTGTTGAAATCCTGACAAGACTTGAATTCAAATTTAAGTTCTTGCATTGTTATACCAAAAGAAATCTAGGTGGTTTTGCCACCCTGGAGTGTAAGTGTTCAAATAAGGATGATTACTTCCCTAACCAAATTGTGCCTCATTGAAGTTTTCAAGGGTCCTTTACTCCCAATGATATATTTCCTCCATCATCGTTCTTTCTATCTCTTCTTAGTATTTAACTTTTTGGATTCCTCATAATTGCCTTGTGATGTCCAAGTTGATGTGTCTTCTACTTTGCACCCAACTTCCTTCTTTCTCTCTTTTTTATATAATTTCTTATGATTGGGTATCACAATCATAAGAAAGGGAAATAATTAGTTAAAAAAATAATTCAAAAATTCTTAAACTAATTCTTTGACAACGACGTTAAAAACTTGTTGAACAAATTTTACTATATTTAGCAAGTGCACGTATCGTAAAGCATAGTAATTGAGGTGTCAATTCTACGAGGAATTAGCTAAAACTAATTGAATCTTAACTTTGTCTAAGGTTGCAAAAACGTGAATTAAAATGAAAATAAAACTAAATAGAAAATTAAGCAATTGAGTATGATTTGATTAAAAATGAAATTATGAAATTAACACAAGCAAATCAAAATGGAGTAAAACCACTCAACAATTGAGATATCACACAAGACAAGATCAAACAATTATGAGAAGAAGGGATTCATTCTATCATCATTTTGCTACCTTAATCACTTTTGATAGAATTAGTATCGATCCTAGATTTCCAAAGGGTTTATTACTCTCTCTCAAGATCTAATCATTTAACCCTAATTAATAAGCCCTAATTGATTCCAAAATTTCAATCTTGCAGTCTCTCGATTAATAAAAACAACCTACATGTTCAACTAGTTCTTAAACGATCAATGAGATAATTGAGGTCCGCAGACAAGATCTCTCTTCGTATGATTATCAATTTGATTTTATGTGACTTATTAGGTTGTTAACTATCATTACCCATCCTAATAAAATCAGTTCAATTTCTCAATTTATTATTGAAGTATGCACATTCACAAATATCACAATACCCAAACATTTCATTGACATCAAAATCAATTAAGTCATAAAATGATTCAGGAATCAATCCCAAAATGAAGTTAGAACATCATTAACAACATATTCAACATCCTCAAACCCAAAGCATACATCAAGATGAAGTGAATAAACAAGAGTAAATAGAAAATAACTTGAGATGGCTAGGTTAGAGTCGCTGGATAGCAACTGGCTAAAGCTCCTCTTCTTTTCTCTCCTTCTGCTCTCTTCCTTATTTTCTTTATCAAAATGGCAAATAGAGTCCACTCTCATTGGGGTCATTTAATGATCTTATATAGTCCTGGCGCTATTTAGGGTAAAAACTGGGTTTCACCCAAGCCAAAAAGTCTGAAAGGACCCTTTAAAGATGAAAAAAAGAAGGAGATCCTTGCGTATACCACATCCCTATCATGACCTTTGAAATTTAGCTTTTGTCATGATTGTAACATAGGTGTCATGATCATGACCTAGTGTGGTTCTCTTCCTTCACGATCGTGGCCTTGGGGGAGACCTTCTGTCACGACCATGACCCTGTTCATTTTGTCCAAGCTTTCTTAAACTTCCTTTAATCTTCTTCATCTGAGTTCATATACTAATAAAAACATCAAAACACCTCAACTGCACAAAATTAAAGTTCAATATCATGCTCTAATAAAAAAACACTAAAAAACATAAACACACAATCACATTAATATAATTCTAAATCTTAACATGCACAAATAATCTAATCAAAACCCAAAAGCATACTAAAACAGATACCAAAACAAAATATAAACTACAACTATCAACATCCTCAAACTTAAACTTTTTCTTGTCCTTAAGCAAAAACAAAAAATACAAATTCAAACAAACCAAACAATAACACATACATTTATGCTTATGCAATAATGATACAATGGAATCTAACTTCACGAAACTAATTTAGCCTCAAACATAATCCTTCAAGTTGCTCAAACTTATTAACTTATGCAATCTGTGGCTAAGCACTTTGGACTAAGTATACGCATTACTCAAGACCTTAACGTCATATTCACTCACCCTTAACACCTGCATACACACATTGATATCAGTAGTCAACTAAAATTGCAAACATTACTTAGTAGCTTTTTATGAAAAATCACGATATTCTCAAAGATCGGTAGGATTTATTTATTAAATACCATTTTGTTAATTTTCTTTAACATTTAATTAATCTTTTGACTCAAAGGCAAACATTTGTGATGAATGTTCCTAGGTTACTCAACTAGGTCATATTTTATTAATAGGCTTGGTTGGAATTCCATTTTTGCCTTTTGACTCGAAGGCAAACATTTGTGATGAATGTTCCTTGGTTACTCAGCTATATCATATTCTTAACTGGCTACTAATTATATTCATAAATCGAAGGCTAGCAGAATAGTTATTTGGTTAAGATATACACAATTTTTTTTGTTTTTGTTCACATTTGATTGCCTACCTCATTTCTTTAGCTAATCATCCTCATGAAAAGATAATAACAATGCTACTTATTCAATTGACCTATGATTATAAATGTATGTAACAAATTTCCTAAGGTGAGAAAAATAACATCAAATCTTAATTAACATGCATATTTAAACAATGATACCTAGAACACGAATTACACAAGATAATAAATCTTTAAACTTAAAAGACTATGTTCAAAGCTAAGCTAATTCCATTAAGTCCTAACCATTTATACATTAACACAATTCACACCATGAAAACATACGCAAAAGCTAAAAAAATGACATGCAAAATTCATACTTATGATTCAAAAATACAATGCAAAAAATGCACACCTCCCCACACTTAGACAAAACATTGTCCTCAATGTGAGAAAACTAAACAACACGTAAGGGGGGAATGAAACAAAATAAAAAGGACATAAAAATAAAAAGAAAAAGATGAGGGTTAGAGCATAACCCGTCATGGTGATTAAGGTGGTGACCGTGTTAGTGAAGGAATTTGGAGATACTTTCGACCATAAGGCTCCAACAATTCACTCCATACAAAATAAAAATGACATAATAAAATAAAATAAAATAAAATAAAACTTATCCTAATTCTTGGGTTGCCTCGCAAGTAGCGCTTAGTTAATGTCATTACCTTGACATGCTCTTTCCTTCACACTCAACCTGGGTTAATTATGAGTGGTTTACTTCCACCCATGTTGCCCAATTTTAGTTTCATAGCCTGTAAATAAGCTAAAAATTGTAAGATAATCAAAAGGACAATATTGATAAAATTAATAAAACCAATTAAGTTTAGTAATGTCCTTTGTACTAACACACTGTCAACAAAATAGGGAATAACAAAACTCCTTGAATCTTCTATTGAATCCAATAGTTTGTCTTGTAAGGGGGTGAGCTATTCTTGTTCTTCCTTAGTCACCCCTGTCTCCTCTTCTTCTTTCACTTCATGAATAGATACTTTCGTATCTTGTTTAACCTTTATGTTCTATTTCTTCTGTTCTTCGTTCTCTTTTTCTTTAGTTTCTTAAATAGAGACTTATATTCTTCAAACTCAATCTCTGCTATCATCTGTTCTTCTTTCTCTCGCTCCTTTAAAGATTCAACTTCATCAATCCTCATGAATGAGCTACCCTCCTTTAGATTCTTTAATACCTTATTCATGTTGAATTTCACTTGTTTCATCTCTAATTCGAAGGATGAGGTTGTCTTCATAGACATCTACCAAAGTTTTTTCGGTGGTCAAAAATGGTAAACTAAGGATTAGTAAACAATTTCAATCATCTTCAATGTCTAGCATGAAAAAATCCACAGGAAAGATAAACTCGTCTGCTTTTACAATTACATCCTCCACCAGGACAAATGGTTTCTTTATCAATTGGTCTGCTAACTAAATATGCATAAACATTGGCTTCACATCTTTTAGCCCCAATTTCTTAAAAATTGACAAAGGCACAAGGTTTATACTTGCACCTAAGTCGTATAAACAGTTTGAAATCTTCAAATTACCATTTATATAGGGTATTGAAAAGCTCCCTGGATCTGTCAACTGTGAGGGCATATGGTTGGTAATTAAGGAGTTGGAGGTTTTCGTCATGGCTACCTTTTGATTATCATCCCAAGTCCGCTTGATAGATAATATGTCTTTAAGGAACTCTGCGTACTTGGGCCTGCGTTTCAACACTTCCATAAAAGATAAGTAAAACTTTCATTTCTTTAGCTTTTTTCATGAACTTTGCAAATGGTACATATGATTTGTTCATTTGAAGTCTTTGTGGGAATGGTATTTTTGGTGGATAAGGCGAAGGAGGAATCTTCATTCTCTTTCGTCTTCTCTTAGTCTTCTACATGGCGGGGTTCAACTTATTTTTCTAGTGGTTGTTCTAGCTCTTTCCTATTACTAAGTGTGACAACCTTAAATTGCTCTCTTGGATTTACTTCTATATTGCTTAGAAAGCTTTTCACACATCTCTTATAGAATTCATTCGTAAGCTGACTCATTTGAAACTCTGGGTTGTGAATAGAAGAGGCATGATCTTCCATTACTTCTTCAAACTTCCATTCTAGCATCTTTTGAGCCTCATCCATACTTATGATCTTGTCCATAATCTTGTCCAATTTGGAATCCCATGAACTATAATCATCTTGCTGAAATCCTAGTGGGCCTTGAATTCCCGTTTGAGTTCTTGCATTATTAGATTAAAAGAAATTTATGTGGCTCTACCACCCTGGATTGTAAGTGTTTAAATAAAGATGATTACTTCCTTGACCAAATTATGCCTTCAAGGGGGGTCCTTTGCTCCCCATGATATATTTCATCCACCATCGTTCTTTCTATCTCTTTTTAACGTTTAAGTTTTTGGATTCCTCATAGTTGCCTTGTGATGTCCAAATTGTAGTGTCTTCTACTTTTCACCTAACTTCCTGCTCTCTCTCTCTCTATCTTTTATAATTTCTTGTGATTGTGTGTTATAATCATAAGAAAGATAATAATTACTAAAACAAAAAATTCAAAAAGTCCTAAACTAATTCCTCGGTAACGACACCAAAAACTTGTTGAGCAATTTTTACTTATATAAAACGCTCAATATTTAGCAAGTGCATGGATTGTAAAGTGTAGTAATTGAGGTGTCAATCCCACGAGGAATTAGCTAAAATTAATTGAATCCTAACTTTGTCTACGGTTGCAAAAATGTGAATTAAAATGACAATAAAACTAAAAAGAATATTAAACAATTGAGTATGATTTGATTAAAAATAAAATTATGAAATTAACACAAGTAAATTAAAATGGAGAAAAACCATTTAACAATTTAGATACCATACAGGACAAGACCAAATAATTATGAGAAGAAGGGATTCATTCTATCATCATTTTGCTACCTTAATCACTTTTGATTCAATTGGTATCTATCCTAGATTTCCAAAAGGTTGATTAATCTCTCTCAAGATATAATCATTTAACCCTAATTAATAATCCCTAATTAATTCCTAAATTTTGATTTTGCAATCTCTCGATTAACAAAAACAACCTACGTCTTCAACTAGTTATTAAGCAATCTATGGGATAGTCAGGTCCCCACACAAGATCTCTTTTTATATGATTATCGATTTGATATTTATGTGACCTATTAGGTTATTAAATCTTATTACCCAACCTAATCTTATTGCTATTGATTCAATTTCTCAATTTATTGTTGAAGTATGCACATTCACAAATATCATAATACCCAAACATTTCATTGAAATCAAAATCAATTAAGTCATAAAATGATTCAAGAATTAATCCCAAAATGAACATCATTAACAACATATTCAACATCCTCAAACCCAAAGCATATATGAAAATGAGGTGAATAAACAACAGGAAATAGAAAATAACTTGAGATGGCTAGGTTAGAGTGGCTAGATAGTAGCTGGCTGAAGCTTCTTTTCTCTTCTCTCCTTCTCTCTTCTTTGTGTTCTTTCTCAAAATGGCAAATGAAGGCTCCTCTCATTAGGGTCGTTTAACGATCTTATATAGTCCTGGGGCCATTTTGGATAAAAACTAGAATTTACCCAAGCTAAAAAGTCCAAAAAGACCATTAAAAATGAAAACGGAAGTAGATCCCCGCGTCTGCCGCACGCTTGTCTCGATTGTGACAAGGATGTCATGATCGTAACCTTTGAAATTTGGATTATGTCATGATTGTGACAAGGGTGTCATGATTGTGACCTGGTGTGATCCTCTTCTGTTATGATCGTGACAGCGGTGTCACGATCATAACCCTGGGTGAGACATTCTGTCATGACTGTGACAGGCATGTCACGATTATGACCTTATTCTTTTTGTCCAAGCTTTCTTTAACTTCCTTCAATCTTCTTCAGCTGGGTTCATACACAAACAAACACATGAAAACACCTAAAGTGCATAAAATTAAAGTTCAATATCATGCTCTAAACTATAAAACACTAAAAACATAAACACACAATCACATTAACATAATTCTAAACCTAAACATGCACAAATCATTTAATCAACACTTAAAAACACATTAAAACACCTACCAAAACATATTGTAAACTGTAACTATCACAATGTAGGTGGTGAATTTTATACTTTTATCATAATAGATGATTTTAGTAGGTTTACATAGGTTTTATTCTTGGTTTGTAAAGATGAATGCTTTGGAAAATTTTTTAAATTTGTAAAGAGAGTTCAAAATGAAAGGGAAGTCTATATTGCATTAAATCGGAGTGATTATAGTAAGGAGTTTGAAAATGAAAGGTTTGAATCCTTTTATGAAGATAATGACGTCTCTCATAATTTCTCTACTTCAAGGACCCCAAGTGGTAGTGCGTCGTAATACTACATAAAATAACTAGACCTAAAACTATAGCTAGTGGTAAGTCTAGTTCAATCCCACAAAGATTGTGTGTAAAGTTTTTGAAATGAAAATAATCGGTGTTTAGGTTAAGGGGGTTTGGTTTGATTTCAAATAAGAAAAGAAAATGAAACTAAACTAACAAAGCAAATTAAACCAAACAACATAAAAATGAGAAAAGTGATGAATATGTTAGGAAATTGGTCATCGGTTCAATCTTGACCTATACACAATTAAACATAATTCATTAAATTGTTATTCTAATATCTCTCCTAGAAATTATTAGTCTTAGGTTAACAACAAGCTCTGTTAACCCTGTTTTTTCCTTGGGTTGTGTTTAATTAAGATGAGCTCTTTAATTAAACATAGCTATTGAACAACCTAGATCAAGCTCTCTAGATTTAATTAGACAGATGCATTACGAGTTAGGAAAACATATTAATCAAAGGCAATAACCATATAAGCTCAGGTCATTTAACCTAGGTTATGTTATCCCTAATGATTAGAAACCATTGGTTTCCATAAATGAATTGGAAACATAACGATTACATATTGTATTTGATTTTAGCAGTGGGTTCATATATAAAAACAATCAAATAGGCATTCAATCATTCTTACACAACATGTAAACAATAAACATAGGATAATATAATAAATCCTTAAGAGAGAAAGAACAATAAACAATGAAAGAATGCTTAACTGGGTTCTTTGGTGTCCATATCACCTCCGAACTGGTGTTAAGAAGTTTAGCTCTCCACGTGTCTCCTAGGTATGTGAGCTTTTCCCCTCTTCATTGTCCTAAAACCCTTATAAATTTCAGACACCATCTCTTATTTTTGATGGCAACATGTTTCTTTTATAGTGAAAAATTAGGTTCTGGGTGCCAATTGTGAAAGTCACAGGCATGAATGGTTGGCTCATGGACTTAAATGGCCTCCTCTAGGGCTTATGGCTGTGAGCTATTTTTGCATAGGCATGACATATCGAGTCATGGGCATGACAATGTTGTCACACATGAAAATGACAATTTGATGCATGGCCATGAGCTATTGTGTCTTCATTCCTTTTGGCATTTTCTTTTCTCTTCTTGGTGTAATCCTTCTCTTTCTTGCTTCACGAATATAACTAAGTGTGAATCTCAAGAAGACAGCTAAAATATTGTTCTTTCAACTCACTTGAGCTCTTTCGCTTACGAATTGTACCTAAAACCAAATATGAACTAAAGTGAATGACTTAAGCATTTCATAACATTAATCACTTAGTGTTATGGAATAAATGTATAATCAATTAAGCATATATCAAATTCCCCCACACTTATCTTCTGACCGTCCTGAGGCAGAACATCAAAATCAAAGTCACAAACCTAAAACACTTACACATTTTCCATGCTTCCTAAGAATAGATAGTCATAAGCAAGGAGGAATAACTTTCAAAAACCATAGCAAGAACTCAACATTCAATCCTTCTACTCATGATCAATCAACGTTCATCACCTTTAGAAACTAAGCAATCTAGAGGTAGACTTGAAAAAATGTGTTTAAATATGACAATTTCATAGGTACACTCAAACACCTTTCATGATCATGAAATTCCACAACTTTGCGTAGCTTTTCATTTCTCCACCACTAAGATTCACATGCATCATCATGAATCAAAAGACTTTTTAAGGTTTTAATATGGGTAAAAGGTAAGGTGAGATGTATTTGGATAGTGTAGTGCAAAAGCCATTAAAGTTAGTGAAGAAAAAGTAACACTCCATGTAACATCAAGCGCAAAAACTAATATTCATTTAACACTGAATACCATTAGTTATGATGAATGCAAAAACTATATTTCACAGCTTAAATTCAAGCACTTACACCATAAACTAGATAAAGCATAATTAATTAGAAGGGATCACTCATGAAAATTGATGATAACAATACATTGAAACTGTAAGGAATGAACCTTCCAAAATATCATCTACCTCATATGCAACATACTCAAATAACTCATTCAATACAAATTTAGGAGGAGAAACCAATCATGAATAACTTTTCAAAACAATTGCACTTTCTCCTTGATACTTTTATTTAAACTTTTTTCCTTTTTTTCTTTTTCTTTTCCTTTTTTTTCCTTTCTTTTTTTCTTTTCATTTAAGAATTGACAAAAGCTACATCAACCTTAGAATCTGTTGATAAGACATAAAATGACTTATAACTAACCCACACATATGTATACCTTATACTTATACTCTTGTGCATCAACAATCATCAACAATCACAAATGTTCCACTAGCTTTAAGGATTGGGTAGGGCATTTGATTAAGTTTAAGGCATGTAATATGGTTACCACAAAAAAAGGCTAATAAAGCTCAAGGGGGCTTTAAAAAGGAAAATTTTATCTCAAAAGGTAGGCTATTTGGTTAATATAACTTGTAAAACAAAGAATACCTATATCATTTCCATGTTAATGCATGTGATAAAATGTGGTCTTGAATAGAAAATCAAAGCAAAGTCAGGATGCACATGTCTTAAAGGTCACACATAAACAAAAGACAATGAGACTGGGTTATGTCTACCACTAGTCAATACTCTTCTAAAGTTAATGTACATTGACCAATTATAAGAACAAAAGTATATGCTAAGGTACCATGGATTCTTCTAGTCAATTCGCTATCTAATCATGACTATATAGTCCTAGAGGAAATAGAAAAAGATAAAATGTTTGTTTGTTTGTTTGTTTAATCCTCTCTCTCTTTTATTGAAAACTTAAAAAACATGTAAGAAACAAACAAACATAAAAAACATATGCATATAAGAAACAAATGTGATAATGTAAAGGAAAAGAAATGAATTGCTCTTAGATTGCCTCAAAGTAGCGCCTTTGTTTATTGTCATTGGCTCCACTCCTTCTTTTCCTCATCACGTGACAAAGATATGATCTTTAGGTGTCATATGCGCTTCCTCCACTTGAGGTTGTTCAGGATAGAGCTTCAATCGATGACCTCTCATTTTCAGCATACTCTCTATCTTCATAATCTCAATCTCTACTGAGTCCTCGCACTCTTGGAATAACTCTTCACCTTTCTCCTCTTCGTTCAATTTATTCAATATATCAACTAATGGTGAAGGTTTAGTTCAACAACAATTCGGAACTTAATATTTACTTTAAAGCTAAATGATAGATTATTTTGTACTTCGAGCTCCTTGTGTACTTCTTCTTCAATAGTAATTCCTTGGTAGACTTATCAATATTCTCAAGCTTTTCGTCATTTTGTAAGGTCTCTGTACTAACTTCCCTTAGGCTCACCTTGGATTGAGATGGTTGTAGTGGAGTGCTTTGTGATTCTAGGTGGCCGATAGCCTCTATCATTTGACCCATCTTACCAATTTCTAGATTCTAGAACTTGTATCCTGCTGAAATTACAAAGTATTAGTAGTAAGAGACATAACTAATTATTCCATAGATGTACCTGAGTTTTGTTGGCTCTTTAAATATTGGAAGCTAGACCTTATATCTTACCAAAATTGCCTTACATATTGATAAAATTGTAGATTATTTTGTTGAATTTAAATATTGTTAACAACTATAACATTAAGTAATTCTTCCAGAGATGGACCTGATTCGTAATAAAAGCTTCTAGTTTATGCGGCAATTGCTGTGTGTCATGCAAACTATCAAGGAAGTAATTTTGCTGGTTAACCCACCAACAACTAAAGTTTGTATGATCACTCCAAACATAGTTATAGGATTGAGAATATAAGTTATGGAAAAAGCTACTTCCATCCATGAATTTTTTAACAAACAAATAGTAAACAAAAAGTGAAAAAATAAAAAATAACTGAAAAGAAACTAATTATAAACAAATATGTACACAACACCATTTGAAATCAAACAAAAAAAACTATAGTACCACACTCCCTGGTAACGGCTCCAAAATTGTGGTAGCGCATTGTAACACTACACAAAATAACTAGACCTACAAGTATAATTAGTGGTAATTCTAGCTTAATCCCATAGAGAGTGTGTAAAGCTTTTGAAATGAAAATAATCAGTGTTTAGGTTATGGGGGGTTTGGTTTGATTTCAAATAAGAAAATAAAATGAAACTAAACTAACAAAACCAAATTAAACCAAAAAACATAAAAATGAGAAAAGTGATGAATATGTTAAGGAATTGGTTATCTATTCAATCTCAGCCTACACATAATTAAACATAATTCATTGAATTGTTATTCTCATATCTCTCCCAGAAACTATTAATTGTAGGTTAACAACAAGATATGTTGTTAGGCCTTGTTTTCAGAGTCAGACTCGTGGTCAAACGTGAGCGCATCACTCTGTAGGGTTCTTTTAATGGAACCTCATTAACCAACATAGGTTCATCTTCATTCTTATAACATCCCAAAATTCCATATTTGAGCACTTGATATACGGCAATCCATTCTTATGTTTATATCCTCAATCGTCACCCTAAACATATCACTCATTTTATCTCTTATTTGCATATCAAACTAAGTACATTTCAAGCTCCATTCAAGCCTAACGTATCATAGGAAAGAATTAATAAGTCCATAATATATATATACACATGATTTGGGACAATAAGCACAACTTTCACTATGGATGTCAGATTAAGTTAATTCAAGTATGGTTTCGAAGAGGACTTCGATTTCTACAACTTCCGTGAAGACCTAGAATAGAGATTTTGCCATCTAAAGGGTCAAAATTGTACATTTATATAACTACCCCAAGAATGTCCGCTTAGCAGACATATGTCCCTCCAAACGGACATGAACTCAGCTGGAACGTTGGAATTTCCAAGAAGGTCTGCCTAATAGACATTTACGGGTCAATTTCTAGATTTCTAACTCCTACAAGTTACCTATGAACCCTCTTATGCATAGCTATCATTTCTAACTTATTTTCCTCATCATTTTCCCTTCATTATCACTTTCATTTAAGCTCAATATCACTTACATCCAAATCATAATCTATGTCTGGTCATCAATCCAAAACATAACATTCAAACTTATGCACATTCATTATAATTTCTACATATGTTCAACTCCCTTTATCACCTTCATTGCATCTCTAACTTATCACATTAATTCTTCCCATTTCAAGACACCATAGTACTCTTTTTCTGTTAAATCAAGTTAGAAAATAGCTATAAAGTGTCTAGCATGCATCCTGTGCAGCATCACTAACTTGTAAAAAGCATATCTCTGAACTCTGATGTCCAAAAATTTCAAACTTTATATCATTAGAAAACTAAGAGGATAAACTACAACTTTCAAGAAGAAAACCTTATCCAAATCAGCCTAGATTAATATAGTTTTTCTCCTTAAGTTAGAACACATATTTTACCCCTATGAATGCTTGAAATTGTAATGCAAAAACTTGGAAAGTCATGAGCAAAAAATAAATATATTTCATTAACATCAAAAGAAAAGAGTTTTACAAAGC
>JAOQMS010000179.1:31021209-31053254 GCA_027563885.1 Erythroxylum longipes | reverse complement strand
GATAGAATTGATAATTAATTATAGCAACATATAAGTGATTAATTATGATATAATAAAGTTATTGAGATGTATGTAATTGTATGATTAATTAGGACACTTAATTAGAAATTTATATGAAAAGTTAATAAGTTAATAGTTGTAGTTATTCTATTATCTTTTATATTAATTACAAATTTTTAATTTAGTTAAGTTATTTATTAATTATTATAAGATAAAGTTCACAAAACAAAATCCACGTTTCATAAAATTTATAAAATCATTTTACAAAAAAGAGATATTATACAAAATTAACAGCTACATTAGAGAGTGGACTGGAGACTGAAAGAACATCATCTGATTCTAATTGATTAATTGTATTTGTTGATAAGGTCGTCAAAAGTTTGGCTCTAATCATCTGTATGTAAAAACATTATATTTAGTAATATAATACTTGAAATAATTTTTTTTAATAATGTAATATTATATAAAAAGAAAATTAAAATACCTCCATCTTTATATATTTGATCAAAATAACTTTCCATTGGTCGATTACTTTCACCAGTGCCCTCTGCATTAATACCTGTGACTGTAAGAGAAAAAACAACATTAAGTAAGATAACATAAAGGTAAATAAAATTAATATAATAAAAAGAAAAGAATTTACCATCAATATCTTCATTTTTAACTAACTTTGAGTACACATAAGAGCTTCCATAGTGCGATAATGAAGTCGACCACGATGTGGGGTATGTAAGAAAAGCTTTCTTCTCAAATAAGGGTCTTTCATGTCCTAAAAAGTGAGAACAATGGAACAATAGGACATATCCAAGTTCTTACGTATTAAGCTTTACCTATTTAGTTATGACTTCCTTTATTATCTTTGATAACCATTAAAACTTTAAAAGTGACCTCCCATGAACTCCCCTAAGATACTTGTTATTAAAAGGGATATGCATAACTATAAACCTGTTATAGAAATGGAACATTAAACAATCTAGCAAGCTCATAGAGTCATAGTTTTGGTAAATTAAATTCAGCATCTGTACTGCACAAAAGGTTCTAGTGTCTCATAAATACATTTTCCTATCATCCTATGGTTCACATTTGTATGGTTTGATAAATCAATTCAAAAATATTCTTTCATCTTACAATTACCCGTTAGTCCTATAATGTTCCAAGGAAACAACTTGATTATTGACCTAAAATGTTACTGTGGTTTTATTAGGAATTGCAGTAGTACCGGTTAGTAGGTACTAACAAAAGAAAATAATTGATCTAAAGAGGTCCCAGTGGTTGTAAAGCTGATAAGTAATTAGTTATAGTCTTATAGTTAATTTTTATTTGTCTTCATTGGTATTTGATTATGATTTCTCTATGATTAACAAAATCTAGTTTGTTCGGATATAATAGCATGTAACTATCATCATTAGGCATCCAAATCAGTATAAGCATTTAGCCCAGAATGTTACCAGGAACATAACTCATTTTACTGATCTAAATTTTTTAACTTGGAAGACTTAGTCACATTATATCTGTGAAAAGCATCTTCATCTGTCAATGTGTTATAAAATTCAAATCAACTTGTTGAGAGGTAAACCAAATGACTAAGCTCTAAATCTAACCTGAAACTCTTGAATTTAAGCCCTACCGACTAAGCTACAAAAACTGCCAAATTTGATACGAAAAAGAAAATTGATTGCCATACATGTAATATACGACATATGTGTCTGAACTTTCATCAAACACTTAACATGCATACGACATACATGTTAATTGTTCAACCATTCAAATCATAACCATAACCACTTGTACTCCTCATTCAAAAACTCAAAGCAAAACCAACACCAACGTCCAGTCCCCATTCATCTCCAACATTCATAGTTTCATACAAGTTTAAATGTTCATGAATAATACGAAAAAAACCTACCTTAATAATAAGCAGACGTTGGTTGGTTACTGGTGGCGTAAGTGCAGGATTCCAGGACGCCGGGAGATACAGAGAGGCGGCGAGACAACACCAACAAGGTGAGAGTGACGAAGAGGGACAACGTTGACTGGTGAGGGTAGAGAGACCGGAGCGAGACTGCGAGAGTGAGTGACAGAGAGGAGGGAGGGGCGACTAGCAAGGGAGAAGATACGTGCATTGCTTTTCATCAGACAAACAAACGACGTTGTTTTTTCAAGAGAAAAATGATGTTGTTTGTCTTTATTTTTTGCAAACTTTCAACCTAAAAATGACATCGTTTTACTCTTAAAGCAAAATGACGTCGTTTCACCCATGGCAAAAATAAGTTAGCAAACATAAAACGAAGTCGTTTTACGTTGAATAAAACGACGTCACTTTATGTTTATAATGGTGGGCGGGCCACGAGTTCCACTGGCCGCCCCTGCCCAGCTCGTGGCCCGTGATGCACCAGCCGTGGCACGACCTGCCATTCTACGAGCCATGTCTACCAGGCCTATGGCCCGGTGCGGCCCTTGGGCTGGTTGATAGGGCCAAACCCATTGACCACAGGTCAGGTTAGGTCCAGTCTGGTCAAGCTGTCCGTTCAGATCGGGCCAGTTTGGGCTAATATTAACAAGCCTAATTAAACTAGGCCTTAAAATATGATGCAATTTACACTTATCAACATCCCCACACCTAAACGTTTGCTTGTCCTCAAGCAAACAAAACAACAAACACATAAAATCACAAAGCACACAATACAATAATGAGACAATGACTTCAACTTCATAAAATAAATTTAACTTTAAACACAATCATTCAAGTTATTTCAAATCATTAACATGCAAAATCCCCATCTAGGGGCTCTGGACTAAACATACATATTGATCAAAACTCAAATATCAAGTTACTCACCCTTTTTAATTATACTCATATAGTAATAATTCTTTGGTCATTCAAACTCTGTAACTACTCCTAAGTATGTGTTTATCAAAAGTATAGCTATTTACAAGTTCCGTAAGCTTTATTAGAAACACTTTTTTTTTATTGAACAAGGACCTAATCTTTTACTCGGAGGCAAACATTGGTGATGAATGTTGATTTAGTTACTTAACTAAGTCATGTTTTTATTAAGTTACTTGGTTGAAACATCATTATAGCCTTTTGACGCGGAGGCACACATTTGTGATTTGTGTAGATCTGGTTACTCAGCTACATCATATTCTCAACTGGCTATTAGCTCTATTCATAACCCGAATGCTAGCAGAATAGTTATTTATTTAAAATTAACCAACACATTTTTTATTGCCTACCTTGTTGCTTAAGCTACTCATTTTCATGAAAAAATACTAGTAGAGCTACGGCAGTCGAAAGGCCTAAAATTATGAATGAATTTGACAATTTAGAGGGTGACCACTCACATTAAATCCTAATTAACTTGCATATTTAGCCAAAGAACCTAATTCAATAATTTTGCAAGCTAATGACTCTTTACAACATAATAGACTATGTTCAAAATTAAATCAATTTAAATCCATCTAAGCCATTGACAAATTCACACAATTCACAAAATGCAACATAACAGACTATCATACAATATGCAAAATTTACATTTAAAGCAAAACACATAACCTCCCCATACTTGAACAACACATTGTCCTCAATGTGAGCAGGAGGCAAACAAACACACATGGCAAGAAGAAACATAAATGAAAATAAAACAAAAAGTAAATAAAGACTAAAGTTAAAAAGAAAAGGGTTAGAAACAAAGCCTTGTGGTGTGGAGGCGGGGATGGTGTTGGAGGTGGCAGTTGGACACCTTAAGCCTATCGTCTTATCTTGGGATTGCTTAAAGAGAGTGAGAGAAGTAGTGATCCCAGATCAATTCAAATTACTAAAGTTTTATTGGAAGTTTAAAACAATATGAACTAAACCTAACAATTTCAATTGAACTATTAAAAATGCTAATTTATAGTCATTAGCTTGACCCTACATCCATGGAAGTGTCTTAATTGTTCAAACAAAAGGAAATCACTTCCTTGTCCTTGGGAATTGCTCCTTCGAGATATAGCTTGCAATGATTCCTATATTTTCCAATTTGAGGGCTCCATAATTGAAGACTTGAATGATCGTAAAAGGTCCACTCCATCGAGATTTTAACTTTCCTAGAAGCAGCTTCAACCTTGAATTATATAGTAGAACTGTATCTCCTACTTCAAATTCCTTTTGTTTAAGACAAGAATTGTTCCGTTTCTTTACTTTTTTCTTTGTAGAGTTTCACGTTTTTTTATGCATTATAATGAAAATCCTCAAGTTTGGCCAGTTGCAAAAGTCGCTTTTCGCCTGCTTGCTTGCAATCAAAATTTAACACTTTTATCGCCCAGTATGCCCAATGTTCTAGTTCGATCGACAAATGACAAGCTTTTACATATACAAGCCTATAAGGAGTTGTCTAATAGGTGTTTTGAAAGTAGTCCTATAAGCCTATAAGGGATCGTCTAGCTTTATTGCCCAATCCTTCCTGGAGTTGTTCACCATATTTTCCAAATTTTGTTTCAGTTCTCAGTTGACAACTTCCACTTGGCCACTATACTGTGGATGGTAAGATGTAGCAACACGGTGGTGCACTCCATATCTTTTTAAGAGGGCATCAAAAGATCTATTGCGGAAAAGTGTACTTACATCATTTATTATCATACGTGGCACTCTAAACTGATTGAATAATTGTTTGATGAACTTTTGGACTGCATCATTGGTTAGACATGCCACTGCTTCAGCCCAATGCTAAACATAATCCACCCCTACTATAATGTATATGTTTCCCATTGAAGATGGGAAAGGACCTATAAAGTCAATGCCCCATACATCGAAGACTTCTACTTTTAAAATGTTGGATAAAGGCATCTCATCTCTTTTGAAGATGTTACCTATTCTTTGGCATCGATCACATTGTGCCACGAAAGTTTAAGCATCCTTAAATAATTGTGGCTAATAAAATCCACACTCAAGTATTCAAGTTGTCATTTCGTTAGCTCAATAATATCCAGCATATTGACCTTCATGACATTGCTTCAAGATGTCCAACATTTCCTCCTCTAGAACACATCATCGCATTAACCCATCAGCGCATGCTCTGTATAAAATTGACTCATCCTATAGATATCGGTTACAATCATGTAGGAATCTTTTTCTTTGTTGGTAAGATATATCAGAAGGAAGTTTACCACTAGCAAATTCGCGATATCAACAAACCATGGTGTAGCCAAACTCTCGAGTAGCATTAGGCTTTCATCAGGGAAATTTTCATTAATATCTTCGCTTGGTTTGCATTCCCCTCCTTCCAGTCTGGGTAAGTGGTCTGCAACTACATTTTCTACTCCCTTCTTGTCCCTCACTTCTATATCAAATTCTTGTAAAAGTAGCACCTATTGAATGAGCCTTGGTTTTGCTCTTTTTTGTTGAGAAGCTATTTTACTGCCGTGTGATAAGTGAATACGATTACCTTTACTCCTAAAAGGTATTGTCAAAATTTATCACATGCATACACTACCCCAAGTAATTCCTTCTCTGTGGTGGTGTAATTAAGTTAAGGTCCAGCAACAATCTTGCTGGCATAGTAGATCACATGCAACCTTTTATCTTTCCTTTGACCTAATGCATAACCTATAACTTGGTCATTTGCATCGCACATAACCTTAAATGGAAGTGTCCAGTCCAGTGGTGATAGAATTCGTGCATATATTAATGCCTCCTTTAGTTTTTTAAAGGCATACATACACTTGTCAACAAATAACAAAGGCACATCCTTGACTAACAAGTTTGTCAAAGGTTTTGCAATTTGTGAGAAGTTTTTGATAAATTGACAGTAAAATCCTACAAGGAAATTCCGCGTGGAGGTAGAAGGATTACAGGTCGTGAACTTCTTTTCTTATAGAAGAAGCAATGAAGATATCTAGGGAATAAGCATCGACTAATTCTGTGCCAGCAGCCATGGTAATACAAAGGATGCAAGCGTTATCTGGAATGATTGGACGTAAAGCATTCTCTTACAACTTTTACATTACTTAGCGGTCGAATTTTCTCTATAACTTCTGTTTTGCTCTGTCGACTTCAAATCTTTGGTGTGAGATTTTATACCCTAGCACTATCCCTACTTGCACTATAAAATGGCATCTCTCCCAATTCAATACCAAGTATGATTCTTCACATCTTTCAAGAACTCCTTCCAAATTGTTTAAACACATTTTGAAAGAGTCCCCAAAAACTAAAAAATTATCCATGAACACCTTCGTTATATCTTCGATCATATCGGTGAAGATAGACATTATACATCTCTGAAGTGTAGTCAGGGCATTAGATAGTTCGAAAGGCATCCATCTGTATGCGAAAGTACTATAAGGATAGGTGAATGTGGTCTTTTCTTGATCATTAGGGTAGATGAATATTTGATTTTATCCTGAATATCCATCTAAGAAGCAATAAAATGAATGACCACCACCCTTTCTATCATCTGGTCTATGAACCGGAGAGGAAAAATGATCTTTCTTAATCATTGAGTTGAGTTTGCGATAGTCTATGCACACCCTCCATCCTGTGACCGTTCTTGTTTAAATTACTTCTCCACTCTCACTTTCTATTTTCGTCATTGCACCTTTTTTAGGTATACATTGAACTAGACTACCCCATTTACTATTGAAAATAGGATAAATTATCCCTACATCTAAGAGTTTGATTATTTCTTTCCTAACCACCTCCTTCATGTTAGGGTTCAACCTTCGTTGACAATCCCTCATCATTCTGCATCCTTCCTCGGGGTATATTTGGTGCATGCAAACATTTGTGCTTATACCTCGAATATTAGAAATCTGCCATCTGATGGCTTTTATTCACTTTCTCACAATTGCTATCACCTTACTTTCTTGTTTCTCATCCAATTGATTTAAGATGATTATCAGTAACGTTTTACCCTTCCTTAGAAAGGTGTATCTGAGATGTGCAGGTAAAGGTTTAAGCTCTAATGTGGGTGGTTTTTCTGTGAATGATGGTATGGGTACTTCAGTTTTGACTAACTTATGTTGATGCATTTGAACATTTGACGCCTCCATCTCATCATATCCTTTAGATTCAAGTTTCTCATATCCATTATTTGTCTCTGTTGCTACTGACTGTTCTTCAGCGATGCAGCTCTCAACTTGTTATTATGAATTTTGATCCATAATATCAACCCTCAAGTATGCACTGCTTGCTATTGGGCTCTTCAAAACCTTATTCATATTGAATTCGATCTGATCTTTTCCTATTCGAAATGTTAATTTCCTTTCTTGAATGTTATTTATGGATTTCCCTATATTCATAAACGTTCTACCAAGTATCAATGGATAATTCTTATCTTCTTTAAAATCGAGAACCACAAAATCTACAGGAATAATTAACTTATCCACTTGTATTAGCACATATTCCACTATTCCCAACAGTCTTTTAATAGATTGATCAGCCAATTAGATCAACATGCCTTGACCTCACCCAGACCTAACTTCTTTAATATTGAAAAAGGCATTATATTAATACTTGTCTAAGTCACACAAGCACTTTGTGAATTCTAATTCACCAACCACACAGGGTATTGTGAAACTCCCTGGATCCTTCAATTTAAATGGCATTTGGTTGGTGACTATGGAGCTACAAGTATCAGTTATAGCTACCATCTCATTATCTTCCCAAGTACGCTTCTTTGATAATATGTCCTTAAAAAATTTAGCATATTTAGGCATATGTTCCAAAGCCTCTACAAATGAGAAGTTTATCTGTAATGTCTTTAATTTCTCAATGAATTTTTCAAATTGCCCATCCTGCTTCTTCTTTTGTAACCGTCGAGGTAAGGGAATCTTGGGTGGATATGGTGGAGGCGTGACACAAGGAGGGTATTCGCTCATATTCACCTCTTTCTGCTTTTCTTAATCTTTCTCTATAGGGGAAACGGGTTCCTCTATCTTCCTTGTGGATGGGTCAAGTTCCTTCCCACTTTGAAGTGTAATAGCCTTTAATTTCTCCCTTGATTTTGTTCCCGAAGTGCTAGGAAAAATTCCCATATTTGGCATAGAAAAAGCATTTGACAATTGACTTACTTAGACCTCTCAATTATTGATTAAAAAGGCATGGTTCTTTGTTACTTGTTTGAATTTGCCTTTCAAACTATTTTTTGCATAGTTAAGGGTTCCAAGCTTGTCTAAAATCCTATCCAACTTGGATTCCATTGAGCTCGGTTTATCTTAATGGAAGCCTGGTTGTCCTTTCCATCTGATTTGTCCTTCAGCATTGTTTGCCTATGAGAAGTTAAGGTGATTCTTCCACCTAGAGTTGCATATGTTAGAGTAGGGATTGTTTCCCCCTCCTTGTCCATATTGAGCTCCCATATAATTCACTTCCTTTGGATCACTTTCCTTCATCAAGAAACACTCCACCGTATTATGGTCCATCTGTCCAAAGAGTTCACACTTTAATTCCATGACTTTTATCGAAGCTGAGTATGAAGCCATCACGTTGTTAAGCTGTCAAGTTAAGTTGCCAATTTTAGCTTACATATCCATCATTTGATCAACAACCACAATTCCTTTTTGTTCTCAGAAAGTAGTGGTTTGTCTACTTCGCTTATTCATCCATAGGAAGCTATTACTTGCCATCTCCTCTATTAACTCTTTTGCTTCATCTACTGTCTTTCTCATTAATGATCCTCTTGAAGCTGCATCAATTGTGCCTCTCATATGTGGTGTTACTCCATTATAGAATGTTTGTCATAGGAATTCTTTAGGTAAGTTATGGTGTAGGCATTTCCTTTGCAACTCCTTGTATCTTTCCCATGCTTTATAGATTGATTCACCATCACTTTACTAGAAGTTGGTAATCTCCTTAATAATTTTAGTTGTTTTATTAAAGGGAAAATACTTTTCTAAAAAGGAACGAACTAATTGATCCCAAGTTGTGACATTGACTATGTTAAGAGAATGATACCAAGCCTTTTTTCTATCTCTAAGGGTAAAAGGACAGAGCCTAATCCTTCCTCCTACATCTGATGGTTCCGAAAGATATCATAGATTTCAAGGAAGATCAATATATTAGTCCATAGAACTACACATTCTGTTGAAGCATGTTTAGGAGAGTTGGTTTAATTTCAAAAGATGCTACTTGTATGGGTGACCTAGCTACTCCTTGGTTAGCCATACTAAACCCTGGTCTCATGAAGTCTATAAGGATTCATTGTTGATGTCCTTAGTTCGCTCCATGGTCCAAATGTTATTTAAATTTCTCGGTCATTATTGCTTTCACAATTTCCTTTTCTTCTTCATGCCGAGCTTTCCTAATTGAACATTCTAATCGAGTGATGTCTAGCTTTAAGGTTTCAGCTGCATGAATCAATCTTCTTGTGACTCTTGTGTTTATGTAAGAGCACAATTTTAAGAATAGAAAGAAAGAAAGAACATAAAACAAAAACTAACTAAACGCCTTAAATTAAAGAATTAAACTAATCGCCTTCCCAGCAACGACGCCAAAAACTTAATCAAGTTTTTGAAGTGTGTAAATTTTACCCTTAATAATCTGTAAGTGCACAGTTCATTCGTGTAGTACCTAAGGTGTCGATCCTACGAGGAGGATAATCTAATCCTAAAATCTAAGGCTATAATAAATCACAAAAATTCAATTATAATAAAACTAAAATGAGAATTCAAAATATTAATAACTCAGCAATTGCAACACACACCCAAAAACAACCTAAGAGAATTACTAATTGAAAGAAAGTAAATTTTACCTATATTTAATGCTAACCTAATTGATTATGAATTACCGGATTATTGGTTCTAGATAGTCCTAGGGTTGATTACTCTCTCTCGAGTTATAACTATTAACCCTAAATCATAAACCTTAACTAGATTATGGGAATTGCAATTTCTCAATTAACAATCTATCCAAAACCATAATTAGATCTGAAGTTGTCCAATAAACTATTGGGAACCTATGCAAGATCTCTCTTCATACAATTTACCGATTTGATTTAATTCTAATTCTATTAAATCACCTAACTCTCGTTAGCCCAATTTCATTATTTTTCATTCAATTCACCCTCTCAGTTTATTATAGACTTATGCACATCTAATTAAATCACAATAAATCCAATAAATATAAAAACAATCAGATTCCATTAAGTCAAGAATAAAACTTCGAAGGTGAGTTTAAAACATCCTCAAAATTTAGATCCTGTCATCAATTATTCAATCTAATTCTATAATAAAATAAAACTAAAAATATAAAGGAAATACAATTGAAATGGAGGACAGGTGGCAACGACGTCGGAAAACCTCCTGATCCGGGAAGTATGTCGAGTCATCTTCTTCTCTATTTCTCTCTTCCTACTTCTCTTTCTCAATCTCTCGATAAATTCTCTCTAGGGTTTCTCCAAAAGTGGCTGATGCAAAAGCTCCTTCTACCTCTTTTTCTTGTTCTTTAAATATCCTTTGTGTTTTGAGTAGCCTTAGGGTTTTTTTGGGGTCTGAAAGGTCCAAAAAATCCTTGAAACTTGACCTTTTTGAGTGCCTGTGCATCTGCCCGATACAGGCCACAATCGTGGACCTGTAGGCCATAATTATGGGCCACATTTGATTCTTCTATCATCATTGTAGCATGTAGCCCACGATCATGGGCCATGTCATAGGCTTCTGTCATAATCATGGCATATGGGCTATGATCGTGGGCTAACTCTAGTGCTTTTGTCACGTCTCTGAAGCTTCTTCGTTTTTTGATGTTAGCCCTGAAGCACTAACAAACACATAAAGGTACCTTAAAAACATACATTTAAGCTCAAAGACTTGTACTAACCCATAAAACACATAAACACAAATAATCAATAAACTAACAAAATTCTAACCTAAACATATACTAAATGATTGAATTAACAATTAAATACATATTAAACTAAGCCCTAAAACATGATGCAATTTACACTTATTAGCAGGAAGCCACGATTGCAACACTAAGGGCCATGATTGTGGCCTACATGATAGTTATCGAGGGAAAAAGACCGTAGGGTGCCCTAATTGGAAATACTATATAAGACCTAATGATGTAACTCTAGGGAGCTTCTACATTTTGACACTTTTGAAAGTTCAATAGAGAGAGAAAGAGAAAAAGAAGAGGAAGAACCAACGATGCTGCTTCCCGAATTAGGTGGTTTCTTGAGTTTGCTACCTTCTTGGATTTTCTGATCCAAGTTCTATTTACTTTCCATTTCATATTTGTTCATTTAATGTATAAGATTGAAATGGATTGTATGATGATGGGTTTTGGATTGTTGACAATGTTCTAATTCTTCCTTTGGGATTTTACTTTGATTTAATGTAAATATAATCGATTTTGTGTTTTATTGATTGCATGTTGTGATTAACTTTGTTTTTGCATATTTTGGTAACAAATCGAGAGGGTGAGCCAAATAAAAATAATTAGATTTGATTAACAAGAGTTAGGTGATTTAATAAACCATGTAGTTAATCATATCAATTTTTATGTGGAGAGAGATCCCATGTGAGGATCGGTAGTTTAGTAGAGGGCTTCTGATCTAATTTTAATTATGGGTCATTTGTTAGTTGAGAGATTGCAAATTTTATAATTTAATTAATGATTTAGGGCGTGGGAGTATAACTTGAGAGAGAGTAATTCTACCTACGATAGTCTATAACCGACACCCCGATAACATATAATTGGCTAGGTTAGCATTAATGATAGGTAGAATTCCCTCTCTCATAAATTGGTAATTTCTCTTGATTAATTTCCACAGTGACCCTTTATGTTGCTCAATTTCAATTCTTGTTTTATGTTAATTTCTTGAGTTAAATTCTTGCAATCAAATTCCTCTTTTTATATTCTTGTTTCATTTTTAATTTAATTTTATTAATTTATGAGCCTTATATAACCTAGGATTAGATTAGTTTAACCTTCTTGTGGGATCTACCCTTCAAATACTACAACTTACGACACATGCACTTACGGTAATTGAGGGATATAAATTGTAAGACTTGACTCGATCAAGTTTTTGGTGCCATTGTTAAGGAGTTGTAGGATTAGTTTATTTCTTTTAGTCTAAGGGATTTTTAGTTATTTTAGTTTAAGGATTTTACCCCTCTTGTGTCCGTATACTTGCATAAACACAAGAGCCACAAGAAGTACAAATCGGATAATTGAAGGTTTGACTCTTGATATTAATCGGTTGGAACGAGCTACCTGAAGAGCTAAATGCCAAGAAGAAGCAGTTAAGGAACAAATGGCGAAAGAATATAATCAAGAGTTCGATCAAGGAGTGAACTAAGGGCATCAACCGAGAACTTTTAAGGACTTTATGAGGTTGGGCTTTAACGCAGTGAGTTAAGGTATGGCTAGGCCACCGGTGATAAGTGTAAAATATTACATCTTTTATCCTCCTAAACTTAGTCCATATAATTATTTTATTACACATTTGGGCATGATTACTCATATTTTATTAGTTAAAACCTAAAATTATTTATTCTGAATTTTACTATAAAATTGGCCTTAAGTTGAATTATTTTTTTTAGCTTAATGGACTGATGTAATTGTGTTAATTATGTGGAGATGATTGAAACTCTAGTAGTCCACAATCAAGCGCCATATGCATTAAAACGACAATCCATGCAACAACATAAGGAGGAAGCCAGCAGTAAAATGCATAGCCAAGGAGCACCAAAATGGCAACGCATAATAGATGGCACGCATGAAGAAAATGGCAGCAGATGAGAAAACACGCCAGTAATAGACACACACCAAAATGCAGTACATGATGGACAAGAAACGAAAACAGATACAGAAGGTGAGGAGAGACCAAAACGCGCTAGTAGAGTGGGAAACAAGGAGCAAAATGGTGACACACGAACAAGGTGGCCAAGAAAAATGATAGCATACAGAAGCAGCAAAGGTTTAAAAGAGGCATGAATAATATGCGTGACCCAAAATATTAATTTGTCAAATCAGTTAATAGTGGAGAAAATACAGTAGCTTAAAATAGGGCTTGCAAGAGAGAACAGAGGTTTGCAACATAAGAGAGGAGTGGAGATGCTACAGAGGTCTTTGGTTGGGGACATTTCTAGAGGGGCTGAAGCATTTTGTTTGGAGAGACTCATGGAAGGTTAACTTCTTGACATCGGTTAGGAGGTGACATCGACGTCGAAGAATTGGGTTAAGTGAATTTCTTTGTTTTTATTTTTTCTTTCTCTCATTATGAATTGATTATGTTATCTTGTGATAATTGATTTTGGTTTTGTGTATGGAAAATAGAATTTTCTTTGTTGTTCAATTATTTGTGCATGAACCCATTGGGTATTATGAAAAGATGATTTTAATGCATTCATTGAATTGCTTATTTGCAAACTTATTGCTAGAATTTCAATATAATCCGTAATTGTTATATTGAAATTCATGTGTACCGACTAATGATTCGTAATCATTAGGGATAACTTAACCTAGGTTGTTGGCTTGATTACTCAGTTTTCTTAATTTGTAATGCTACTGCCTAATTAAATCTAGAGATCATATCCTACGTTATTCAGTGATTAGGTTTAACTAACCATCATATCTGGATTAAACAAAACCTAAAAGAAAACTCGGGTTAATTATTAACCCACAATTAATAGTTGCTAGGAGAATTTTGAGAACAACAAATCAATGAAATATGCTTAATTAAGGTGTAAGCCGAGATTGAACTAAAGAATCAGGTCCCTACCAAATTCCCACTTTTATCCTTTTTCGCATGTTTTCTTTAATTTGTTTTCATTAGTTTAGTTTTATTTTATTTTCTTATTTCAAAGTCCAAAATCCCCCTTTTTTCTAAACACAGATTAATTTCATTTTAATAACTTTACACACACTCTCTGTGGGATCGACCTAAACTCACTACTGCTATGGTAGTAGTCTGGTTATTTTATTTTGACTAACATTATGACGCACTATCAATATTGGCACCGTTACCGGGAGTGCGGTGTTTTAGTTTTTATTTGTGATTTAATTGGTGTTTTGTATATATTTGTTCGTAATTGATTTATTTTCAATTATTTCGTGATCCTTTCATTTTTTCTATTTTTTGTTTATGATAAATATTTTTAAAAAATTCATGGATGGAAGTAGCTATTTGTTTAAATCTTATTCTTAATCTTATAACCAATGTTGGACTGACCAACCTCTTTAGTTATAGATGGGATAATTAAAAAAGTTACTTCCATGATAGTTTGCAGGATGCACAACAATTCTCGTATAGACCAAAAGTTTCTTATCACGATTCAGGTATATTTCTGGACTACTATATCAAGACCTTTAACGCTAACAATCTTCAATTTAGCAGGGTATGTAGCAGCTTCAAGAGAGTATATAGTAGATCCAATAAGATATCCCACAATTCCAGTAAGATGAAAGACAATCTTATTCTACTTACTAAGATTCGCAAAGTCAACACGACTCAAGTACATCTCTACAAGAATTGCTTAATATTATGGCTACTAAGAATCTTCAAATTCAATAGGATCTGCAACAGTTCCAATAGAATATGTAACAGTTATTTCAGCAAGGTGTATATCAAATGCAACAGGATGCTCTATAATTCCAACAAAATGCATTGCCTCGATGGGGAGATACAATCATCTGGAACCGTAAAGCGAAGAGGAGCAGTCGTATCAAATTGAGGTGTACCTAATGGACATTTGTGCAAAAACTTTACAGAGTGATGAGGAGCTTGAGAATTTTGAGGTCATTCCTCAACGAATTGCTTGTGTAGAAGAAGTAGAGGAGGAGCTCGAAACAGAAAAAGACATATCTTTTAGCTCGATGGTAGGTACTGAGTTCCATTTTATTGTTGAGAATGACTCTTTACCTTTACATAGTAGATTGGAGGAATTGAATAAGGAAGAAAAAGGCAAAGAGACATTTGAGATCTTTCTGAAGTGTATGAAATTAGTCCCAGAAAAAACACAGACAAATCAGAAAAGTCTGATTGTGCAGCCCCCTTTTCCTTGCCGATTCACCAAGGCAAAGAAGGAGGAGCAAGATAAGGAAATATGGGACACTTTCAGGAAAGTTAAGGTAAATATTCCTTTACTTGATGAAATGAAATAGATCCCTTGTTATGCTAAATTTCTTAAGGAACTTTGCACTTCAAAACGAAAATTAAAATTTGATGAGAAAGTAAAATTAGGGGAGAATGTTTCAGCTATTTTGCATAAGAAAAAGCTTCCACCTAAGTGTCAAAACCCAAGTATGTTCACTATTCCATGTAAAATTGGTGATTTGAGAATTGAAAAAGCTATGCTAGATTTGGGTGCTTCGATAAATGTTATGCCTTATGATGTTTATAAGTCTTTAAATATGGGACCTCTCAAAGAAACTAATGTAGTGATTCAATTAGCGGATTGTTCTAATGCTTATCTAAAGGGGGTGTTAGAGGACATTTTAGTTCAAGTAGGGGATATGCTTTTTCCAGTTGACTTTTATATTTTACAGATGGGGAGTGACGATGTACCTTCTTCAACCTCAATTTTGTTTGGAAAGCCATTCCTAAAAACCACAAGAACGAAAATTGATGTTCATAATGGATCATTAAGTATGGAATTTGATGGTACTAATTAAATTCAGTATATACAATGCCATGAAAATTTTGGATGATGCACAACCTATTGTTTCTATGGATTTTGTTGACACATGAGTATAGGAAAATTCATTATTGAGTGGAAAGGATACACTTGAGATACTTTTGAAGTTGGGAGACGCTTCACAACTGCTACTGCCCAACCACAAATTGGAGATGCCGTGTTGTGAATTAAAGAAATCCCATCAATTGGAGAGGAAGTTGCCGTATATGGAGCTAACATGCATCACCAACAAGTTGCTACCGTCTTTGGTCCAACCACCTATGTTGGAATTGAAGAGTTTACCTAGCCATTTAAAATACATCTTTTGGGTGAGAATGACACGTTACCTATTATAATTTCTAATAAACTTACTCTTTTGCAGGAAAATCATTTGATTCAAGTGTTAAAGGAGCATGAGGAAGCTTTCGGTTGGATAGTGGTAGATTTAAAGGGTATTAGTCCCACTATTTGCATGCATTAGATATTGACAGAAGATGAAGCTAAGGAGGTCAGGCATCCCCAACGTTGGTTAAACCCACCCATAATGGAAGTAGTGAAAAAGGAAAATTTGAAGCTTCTTAACGCTGGAATCATCTATCTAATTTCGAATAACAACTGGGTAAGTCCGGTCCAGGTAGTTCTGAAGAAAAACAGCGTAACTGTGATAGAAAATAGTGATGGTGAGTTATTATCTACCCATGTTCAAAATGGATGGCGAGTTTGTATAGATTATAGGAAGCTAAATTCGTTTACTAGAAAAGACCAATTTTCGCTTTCGTTTATTGATCAAATGCTTGAAAGACTTGCAGATAAATCTCATTATTGCTGTTTAGATGGTTATTTAGGGTACTGCTAGATTTTGGTTGCGCCTAAGGACTAGGAGAAAACAACCTTCACATGTCCATTCAGTACCTTTGCTTACCGAAGAATGTCATTTGGGTTATGTAACACACTAACGACATTTCAAAAGTGTATGGTAAGTATTTTCTCTAACCTTGTGGAAAATTGTATGGAAGTTTTTATGGATGATTTCACGGTTTATAGAGAGTCTTTTGAAACATGCATTATCAACCTTGAAAAAGTGCTTAAACGTTGCATTGAAACTAATTTAGTTTTAAGTTATAAAAAATGTCATTTCACGGTTAATCAAGGTATAATTTTGGGTCATGCGGTTTCTTCTAAAAGAATTGAAGTCGATAAGGCTAAGATAGATGTTATTCACTCTTTATCTTACCCCGCGACTGTGCAGGAAGTTTATTCTTTTCTTGGTCATGTAGGATTCTATCGGCGATTTATCAAGGATTTTTCAAAGATTTTGCAACCCATGTGTAGACTCCTCCAAAAATACATGAAGTTTGATTTTGATGAGCCATTCAAGATTGCATTCAATGAACTCAAGGAATGACTCGCTACAGCTCCGATTATTCAACTATTGAAATGGGATATTCCATTCAAGCTAATGTGTGATGCTTCGGACTATGCAGTTGGAGTAGTATTGGGACAAAAATTGGACAACGTACCTCATGTCATCTATTACGCTTGCATGACATTTAATGATGCTCAAAAAAATTATTCCACGATGGAGAAAGAGTTTTGGCTGTAGTTTTTGGGTTGAAAAGGTTTCAGTCCTACTTATGGGGCACGAAGGTGATCATCCATTCAGACCATGCAGCTCTAAAATACTTACTGAATAAGAAAGAAACAAAGTCGAGATTGATTCAATGGATCTTACTTCTCCAAGAATTCGATATGGAGATACGCGACAAGAAAGGAGCTGAAAATTTAGTGGTCGATCATCTCATTAGGATCATTTCAAACATCCAAGAAGAATTTCCGGATGAAATTCTTTTCGCAATCCAATAGGTAACTCCATAGTATGCTGACATAGTTAATTTCTTAGTAACTAAGTCCTTACCTTATGATTTATCTAGAGTTGAAAAAGATAAAATTAAGCAAGAGGCTAATTATTACATTTGGGATGGACCTCATATTTATAAATTTTATGCTTATCAGATTGTTAGAAGATGTGTTACAAATCATGAAATTCCCTCAATATTAAATTTCTGTCATTCATCTGTGTATAGGGGACACTTTGGTCCTAAAAGAATAGCGCAAAAAATTCTTGAATGTGGTTTTTTTTGGCCTAAGCTATTTTATGATTCTTACATGTTCTGCAAGTCTTGTAGTCGTTGTCAAAGAACAGGTAGCTTGGGATCAAGAGATCAAATGCCACTCACCAACATTTTGGTATGTGAGATTTTTGATGTCTGGAGAATGGACTTTATGGGTCCTTTTCCTTCTTTATTTGGTAAGAATTATAATTTGCTTGCAATGGACTACGTTTTGAAATGGGTTGAAGCTAAGGCTACTGTGTCTAATGATAAAAAACTGTTATATATTTTGTTAAATCTAACATTTTTGTTAGGTTTGGAATGCCTGGAGCTATAGTTAGTGATCAAGGGACCCATTTTTGCAATCAAATTTTTAAGGCTTTGATTAAAAGATGTGGTGTCACACACCAAATTTCTACAGCTTACCATCCGCAGACAAGTGGGCAAGCCAAGGTCTCCAATCGAGAAATTAAATCATTCTTGGAAAAAGCGGTGAATCTGAACAATTAGAGTCTACAATTGGATGATGCCTTGTGGGCATACTGGACTGCTTACAAAACTCCAATAGGAATGCCACCATATAGGTTAGTTTTTGGTAAACCTTGTCATTTACCTATGGAGATAGAACATAGAGCTTATTGGGCTATGAAGTAGTTGAATATAGACAGGGTAGAGGTTAGTAACAATAGCAAATTGCAATTGCAGGTGTTAGAAGAGATTCATAATGAAGCATATGAAAATGCCAAAATTTATAAGGAAAAAACCAAAGCTTTTCATGATAAAATTATTTCTCGGAAATAATTTTCGATAGGACAAAAAGTTCTTCTTTATCATTCAAAGTTTAAGTTATTTCTAGGAAAATTACGATCTCGTTAGGTTGGAACATTTATTGTTACTAACGTTTTTTCTCATGACACGGTAGAAATTTAAAGTTTAGATACGTCCAAGGTATTTAAAGTTAATGGACACCGTTTGAAGCCATATTATGAACACTCTACAATCAAGCATGTGGAAGAGATAGAGTTGTTAACCCCAACCTATCTCTAATTAGGTAAGTCAAAGCTCACGTTCAGCTAACGACTTTAAAGAAGCGCATTTGAGGGCAACCTAAAAATATAAGGTTCCATTTTCGATTTTATTTATTCTTAGTAGTTTTCAATTTTTTATTTTGTCAGTTGCTTTATTTAAGTTACTAATTTAGTTCATTCAACATTATTCTTTCCATTTTTGCAATTTTGTTTATTTATAAAAAACAAAAAATAAGGAAAAAAGAAAAAAATTGTTCTGGCGCCATCATCAAGTTACTCTTCTTGCAACTTCTTCAAAACCCACACAAAACCCAGTGTCTTCTTCTCTTCTCAATGAAAACCCACACCTGTTATATCATTTTCATTGAAACTTCACCTAGCCTTATTTACTGCAAATCTTCCATTACCAAAGCAATCTTTTGCGGTTTTGTTTTTTTCCTTTTAATTACAGGTCTGAGCATTCATCAAGATTGTCATAATGCTAAGAAAGAAGAGTGATTCAAGAAAGGTAGCATTACAAATATGGCAACAACACCAACCTAATTTGGACAGTCGCTTAGCGTCACTTGAATGAAGGATGCAAAGAATGGAGCAAAATATAATGGCATATTGGGCAGATCAAGGGTTCCAACCTCCTCACCCACTAACTCTATGACTTAGGATTTCCAAAAATAAAGAAGAATTCTTTTCGCTCTTCTTTTATATTTTTGCTTCTTTATTCTTATGTTATAACATTGAGAACAATGTTGGGTTGGTGTTGGGGAATTGGAATACATTTGTGTGACTATGTGGTCTTGCCTTTCTTTGATTCTCTTTTCTTTAAAATTTTTCTATTCTTTGCATGCTTGTGTTGTGTGTTGTACCATGAAGCACTGTCATATTAGTTTGGATGAGATTGAGGGTGTGCATGAAATTAAACTGGGCTATGTGAGTCTAAGGTGAATCATGATGATTAATCACAATAACTAGTCTTATACACTTAGTCAAAGTTTAGCATTTGAGTAATTAGGTAATATATGGAATTAAGGTGAATTCTTGAATTAAACCTCCTGTGAGCAAATTTGAGCCTTAATGACATCATCTTTATGTCATTTTATTTCTTCATATGTGATTATCTTCTAAGGTGAAATTTTCTCTAGAACTTGCTTGGAATCGACTTGAGACCACATCTATACATGCATGTACAAAAGTGATAAAGGCCTTCTTTGTTTTAACCTTTTAGCTTAAAAAGTCAACCTAATTTAATATCCTTTGTCAAACTTTTTGAGCTAAAACCTTTTCTTCATAAACCCACAACAACCAACTTAAACTTGTCCTATCTTTACCCATCATAAATGTAAGTAGGCATTCTAACCATAAATCATATCACACTTATTGGAGAAATATGGAAAGCAAGGAAAATAAAAAATGAAGGAAATTGAAGAGGTTCAGTTTTGAAATGTGTGTGTACTATTGTTTAAAAAAAAAACAAAAAACAAAAGAAAACAAAAGAAAAAAAGAAAAATATACAACAGTGAAAAAAGACCAAAAAAATATTTGAAGTAATTTACCTCTGCAGAATGATGTGTTGATTTCTTTGCAATTAAAATTGCGTCTCTATAAGTGGTTAGGTACTTTACTAATGTTTATGATTTTTGCCTTTTTCCCATTTATCAATCCTTACCTTGACCTATAGCAATACAACCTTGAAAAAGTCCTTTTGATTTGTGCATGTTTATATTTCAAGTGGTGAAGACTTGGTGAAAAAGCAAGCATATGGTAGAATATTTGCATTAGAAGATTTTGAGCGAAACACTTTAGCCTCAAACACTTGAGCGTAAAGAGAGAAATTTGTGAGAAGAATTCACCTTGGTTTCATATTTGCCTTTGAACAAAAAATGTTTAATTTGACTTTGTTTATTTGTATTGGTGAAAAGTGATTATCATGCGTGTTTCAACCTAAGTCTTGCTGGCTCAAGTTTAATGGATTGTGTACACTTAATCTTATGAAGGACGAATTGACAAAGTGTAGTGGTTTGGCATATTTGCTCGAGGACGAGCAAAGGTTTGGTGTGGGGGAACTTTTTAAGTTGTCAATTTTGTACTAATTTTGGGATAAATTTCTTTAATGTGCTGAAATTATTGTGCGAAATTGATGGCCTTGTTCCTAAATTGTTCTCAGGTGGTTTTCAACACATGAAAGATGAAATTGGACCAAAAAGATGGAAATAAAAGAAAAACAAATCGAATTTATAGCTAGCAGAAAAATAGTGACTGAGCGTGGGCACATATAAGGAAAAGAACCTATCTGTAGAATCTGATTTCAAATCAGATTCATCTAAAATCTTTATGATTTTGAAATTCAAATGTTGCCTTATGGATAGGGATTTACGACCTGAAGGTCTGGGAGATATATCTGCTAAAGATTACTATAGGATGGAGGAGAGAGAGGGTCAGAAATCATTAAAAAAATGTGTATTGTTCACATTATCACTGTTCACGCATAGAATAGGTTGGGTTTCTTCTAGTTTTTACGTTTTTTTGCAGATAGTTTCGTACCAAAATTTTCTTGTTTTTGACTAGAATTTTCGTATTTTTCATAAAGGACCAGGGATAGAGACTTTATCTTTTTTTATTATTCTATTTTCTCTTACTTTCGTTATGAACAGCTAAACTTTTCTTCTTGGTTGAAGGAAACCTCGTTATCATCTGTTATAGTGAGATGCTAAATCAAAGTTTCTTTTATTGATGAATATTAAGTGTCTTCCGAATTGTTTTTCATGATTAAATAGATTGATTTGTTTCATTTATAGCTAGATTAGTAGGATATGACGTTCAGTTTTGTTAATCACAAGTAGCAATTAGGATTGCCATCTTTATGTTAGAGTTGAAAATTCTAAGAAGACGCTGAACTAGATTAAATGCATATCGTACATGTGTTTTCTTGTTCATTGGTTTCTTAGTTCTTAAAGCTATTAATCAATTAAACTTATGATTGTATCTAAGTTATTGAATAATAAGGATGTTTAGAATACATGTTTCTATTCATTTAATCTTAAGAGAAAACAACTCCCAATGAATGTTTGTTAATGGATTGAGTTTTATATCGAGGATCCATATCAGTTTGATAATGTCGGTAACCTAAAACCAAGGTTTGTTCACTAAATTTTCAGATTTGGATATTTTTGTTATTTTTCATTTTTAGTCGATTTTAATTTCTTTTAATTTGCGTTAAATCAAAACCTCCCATTTTGTTTTCGACTCGTTTCATTAAAGTTCCTCGTAGGAAATATCTCAACTGTTCACTAACTACATTTTTATTGCTAGAGTTGGTATTAATTTAGTTGTAGGCGACAGTAGTACCAGAACTCTTCATTACTAAAGAGTTTCTGTATACATTTAACAAGCAACATCTTAATGAAATTCTTCAGTGAGCTTATTTTTAAACCACCTTCCTTTTTAGAGAAACATATGTCAGACCATCTCACTTTGGATTTTATGGCATCTTCTAACCTCTTAGCCTATATAGGAAATGTTTAAGATTGTCCTTTATCAGGTTTTGTCGCAAAAACATATGACTACACCGATGAATTTTTAGGTTGCTTAGGAAAAATATAATCAATTAGGGTCTTCCCACAAAGTAGAGGAACTTATTATTCCTATGATTAATTTTCCTAATAATTTCATCATACAGAGGCTAGCAGTTTTTGTAAGTAATTCTCTTTGAAAAGATTGGATCCTTAGGTTTTTGAATAGAGGGTCTAGACATTTAAGGCCATTAACACTTCTGAGAGTGCTTTTTAAGTTCTTTTTACCCATATATACAAATAAACAACTCTTTCCTTTGTTTATAAAAGACCAGATACAAGGCTGAATTGATTGAGAATATCTATTAGCCTCTTAACTGATTATATAAGTTTTAACTGCAAGTGCACGATGTAGTGGTAGCTAACACTGACAGGTACAAGTCAATCTCACAAGGACTATAACCCCTTTCTATTACTAACCACCAAATCAGGTTGTGAATTTACTTGAAAATTAAAAAATAAACTAAACTAAAGTTGAACACAATAATGAACTCAACTAAAGAAAATGCTACAAATAGTCAATACCAAATAATTAGTACCTAAGTAATGAATCACCCTAACATATCTTAAACACTAACCCTTTATCATGCAATTAAATTATTGATTATTAGATCGTGAAAATTCTTATCTTATGTTAATAACTTTCTTAAGACTATTAAAACTAACCCTCGGTTGATTAACTAAAATCTCTTTCTAGTTAAAACCTCTAAGATTGCATTATTGAATCGTGAATTTCACTATTATATTTGACTATAATCTGGAGGATTTATGTTGACCTATCTTCAGAATCACATGCAACTTTTTCCAATTATGGTAGATTTATTAACACAAAAGGATTTCTTAATATTGATAATGTGAAATCAACATATTGGACTAATATTTTTGATATATTAGTTCAAAAATATAACACAAAATTTAATCATAATAAAACGATCAATAAAATTGCATTGAATAAAAAATTATACTACATTATCATCATAACTTAGGGTTCATCACACCTAGGCACTAAACAATGTAGTTCCTAAACATAAAAAATAAATCCAACAACAAATATTCAAAACAACAAATAGAAATAAAGAATTTTTATTCCATATCTCTAATGAAATCTTCTTGCAATTTGGATTGAAAGATGCTCTCTATCAGATCTTGTAATGTAATCTTCATATTTTGTTCATCCTTTATTTAGAATTGTCTCTTCTCTAATGTTTCTTACAACTAAAAAATGCTTCTCTTATGTTTCAATAATAACCTTTTATAGTAAAAACTAGGTTTTTGGAATATACACGGTCATTTACATGGTGGTGTAAGTGACCGTGTATCCCTAAAAACACCTTAATCTATGATTTTACACAAGCATAGTGACTTATATGGGCAATATACATGACTGTATATCTACAAATAGGCAGGAATTATGTTGTTGAAGCTCCACACAGTACTACGACTTACCCAATCACTATACACGGCTGTGTATGTCCACAATTTCTTCAATTCCTCTATTCCATACCACAATGTACCTGAATACATCTCCTCTTAGTCCATAAAGGCAATTATCAATTACAAACACACTTGAAGCAATATAAGTACCAAAATACTATAAAAACATTAAATAACAAGCAAAATAAACTAAATATGGGTATATAAATATAATCAATTAATCATTTATCAATATATCAGCTATAGAGAAGAATAAGGTCATCTACAAAAGAAAGATTGACCATATTCAACTTTTTACATTTATAATGATACCTAAAACAAGTTTCCTACTTAGTTCCTTGAGATAACATGTACAAGACTTTAGGGCCTGAGACGAGTTGTTGACTGCTTTCGTTTCCTTACCCTTTACAATTTTATCTTGAGGATTAGCTTAGAGCTTATCCTCGGCCAATTCCACCTCCTTCTTAGCTTAAACATCTCTTTGTGAAGTTTTTAAAGTTCCTTCTTTAGTGATTATAATTTCTTTAAATAAATGCAGCTATCATATCCTTTAATCTGGACCTTTAAACCTCTTCTCATAGCATCCTCAAAACCCTCAACTTTGACTAGGAAATTGAATTATCCAAAGGGGTAATTAAGTTTCCCCAGTTATGAGCGAAAGTCAACCTTAATAGGGCTATAATTAGAACATAGAGTACTATAAAAATGAGCTTTGCTCCTAGAGAAGCTAGTGAGCCGATAAGGGTTTACTAAGACTCTATCTAGTTTTTTTCCTTATGAGCCATTCATCTGACTGCTTATTAGTCTAACTATAGAAAGCTTCATCAAATTTCAATTCACATAATCTTATCATGTTGTGGCAATTGAGGAATTCTTTTATACTTACAATCTTACCAAAATTTGTTGTGAAGCAAGAGTAACAAATGATCTTTCCTGGGATTGTTTAAAAGTTAGTTCTAACTATATGGATTAGTCAGTGCTTACATTTTGATGAACATATAACATTTAAGGATTGAAATTATCAATAATTCTTTCATTATGATGCATTTGGTGATTTGTTAGTAGCTCTCACTTACCAAAGATCTATGTGCAATATTATACTTTTTGTTCTTTATTTTAGTTTCCAATTAGCCAAGTACACATGATTTTTCGCTAACAAGTAATCATGAATTACTTGTCATACTCAAATAAGTAAACAATTTAATTTAATTTATCTTTATAAATACTGTTTCTTAATTATTTTATCTTTGATGCTTGAGTTCATTATTTCATAACCGACAAATTTGTTTAGTATGTTTATATAATGAAACTTTGCCAACTAATAATCATATTTTCTTCAATATATTCACATTTCATTAGTCATTAATTTATTACCAAACCCACGCTTCTCATGAAGTATATTTCAAAATGTATGATTCGTTTAACAACATTTTAGTTTATATTTGAAACCTAGAATGATTTTAATGCCTAACTTTAAATTATTGATCCAATCTATTATAGTCCCCTGACCATACTTATATAGTACATAATTACAGAATAATTCAAACTTAAGAGAGGTCAAAATTATGTTTTTTTGTGGTTTATACACTTAACTTTGTGACAATTAATGTTCCGTAAGGCAACCAAAGTCTAGAGAAGAATGAAACTCAAAAGAGGCAAATCGATGCCATCTAATTAAAAGCACCTACACTCAATAGAAGTTGGTAAGTCATGTTGACCCTTCTAATGATAATCCCACTTCGACTTGCTAATTCGTTTTAAAAAGTACAAACTCTAATCAAAATTCAAAACCATCAATGCCCACAATGATATGAACGATAATAGATTGAACTTGAGGTGAGATCGCCTGGCAATTGAGTGGAGTGTGAAGTGGAGCATAATCAATTTTACAGTTGCGTAATACGGGATTGTTAGACTATGACCATGACCCGGTGAATGGAGTTGCACAGTTATTATCTCTTCTTCTTGACTTGATCCGAATTCTATTAAATTTTGTTATTTTTCATAAATTGTTCTCATTTTAAGCCTCTGCTATTTGGACCAGAATATGTCACATGACGTAAGCAACTCGAGTAGCATCCAACTCAATACATTACAATACACTTGATTATACCATTAGCTACCAAAATGCCACCTTATTTAAGAGTGCTCTTTTCTTTTTATCCATTTAAATTTGGTCATATTATGACTTAACATAAGAGTTGAAACCATATGGTTTGACTCTAACCTATTAGATATAATTCTTACAATGCAATGCTAAAATTATAATTGGAATAAATATTGTCTTTGTTAGTTTTGTTTGTTATGATTCTTAAAAATATAAGCATTTTCTATTTAAAATTAAATTATGTCAAAGTCTAATATAATACTGTAGACTAAATAATTTATCTTATTTTGTATTTAGAGCACAATTTTTTTTGACATTAATGATATAGCTAAAAAAAAGAAAAATATATCTTTCTAAAGTTAAGTCAACTAAAAAATAAATAACAACATGATATCTATTTATCTTAACAACCAATCTATTTTGTTTAAAAAAACAATACTATGCTTTCAAATATATTAAGTTTCCTTGTTTAAATTTAATTAAAAAGTTGATTTTAGAAAAAATAACATTTCTTGCATAGTAAAGCAACATTGATTTTCTATTCATTAAGATTCCTATTTAACGATAGCCTTTCAATCTAACCATACAACCAAATCTATCTTGGCATAAGAGATACAGCATATTCACCCTTATCCAAAGTCACTGAATATAGGTTTAGAGAACATATTTAGCAACAAACAATATATTGAAACAATATTGGAAGTACGGGGCAGAAGAACACATTCCAAAACCTATTTCACAGGTCCTATAAATGAATTTGGCTTGCGTTGGATGTTGGGCTAGGGCTAGTTAGTAAGTCAACTAATATATATAGTCAAATGAAACCATTATAGTATTTTATGTTGGTATCGAGAACGAAGTTAAAATCTTTTCACTAAAATAGCTAGCATTCCCATATATTGACTTAATTTTAAATATAAACGATATTTTAAATACAACGAATTCTCTTTATTTCAATTTTATGTATAAATTTTATAATATTAAAAATCATTATTTTAATTTTAACACAAAATGTTTTCTTTTTTGAGAACTTAACATAAAATGTTATTATCGAGAATAAATAGATTAGGTATGATATATTATATATTTAAATAAATAAATAATAATATCTATTTGAAAAGTCTTTTATATGATGTTTAGAGATATTCTTAATTTTATTTTTGTGTCATTGAAATTTTAATTCATCGTCAACCCTAACCCAATATGTTGTACATAATTCAATATGAATGACTCCTCATCAAACCTAATTAACCAATACATAATTCAATGAATGACTTCTCACTGCCTCTTCTAATATCAGTTTATGAATTAATACACCCAACTAATTACTATTACATTAAACTCAATAGAAATTAGAATTAAATATTGAACTTAATTTCCTTGTTGGATATATAGGTAGAAGTACATGATTGCTACGAACTTCAACAAATGCATGTAATAGAGAGATTTTATAGTTATTCGTTCTTTTGTACGCGAGAGGTTAAACTTAATAAATGGGAATACCAATTACTTTAGTTTTCTAATAGCCTTGTAGGATAAGACAAAGACATAGGATTTAATATAATTAGGTTCTAAATGTTCACTCTTAGATTCAACAAAAGTGTCACGAGAGAAGGTCAAGCTCATTTTGGTGAACAAAATAGAAGTTCAGCAAATGTAGTAATTTAAAATGTGAACAAATATTACTTATTCGCAAGAATACATTTACACTCATACAAAATGAATTATTTAGGGAAGGAATAAGAAGAAAATAAAGGTGTTTGAAGGCCACGCGGGGTTAGCGTCGTCCACAATACTGTCTCCTCGCAGAGACGAGCCTTAAATAATACGATAAAACTAAAGCCTCCTTATATTTCGCCTCACATGTTAACTGCCAAAACCGTCTCTCTGTCTTAGGCCTCTCCTTATTTTTTTCTTACGACTTCTTCTTCCTTCCAAAATCTCTCTCTTACTTCTTACCTGTTTTAAAGTCCGTGCAAAACCATGAAACCCTTTGAGATCCAACCATCAATTCTAGGGCGAGTCAGCATTCGCCGTAACCAAGTCGTGTCCATGGAAGGCACCCACGAGCAAGAGCTCGAAGATCTTGAGTTTTTCCAAAAGCATGTCTCTGATCGCTTTGCTGACTTGTTGTCTTCCCCTGAAGACTTACGCCATGAACCCCTTCTGTCCATTTCTTGGCTCAGGAAACTCATGGACGTGTTCTTATGCTGTGAAGCTGAGTTCAAAGCGGTTTTGATCATGGGCCGTGACCCTACTCTCGTCTCCAAGACCCCTTTGGATAAGTTGATTCCCGAGTTCTTGGAACGCGCTGTTAAGGTTCTTGACATCTGTATTGCTGTGTCTAGTGGGGTTGATTCGGTCCGTCAGTGTCAGAAATTCGCTGAAATCGCTGTCTCCGCGCTCGAATCCAAGCCGATGACTGATGGTCAGGTTAAACGAGCCAGAAAGGCTCTAACTTTATTAATGTCGGCAATCACCGGAGATGATAAGGACATCAATCAATTTAAATCTACGGAGAGAGCGTGGTCTTTTGGGAGAAGAGGAAACCAAGGTGGACCTCATAAAGATAAAGCCGCAGGGTCTTTCAGATCACTCTCAATGATCGTAGCTAAGAACTGGTCCGCTGCGAAACAAATCCAAGCAATGTTCTCCAATCTCGTTGCACCACGTGGTGCAGAATCTACCGGACTTGCTTCGACTGTATACATAATGAGTGCTGTACTGGTTTTTGTCATGTGGGTACTTGTCGCCTCACTCCCATGTCAAGATAGGGGTGGATTGTCGACGCATTTTCAGATTCCGAAACAATTAACATGGGCACAAAGCATGATTGGATTGCAAGAGAAGATCGGAGAGGAGTGGAAGAAAAAGGAGAAAAAAGGGTCTGCTGGTTTGCTTGAGGAAGTCCAGAGAATGGAAAAGTTGGGGCAAAGTTTGATCGAATTCGCCGATGGGTTTCAGTTTCCGGGAGAGGCGGAGAAGGTGAAGAATGCGGCGGTGCAGGTGACGGAGCTGGCGGATATTTGTCAGAGAATGGAAGAGGGATTGGTCCCTTTGCAGCAGCAGATTAGAGAGGTTTTTCATAGGATTGTGAGGAGCAGGGCAGAGGTGCTTGAAATGTTGGACCATGCTGGGAAAGTTTCTCAGCCAATGGCATGAGATTTGTCTAAAAATTGAAGTTTCAGACGTTCGTCGGAAATTTTTGTGCATAACAGAGTCAGCCTTGAAATATTTAGGGGTGGATTCTTGATTTTGGGTTCAAAATGTAAATCATTTTATGAAAAAACGCAAATTCGAACCAAGATCATGAATTTATATACAGGTCCTTTCTTATTAGATGTATTCATAAAGTGTCGGTATGCTAAATAATCTCAATGACTAGTCTTTATTCATAATTCTGTCATCCCAGTTTGCTTCATCTTTCAAGGGCTGCGAATGTGATCCCATTCTTTACCTTACTGGATTATGTGGTGAAAGCTTTGAGCCACGTGGTCACTCTCCTCCCTCTTGTTGAGCGTTTGGAGCCAAAAGGATAGAACTCCAGCAAAAAACGCAAAGATTTTGTTCACGATTTTCTTTCTCTAAGGCGATGGAGTCGGTGATATTATGTAGCTATAGTTTATAGGTCGTTTTGTTGCCTAGATTGATCTAATTTTGTTTCTATTTTTACCTATAATGAGGGTCAGCTGGCCATTGTAATCAATGACCAAACAAACGCAGCATGCAGCAAAGTAGATAGAAAAAGGATTCGTGAGTGATAATTGCCTTAAAACTATATTTGTCATAGCTTTCTTGTCTATATATTAAAACAATAATCGCAGAAGGCTATAGTTACATTAACTCTTTGGTGATGGTCAATAAATCTCATTTAAACACGTGCAAACCAAAATCCTAAAAGAAATGCAGTCGGTTTGGGGTAATAGTTTCTGCTACTAATTTCAAGTTAACAATGTTTCAATTGTCAATTGAGTTTCCAAATTGCAGATAAATGTGAGAAAAGAAGGGTGATCTTAAGTTCTGTACATATATTATACATTTGAAAATTTAAATAATTGAACACTCTATTTAATTCCGAGAAGTTTGTTGAAAATTATGCAGTTATAAATCAAAACGTTTGAGCTTAATAGTAAATCAAATTTATACATGATTCTAGTACATTTTTTCCTTCAAGCTCTATACATTGTAACTTTGATTAGTTATAAAATCTATAATGTTAATATAATTTATTATTTTGAAATAAGTTGTGTTAAATTGATAAATTTTATATTAAAAGATGCAAATTAGAGATTATAGGTAAGTTACGTTTGGAATTAATGTTTAAATATCATTTTGCAAAATTACAAATTATGGAAGAAATTTAAGACAAGGTCTGGTGATATGATCAGACTTTAATAAATAAGATGTGAGCATATTCTTACAAGAACTAGTAAAAACAACAGTTAACAAAAGATTTCAATAAATAAAATATGGATACATTGTCAAATACACATAAGAGAAAACTTTTTTAAGATTAGAGCAAGAATTATAGTCTAAAAAGTTATATTTACTACAGCTATATATTTTTTCTATCATCTTTAGAAGGAGAATTTTGAGTCTAATTTTAAATAAAATTCATTTTGTAATTAGAGATATGAATAATGCATTGGTCGCATTATCTTATAATTAGCAAGATAGGCCAGTATCTTTAGGAGTAGATGACAAATTTCTTCCTTGGCAATATTTATATCAAGGCCCTCTTTGAAAAAAAAGACATACAAAATTCTCTTCTTTTTAAAGGGACTGCACTTTCTTTACAATCATAAGTAGCCAATTCAATTATTCATTTTATAAATAATTGAATTTTTTTCTAGTAAAGGAATATATAATTGAAGTTTGATCCTAAAAATTATGAGATCTAATTTAAATTTTTGCACTTGTTCATTTTTAATTATTTATATATTCTTAATAACTTGAAATAATTATTTTGGTATTGCTATCTAATGGGTTAATTGTAAAAAAAAAATTAAACATCACTCAATTTTGCAATATTAGCTTCAACTTTAAAAGGTGATGTTAAAATACTTCAACTTTCAATTTAACACAAAAATAATCCTATGTTAAGTCCTTCCTTAATGTGCATGATATGGCTAGCTACGTCAAATTAATATTCACATAATTATTTTATTATTTAATAAATTAAAAATAGAAAACGCTAATGCTAAAGAATGCCTTTTCTTCTCTTCTGTGATGAAACTACATCTCTTTTCCTTCTCCTTGTCAGCACTCCTTCTTTACCCGGCTCCAATTGCTTTCTTGGTTGGTTTTGTCTCGAATTTTCCTATTTGCAACCCTGCTACTTCATCGTACGTGCAGGTAATTACTTTTCTATCTTTTTTTTACTTAATTGCTTCTTCTTTTTCCCATCATTTTCATAAAAAAGGCTTTAAGATCCCACACTTTTTAAAGGAACTGCGAGATACAATACGAATCCTTTACCTCAATGTACTGACCAAGAGATATGGGATGTGAGCCTCCAAATTTCTAGTTATGTGGGAAAAAATTTGAGTTCTACCAATGCTTTTCAACATACTATTTTGTTTGAAAATTTTGTTGGTTCTCAGGAAGTGTCAACTCAATGATACCATTTATGAGAAAAACGGCGAGCTAGATTCATTAAGTTTTAAACACTTGAAGTCTAGCTTTACTTTATGCAGAAACAATTTTCTATGTAGGCATGGAAGATGGATCTAGCTAGAGCATGGATCAGAGGAATTGAGATCTTTGTACCCAAATTTGGGAGTGCCCCAGTGCCTCATCCAAATTTGGGCAGGGGCACTCCCAAATTTGATTACAGAGGATCTCAAGACCAGAGGCAACTTTTTTTCTTGGGATGTGCACATCTTAGGAAAAGTTAGATCTTGGTGCTAGATGAAGCAATTACATTTACTGACAATGCCACTGACATGATTTTGTAAAAGAACTATTAGAACTAAATTTGGAGACTAAAGTATAAACAGTGGCTCACAGGATCCCAACAGGATCATGACATGGTTTCATGTTGGAACTATGCCTATGACCCAATCGTTATGTAATAGATTGAACATTTTTGTTTTATAATTATTAACTTGGTTTAATAACACGGCAACTGATTATATTATCATATTATGTTTATTGCTTTTATCCTAATATGATAAGTCCTTGATTAAATTTATACACTTGCCAT
>JAOQMS010000179.1:31003427-31021109 GCA_027563885.1 Erythroxylum longipes | reverse complement strand
CATTCATGTTTTGTAACTTGTGGATTTTGGCATGAAAACTTAAGAAACATGTGCTTTATAAATTCGATGAAAATTTTTGCTGACAAGTAAAATGATTTCAAAAGTTTTGCTTATCCTTTTATTATAAACTTGTTACCCATGAGCTTTAAGCTCAACCCCTTTATCCATCCCATATTCAGGTAAAGAACATGAGATCGAGTGAAAGAGGGTCAAAGAATCTCTTCAAAATGTATATTTTTGTATTTTAAACTAGATTTTGTAACAATGAGGATTTTAGTTACATTTTGAGTATTATTAGTTCAAGTATCTTATGTATTTTTAGGATTATGAGATATGGATGTATTGTGGTTTGAAATGCCATTACGGCTTTGTAAAAACTCTTATCCTTTGATGTAAATAAATTTTGAATTATGTATGGATGCCATTGAGTGAAAATGTGAATTTGCGTATGGATAAGGTTGAGTTGAAATTAGGGACACTTGAGGAAGTAATTAATTTGAGATGATGAATTTTGAATAGGAATTGTGGTTACATATAAGTAAGATATGTTATGGTATAAAAGCATGAAGATGAATTAATAATGGTTAAGGTGTTTTTGATTGGATGGCGCCCATGTTATATGATTCCAAATAGTTGGCAAATAAGGGTTCTTTGAAATAACCCTACAGGGTAATAAGCTCACATTTTATGACCTCTGAGTTGGACTCTGGAAACGGGGTCCAACAATAATCGTCAGTAACATAATCCATAACATCCCCTTAATATTGTGACTTTTTCGCAAAGGAAATTTATACCTAAAATAACATTTAATGATCAACGTAATTTCACATTTTAAATTCATCATCGCCAATTAAAATCATTGAGAAAATTGCAACCCTACAATTAGCGTCACTTTGTATTTTTGGAAGAGCATAATTGAACATGCCATCTTGTAGGATTTTACAGATTTGAAAATTACAATAAGAGAAAAGTAACAAAAGCACTAATGTTTGAACAACAACCCTGTAGTTCCATATTTTCTATTCAAAATATATGGCTAGAGAGCTTCACGCTCACAGAAACCAGACCACTAACTCACACTCACAGAAACTAGACCACTGACTCAAACTTACATAAACTAGACCACTGGCTATGATGTTTTTGGGTGATAGAGTTTTGATGGGGTTAAAGATAGTCAGAGGCGAGGGTGGAGACATGAGATAGGAGAAATTTCTAGAGAACCTAAATGAGAACATAGAGCAGCCAAGAAATGCTAAGGGTAAAGTTGTCATTACCAAACAACTAATTCGACTGTTTGGTCCAAAATGCTCCAATTTGGAGCTTTTCACAAAACAACTAGTTGGGTTGAATCAGCCAACCCAACCAGCTCATAACCAAACAAAAAAATAGCTTATCAACCAAGTCAAACCTCTAATTTGGGTCAATCAGCTGAAAAATAGCTTATCAGCTATTTACCAAATGACCCCTATCATATAAATCAGCTTTACCTATTAAAGTGGATGACTTTGAGACTTATGATAAGTTTGAGATTGCTACCAACTATTTAAGGAAGTTAAACCTAAGGAGATATATAGGAGAAAGATGTGGAAATGGAGGTAGAATGGGGATACAAGGAGGGGGTAAATTTTTTTAGGTTATGATAGAGGGTATAAAGAAAGGGCAGGTATTAATATGGATAGTATAAATTTTTTTAGGTTATGATAGAGGGTATAAAGAAATGGCAGATATTAATATGGATAGTATTAAGATGGTACCACCTTTTATAGGAAAGATAAACTCAGATGTCTATTTGTAGTAGGAAAAATGTATTGAGTTAGTTTTTTATTATTACAACATTTTGGGGGAAAAAATTTTAAGTTGGTGGCTACAGAGTATAATAATTATACCACAAAATGGTGGGATCTATAAATCCTCACTAGGAGAAGGCACCATGAGCCACCTATTAGAACTTTGAAGGAGATGATAGTAGTGATTAGGCAATGCTTTATTATAAATTACTAGCTACAAACTTTAACTCAATGTTCCGATAGTTTGGATGAATACTATAAAGAGATGAAGGTTCTCATGGTTTGATCTAATGTGGAGGAAGACAGGGAAATAACAATTGCATATTTCATTTGTGGTTTAAATCTAGAAATTGTTAATGTTGTAGAGCTATACCATTATATAGAGTTGGAGGATGCAGTTTACATGGACATGAAAGTAGGAAGATGTCATAGAAAGAGGAGTATTGACTATTTTGGTATTTCTAGTGCAAGTTCTTCATCATGAAGTAAATCATAGAGTAGAAAGGATGAAAAAGCTCCAAAACCTAAATATAAGCAACCAAATCTGAAGTATAAACTTTAAGTGGAGAGAAAGCTAAGACTGATTCATATTTAACAACTAGCAATCAAGATGTCAAGTGTTTAAAATGAGAGCTCACAATTTCCTAATAAGAGGGTGATGATGTTGAGGGATGATAGATAGTATCTATCTGAGAGTAAAAGAGGTGGATGAGGATATGCCTGGTTTAGAGGATGCTAGTGTTGATGAATGTATTAAGTGGCCTGAAGATGAAAGGATTGTAGTCACTAGAAGGGCATTGATTATATATATGAGAGGAAGATGTGAATAAAAAATAGGAAAATCTCTTCCTACAAGGTGTTCCAATAAAGATCAAGTCTATAATATGATTATAGATGGAGAGAGTTATGAAAATGTAGTTAGTGGAGAAGTTGAAATTGCTAACTACAAACACCTTAAACCATACAATTTATAATGGTTAAACAAGAGTGGGAAGCTTAGGGTAATAAAGGAAGTCTAGTTTTTTTCTTAATTAGGAGGTATAAGGATGAAGTGTAATATGATGTGGTGCTTATACAAGTAGGTCACGTTCTTTTAGGGTGTCTTTGACAATTTGATAGGAGATCCATACATGATATGGTGCCTATATAGTTAGGAATCATTATTGCTTTACCATAAATGACAAATAGATAACCTTTTCTCCATTACCAAAGCAAGTTTATGAAGATCAGTTTAAGAATTTTAAAAGTGACCAAGAGAAATAAATGAGAACAAACATATAGGGATAATTGAAAGACTTTCAGATAAAGTAAAAAATGAGATATAAATGCGATGGAAAAGAAGTGAGTTACGTAGCAAGAGTTGGGGATGTGAGAGATGCATTCTTAACCAAGTTCCAAATGTTTTTTATTTATAGACATTATTTTCTTTCTTTTAATATTGATATTGATGATACTTTTCCGTATAGATTTGCTTCTATTTTGTATGAATTTGATGATCTCTTTCAAGAGGATATTCTATATGGATTACCACCTATGAGAGGGATAGAGCACTAAATCGATTTCATCCCTAGAGCTTAAATTATAAACTGGACAACATATCAAACAAATATAAAAGAGACCAAAAGGATATAAAAATAAGTGGAATAACTCTTTAAAAAGGGCTATATGAGAGAAAGCTTGATCCCTTCTAATGTGTTATTTTTACTAGTTTTAAGGAAGAATAGATCTTGGAGAATATGCATGCATTATCATAACATTAACAAAATCACTATAAATTATAAACATCCTATCCCTAGATAAGATGATATGCTTCATGAGTTATATGTTGTATGTTTATTCTCTAAAATTAGTTGCTGTCAAATTAGGACTAGAAAAGGTGATAAACGGAAAATTTCTTCTAAAACTACATATGGTTTGTATGAGTGCTTTTTAATGATTTTTTGGTCTAATTAATGCACTATCACATTCATAAGAATAATGTACGATATTTTATGGGGTGGTTTTAGGTGAACTTTTTGTTGTGTATTTTAATGATATTATTGTCTATGCAAAGACCTTAAATGAGCAATGACATATAAAAAAGATAATAAGGGGAGAAAGAAGTAATATTTGATCTTAGATATTGGGCCAGGGTACATTTAATAAAATAAAAGTTTCCAAGAAATCCTAAGTCCAAGTTACAACTAAGAGGAGATAGACCTCAAGTCATAAACAATGTGCATAACAATGCTTATAATATTGACTTTCCATATAAGTAAGGAGTTTATACCACTTTTAATATTTCTGATTTATCTCCTTTTGATTTGTAGATGAACATGTTGATTTGAGGAAAAATACTTTTGAAAAGAGCAGAAATATAAGAACTAAGCTTTTATAAATGTACAAAAGCTTCAGAGAAAAGGAGACATGAAGAGGGGCCTGAGCATATTACAACATATTCAAGTAAAATTTCAAGTTGCTGGAGATCCATTGAAGAACATTAGAGAACAATTAATGAGGAGTATAGCAAAGAAGGCCAAAGAAGCTCTTAATAATCTAATGGGGATATTTATGCAAAGAGTGATGCTTTGTTATTTTAAGAGATTGAAGTTAATTATATAAATTTGATTCAAGTGAATAAGAATGCTTTAGGAAAAGCTTGTAGAATGTAATTGATGTTGATGTCATATTGGGGACTAATACTAGTCACATACTGAATTTTGGAGGTTTAAGACATATAATATAATTAACACTAAAGTCATACTAGTGCTAGGCAGAAACTTCCATTAGTTTTTCAAACTAGAGAAATAGAAGCAAATTAGAATTATCTTGATTTGATAATTTTGGACTAACTTGTCTTATTGAGCACCAATAAATTTTAACATCAAATCTAGCACTCATATGCTTCTTAAATAGGCACCAGACTCATGGTTTAATTGTCTAGGATTTTGAATTATTTCCATTTTGGGCTCTAATTCTTAGGGTTAATGTTCATAGGTTTATAGTTATAATTCACTTTATGGATGTAATAATAGTGAATAACATATTTATTATCGATTAATAAAAAACAATTCGATATGGTCTTTTCATACTTTGATTAGAGAAACTCCTATTTTAAGGTCTTTAATAACTTTTGATCTTATCTAGCTTACTAGCAGCAACCAACCTTTAGAATTTAGCACTCCCATCCTATCTTTTTATGACTATGATGATTCCTATCCTTCTTTTGAGTTTTATTTTTTGTCCATTCTTTAAGCAACTTGATAGAATGATTCTTTATCCTTATTCATACTGGTATGGGTTCTGACCAATATTAGTGGTAAGTGTCATATCAATATGATTTTAACATGATTTGAGTATATATTTGAGCTATATAATTGCCTTATTATGCTATATTGATTATAAATTGATGTGTTAAAAAAGGAAAATAGTTGGACATTAATAAATTTTATTTCACTTGTTTTGTTCTAAGTACTGTGTCAAAATTATTAGTAATACTTGTAGTCATTTGAAAATGTGATGTAACTGATCACCACAAGTATTCATAACAAAAGCTTACCTTCATGTAGAAAAAGATTGAAATGAAATTATAAACAAACTTCTTATACTCCATAAGTTAAAATATGATTTTTTTTTAATATGGTTTGTTAAGTACTTATTACTTTATTCTCTTTATTTTCTTTAGTTTATATTATCTATAAAGTTCAGTTGTTTGAATTGAGTTGTTGTTTGATATATTATTATTTTAGATATAATAGAATTAAATATTGGTATAAGTATTTATAGGCCTACATACTTAATAAATAAGTTGATTACGTGAATAATGGTCACTCTTAGTTATTTTAATTTAATTTTTGAAAATCCTTAGAATTAAAACCCACTTAAGTTGATAGTGATTGAGATTAATTTTCTTAAGCATAAGAAAATTTCTAAGTATTGTGGTAATTAATGTAAATGTAATATAAGTATGTTTTACTTAGTAATTTGACATGTTTCTATCCAAATTATCTTGATTTGATTAGTTTTATATTATTTTTAGGTAATTATAAAGAAATTTCTTAGGAATGATGTTGCTAATGATTATTAAGAATTACAAGAAAAAAGAGTAAAAGAACTTTATTTTAAACATAGGCCGATGCACAATTGATGTGCATAAAAAAACAAATGTTTTATTAAGTATTTTGCTTTATTTTATTGTTACTCACCTTATTTTACTTATTTTTTGGTATATTTTTAGGTAATTATGTAAAATTGAAAAATTATTTCCCTCTCAAATAAGCAGGAAATTTCTTGAAGCAGTAAATTTTCTAGCAAGCTCAAGGCAATTTATGGTAACCTTCATATTTGGGTAACTTCATGAAAGCCTCTAAGGGAGGTTCCTCTCCTTTAGGGGAGAAGTTGAATCAATTCCTTGCCCTCAGAGAATAGTTGAATGCAAATATAGAGCAAGCTTATGAAAAATATAATACGAATGATGTTAATGGTGTAAGAAATCTTGGATTACTGTTTTATCTTCTTCTCTAGCTTAAAAGAAACTAAGACACTTCCCTCCAACTTTTATTAATGGTAATTTTTCTCCTCTTTTTAAGATTCTTCAAGAGGGTGCAATGCATTACAACAACACTTTGTTTGGTGTTAAGTAAGTTTTAATCTTATAAAACTCACAACATTTTAGCAAACACACGAGTTGTAGCGTAGTATATGAGATGTCAATACTACGAGGAATTACTGAACTAATCAAATCCTAATTCTTCTAAGCCCTAAAAGCGTAATTAAATTGAAAATAAGAACTAAACAGAAAAGTAAACAATCGAATATGGAGTGATTGAAATGAGAATTCTAAATTAATATAAGAAATCAAATTTGAGCAACAATAATTGACAATTGAAATTAAACAAGGAAGATTAACAAGTTATGAGAAAAGGGATTTATCCTATTAACTTAGTGACTTTTGTGTTAATATAATGTCGGTCCTAAACTTTCGAAGGGTGGATTAGTCTCTCTCGAGTTGTAATCACTAAGTCCTAAATCATAAACACTAATTAACTTAAGTTACTAAACATATAATCTCTCGATTAACAAACAACCCACAACCTAATTAGTTCTTAAGCATTCCAATAAACAACCGAGTCCTCACACGAGATCTCTCTTCGTATAATTGTTGATTTGACTATTTGTGTGGTCTAATATATCGTTTAACTCTCATTAACTAACCTAATCATTTTGCATTCAGTTTACTCTCGATTTATTACTAAAGCATGCAATTTCAACAAATAATCACAACACCCATCATCATTAACAACAAAGCAACCATATTAACATTAAATCAAGTATAAATCACTAAAAGAAGTTAGAACATCCTTAACCTAAGGTTCATCAGCTTCAATCCATCTCATACATCAACTGAATGAAATAAAAGATGAAAAGAAGAAAACTTAGAGGATTGGAGGTTAAAGCACCTAAAGCTCCACCTTCTTCTTTCTCTTCTTCTCTCTCTTCCTTCTTCCTCTTCCTCTTCCTTAGCTTTTTTTTTCCAAAGAGCAAATGGAGGCTCCCCTTTCTTGGTCATTTCTTTGCTCTTATGTAGTCATGTACTAATTAGGGTAAAAACTAGGTTTTACTAAGCCTAAAAGTCCAAAATAACCCACAAAAAATAGAGTTTAGGAGCTCGTTCTATGTCTTTCCTCGTACAAGCCACAATCATGGCCTACTTGAAGAGTCTCTATCACGATCGTGGCCCTGGGTCCTCTATCGGGCTTGCTCAAAATCTTCTCTATTCTTCAATCTGATCTCAAACATTAACAAACACATCAAAGCACCTTAAACACACAAAATTAAAGCTCATTAGTATGCTCTAACCCACATAACACTCAAAATACAAATATCTAACCAACTAACACAATCCTAAACCTAAGCATGCATGAATCAATTAATTAACAATTAAAAACATACTAAAATGCCTATTAAAACATCATGCAACCTATAGCTACCAAATCCCCATACTTGAACTTTTGCTTGTCCTTAAGGAAAAATAAAAAACAAAACATAAACACACCAAACAACAACACACATATATGCAATAATGGTACAATGACATTAAGCTTCATAAAACAAATTTAACTACAAACATAATCCTTCAAGTTGTTTTAAATTATTAACTTATGAAATTTTTGTCTAAATACTTCAAACTAAATATACATACAAATCAAGACTTAATGCCAAATTCATTCACTCATATCACTCTCACACACACATATTAATAATTAGTTAGTAAATCAAAATTGCAACTATCCTTAAGTAGCTTTTCATGAGAAGTCATTCTATTCACAAGGATCAGTAGAATTTATTAAACAATGCATTGTTTTTGTTAATTTTCATTAACATAAACCTAGCCTTTTGATACGAAGGCAAACATTTGTGAAGAATGTCCCCTAGTTACTCAACTAGCTAATGTCTTTATTAAAAGTGTTGGTTGGAATGTTATTATAGCCTTTTGACATGAAGGTGAACATTTGTGATGAATATCCCCTAGTTCTCAGCTATATCACAGTCTTAACTAACTACTAGTTCTATTTATAACCCGATTTCTTTCAAAAAGGGCCAACAAAATAGTTATTAAAAAGACACACTTTTTCTTTTTAAATATATTTTCTTGCCTACCTCATTTCTTTAGCTAATCATTCTCATGAAAAATTGCTAACAATGCTACTTATTCAATTGACCTAAAATTATAAATGAATGTCTCAAATTCCTAGGGTGAAAAAACTAACATCATATCCCAATTAACATGCATATTTAACTAAAGCAACTTAGGAAACTAATTTCACAAGCTAATAAATCTTAGCAACCTAAAAGACTATGTTCAAAGCTAAACCGATTCCGTTAAGTCCTAGACATTGGCACATTCACATGACTCACTTCATGTAAACGTAAACAAAACTAACATATAATATACAAAATTCACACTTAAAATAAAACATATCATGCATATAAAACTACCCTCCCCACACTCAGACAACACATTATCTTCAATATGAGAAGAAAAAATAACATAAAAGGTGGGAATCAAAATAAAATAATACAAAAACATAAGAACAAAATAAAGACAAGAATGAAAATATAAGGGTTAGAGCATAAGAAACCGTTATGTTAATTGAGGTGATGATAGCGATAGTGTTTGAAATCAACTGCACTTGACGCCCATGATTGTTGCCTTATCTTAAAATTGTTTTTAAAGGAATAAGAGAGTTAGCAATCCAAACCATTTCACATCATTAAAAACTTATTTTTAGAATTTAAAACAAATTTAACTACACAATAATTTTAATCTAACTATCAAACGTGTTAAGTATGGTCATTAGCTTGACCTTTCATCTTAGGAAGTGCTTTCAGTTCTTCGAAAAGAAAGAAATTACTTCATTTCACTTCGAGACTACTCTGCTAAGATACAGTTTGCAACGATGCCTGTTCACCTTAAAGCTTTCTTATTTTCATTTTCCAATTCGAGTTCCTTTTCCTTCGAGACTACTCTGCTGAGATATAGTTTGCAACGATGTCCTTTCACCTTAAAGGTTTCTTTGTTTGCATTTTCCAATTTAAGGACTCTATGGGAGAATATTTGGGTGACTGTAAACAGTTCACTCCATTGCAATTTAAATTTCCTGGGAACAATCTCACCCTCGAATTGTATAGCATAACTGCATCTCCCACTTTGAATGCCTTCTTCTTAAGATGAAAGTTGTGCCATCTCTTCACATTCTCCTTATATAGTTTGGCATTTTCGTATGCATTGTAATGAAACTCTCAAGTTCATTTAGTTGTAGAATTCGTTTATCACCTGCATGCTTCAAATCAAAATTTAAAACCTTCATTTCCTAATATGCTTGATGTTCTAGTTCCACAGGCAAATGACAAGCTTTACCATATATGATTCAGAAGGGCATAGTTCCGATAGGTGTTTTAAAAGCGGTTCAATAAGCCCTTAAGGCATCATCTAGCTTTAATGCCTAGTCCTTCCTAGAATTATTCACCATATTTTTTAGAATTTTTTTGAGTTTATGGTTCACGACTTCCACTTATCCACTCATTTGTGGATGATAAGGAGTAGTAACTCGAAGGTGGACTCGATATCTTTTTAGGTGAGTATTAGAAGATCTGTTACAAAAATGCGTTCCCCTATCACTTATTATTGTTCATGGCACTCAAAATCGGTTGAATATCTGCTTGATAAATTTCTGAACAACTTTCCAATCATTAGTTGTAGATGCCATAGCTTCGACCCAACGAGATATATAGTCCACTCCAATTAAAATGTATGTGTTTCCTATAAAGGATGGGAAAGGACCCATGAAGTCGATGCCCCATACATTGAAGACTTTGACTTCCAAAATGTTGGCTAAAGGCATCTCATATCTTTTGGAGATGTTACCCACTCTCTAACAACGATCACATTGTGCCAGGAAAGATTAAGCGTCCTTAAACATATGTGGCTAATAAAATCCACACTCAAGTACTTAAACAGCTGTTTTGTTTGCCCCATAATGGCCAGCATACTATGCTTCATGACATTGTATTAATATATCCAACATCTTGTCCTCTAGCGTACATCACCTCATTAGCCCATCGGCACAAGTTTTATATAGGATTGGCTCGTCCAATAAATATCGAGTGCTCTTATGCAAGAATCGTTTCCTCTGTTGATATGACAGGTCAGAAAGGATCTTACCACTGATGACAAAGCTTAAGATATCTGTAAACCATGGTGTCACCATGCTATCAAGAAGTATCAGGGTTTCATCAGGGAATTTTTCATTGATATCATCACTTATCTTACATTTCCCTCCTTCCAGATGTGACAAATGGTTCGCAACCACATTCTTTGCTTCCTTCTTATCTCTTATTTCTATATCAAACTCTTGTAAGAGAAACACCCATCGAATAGATTCTTGACTTTACATCTCTTGATTAACAAACAACCCATAACCTAATTAGTTCTCAAGCATTCCAATAACAAACAGGTCCTCACATTAGATCTCTCTCAGTATAATTATTGATTTGATTATTAATGTGCTTTATTAGATCATTTTAACTCTCATTAACCAACCTAATTATTTTGCATCTAGGTTACTCTCTCGATTTATTATCAAAACATGCAGTTATAACAAATAATCACAACACACAACATCATTAATAACAAAAGCAACTAGATGAACATTAAATCAAGTATAAATCTCTAAAAGAAGTTAGAACATCCTTAACGTAAGGTTCATCATCATCAATTCCATCTCATACATCAAATTAATGAAATAAAAGACAAAAAGAATAAAAGATAACTTGGAGGATTGGAGGTTGAAGTAGCTGAAGCTCCACCTTTTTCTTTCTCTTCTTCTCTCTCTTCCTTCTTCCTCTTCTTTAGCTTTTTTCCCAAAGTGGAAAATGAAGGCTCCCCTTTCTAGGTCATTTATTTGCTCTTATGTAGTCCTTTACTAATTAGGGTAAAAACTATGTTTTACTTGGGCCCAAAATTTTGAAATAACCTGCGAAAAATTGAGTTCTGGAGGACGGTCTACATTTGTCCTTATGTAGGCCATGATCGTGGCCTGCTAGAAAAGTCTTGGTCACGATAGTGGCCCTGGGTCCTCAATCGTGCTTCCTCCAAATCTTGTTCGTTCTTCGATATCTAATCTCAACATTAAAAAAACACATTAAAGCACCTTAAACACACAAAATTAAAGCTCAATAGAATGCTCTAACCAATATAACACTCAAAACACAAATATCTAACCAACTAACACAATTCTAAACTAAACATGCATGAATCAATTACATTAATAACTAAAAACATACTAAAATGCCTATTAAAACATCATGCAACCTATAACTATCATCTAGCTTTTTTTAAAAACAAAAGACTAGCATATCATGTCATGAATATTTAGGCTCAAAGAAGATGGGGTAACAAATGGTTAATCGAATTCTCCCTATTGAAAAGGACACTTTTCTTTTCAAGTTTTTTTATGGAGATAGCAAGAACAAAAGATTAGAATCTGGGCCATGATATGTGAGAGGATAGCCAATGTTTTTTCAAAATGGACTCCAGGTATGGAACTTTACATATCAAATATTAAAACAATTCCTTTGTGGATGGGTTAAGTTATCTTGTTAGCTCTATTGAAAAACCTCTTGCCTTTGATTCTGCCATAACTATGCTTGAGAAAGTCTATTATGCAAGAATTTGTGTGGAAATAAATCCTAAAAATTGATTGCCTAAGACTTTATTTGTAATGAAGTTTAGTTATGCTAAAGAGTTGGTTAAGGATGAAATACATTTATCTTAAAATTGGAAACCACAAATGTGTAAACAAGTATGGAAACCTACAGGGAAGCTATTCAAAATAAGAGATTAATTGGAAATTATGGGAGTAAATGGTGAAGAAAATACTTAGATTATAGAAGTTGATCTCACTGACTCGATTCCTAAAAATCAACCAGTATTAACAGAAAAAAGAGTTCTTTTTTTTATCACAACATAAGCTTATTAATAATGTTATTTTGAAGGAATTTGTGGAGAATAGAAATCCAGAAACTAATTCCATCAATAATGCCATTAAAGAAGAGGTAACCAACCATGAGGATATTGTATTATATATGGAAGATTTTACTTCAAGCTCTAACATGAGATTTGGAAGAAAAAAAAAAGGAGAAAGCCTAAAGGCATAGGTAATTAATACTTTATACTTATATGATTTTTTAGAATATCATAGGTTTGAATGAGAATCATAAGAGACAATAGTGCGGGATATTTTGATAGAAAAGTACCCTATTATCCTAGGATTGTTGGAAACTAGTGTCAAAGCTCATAACTTGTAGAATTTCATGAAATTTTTGGGAAGAGACTGGAGTTTTGGATCTAACCATCCTCATCATTTTAATGGAAGACTTGTTTATTCTTTTAACAGAGAAAAGGTGCAGATTACAGTTACTAGAAGTTCATACCAACTCATTCATCTTTCCTACTTTTTATCAGAGTCCAATTCTAGGTTTGAACTCTCTATAATCTATGCTTCAAACTTCAAATTTTAGGGAGTTATACTATGGGAGGACCTATCCTCAATCCATAGCTCTATGAACAAACCTTGGCTATTAGTAGGAGATGTAAATTGTGTACTCTTCCCCACTGAAGCTTTTGGAGATAGAGTTAACTCTATCAACCTTGGTAAAGAACTAATAGGGGTGAGTATATGGCCATGTTAATTCCCATTTACTGTTTTTATAGCTTTATAACTTTACAAAATAGCTCTAAATCTCCCCAAACTTGTTTGAATTTGTTCCTTTTGCTCTAAATAAGTGACTTAAAATGTAAAAGTGAAATATGAATGAATTAAGTATAAAAAACTATAAAACACTTAAATAAACAAGTGAAATACACTAAATATAATCCTAAAAATATAAACAATTAAGCACTTATCAAACTCCCCACATTTAAGCATTCACTTTTTCTCAAGCAAATAAATTTCATTACTCTCAAGTTAACAAGAAACAACTCTATGAAAGCATTAAACACATCAAAGATATCCATCATGATTCGTCATTATTCATTCAATTGCAAAGTTCATTGAATTGTTAAACACTTAATTACTTGCATCAAATTATAAATTAATCCAATTCACACTACAATTCTTCAAATTTCAACTTAATTCCCACCATTCCACTTCATGTATAATGTGAACATAAATGAAGTAAAAAGATAAACCTTAAAAATTTTCATATCCTTTAAAAAACACTAAATTTAAACATCATAGAAGCATCTATGAGCTTGATTGAAAGGTCTCTTAACCTTTTGACACAAGAGTAAACACTTTTTCATGAATACCTGTAGTTACTTAGCTATTTCACTATCTCAAATGAATACTAACACCATTCTTTAACTTCGACCTTTTTATTGGTGCAAAGAGAACAAAGTGAAATTATTTATGTTTTGTTTATTCACAAATTTAACTTTATGCCTATACAAACTATACACAAAGTATCATAATGAAAATCAAGCATCCATTTTCAAAATTAATAAACTAAATCGACATCAACTTAATCATTAAAATTTATAACTATTTTCATAATAAAATCAAATTACAATCACAACCAACCTCGTAATGAATCACTTTTATCAAGATCCTTTTTATTTTTTTTTGAATTATTCATTATTAAGCTAATTATTAAAAAAATGACAAACTTGACTACAATTACCTCCCTATACTTAAGTTATACATTGTCCTTAATGTATAAAACATTCAAGAACACAAAAAATATGAAAAATAATAAGAGAAGGTGAGGATAATTGGTAGTCTCCTGATCATAAAAGATTTCTACCCTTGTCCAACATCATTAACATCTATCTAGTGCCAGTGAAATCTTTTATACTCTAATATATTAGGGGGATGTTATCTTTATAGCTTACAGTATTGTATCAAATCTCAAGTAAGAAAATTAGAACCTTAAGACTAAAACTACAAAAATAACTAAATTACTAATGAAAATCCTATGAGCTACTTAATTAAAACAAAGACATCTAATTGTAAGGTTGCTTTTTTAACCGACATTTCTTTATAAGTCTTTTCTAGACTTCTCAACAAGTCCTTTGTCAACCTAGACCTATAATCAGTAGCTTGCCTCCACCAATCTTCCAAATAAGAGCTCATTAGCTTGCAAATAGGTCATATGTTGTAATATAATAAGGACATATGATGTTAAAAAAATAAAACCAAGTAAATATACTAATGTCTTTTTTGGTAACAAACTATCAATATAATAAGGAATAATAAAAAACCTTAGATTGTCAATTCATTATACTGTTTGTTCTATGAGAAGGAGAAGCTCTCCGTGTTAAAGATGATTGTTGATAATTCCTCAATAGGCTCGTTATTTGACTCCTCTTCTTCATCTCCTCTTTCTCTTCTTCCTTCTCTTCTTAAACAACAAATTCCTCTTTTTATTTAATCTCTAGCTCCTCTCAACTCTTCAAAGTTATCACATTCACTTGTTCCCTTAAATTAACTTAGCTTATCTAGATAAAAAACCTATCTACTCTTTTGAAACAAGATAACAATATATCTAATTAGAAGTATTGTGTTATGGAAAGAGGCGAATAGCTTTTTAGTTTCATAGAGGGTAGCCTTGGTAATAGTAATGGCTTTCAAAAGGAAATTCTTTAGACATAAATCATTCCTCTTGTTTCCATTATTATACAATCCAAGTAAAACTTAATCTTTCTATGCAAGGTTAGGATATTTGATCTACCTTTAATTATAAATATCACTATAGAGGATGTTTTGAGTATAGTTACCCATAAAAAATGGATGCTTCCACTTATAATTTGGTGTCTGATATTCATGATTAAGGTGGACACCACCATGAATATTGCAACAAATTATGAATACTAGTTAAGGTTCTAACTAAGTGTTAGATGCCCCTCATTCCAAGCTTCCAATGTTGCTATAAGGGATGACATATAATACCACCCTAAAGAATATCATTCTCTTCGTGCTTTAATTGTATTTGGTAGCTTTAGCAATAAATAACCAAATCCTAAAATAAGCCATAAACACAATACTAAAGAAGAGGGCTCTAAAAAAATAAAAGAAACACAAAAAGAAAATAAAATAAAATTGGAAACTGGAAAGATTAATAAAAATTAGGTGCTCCTAATATCCTAATCTTTTGCAATGGTGCCAAAAACTTGATTGATTTAGTTTACCACAAGCGCAATGTAGTTGTAGCTAATACTAGCAAGTATGAGTCGATCCCACGAGGACTAGAATTACCAGTATCAACTATCTTTCTATTATCTAGTCTGATAAATTATGGTGATGAATATTGATCAAATTTAAAATTAAAACAATAAACTAAAACAAATCAATATAATTGATTTACTGGAACAAAGATTAAACTAAGAAACAACCAATGAAGATAACGTTACCTGAATTGAACCTCCTAAAGACTTCTCATGTAATTAAGACTTCACACATCAATTTAATCTGAAGTTCATTAGACTATAAAAATTCCTCACTTATGCTAACATCTTTCTTAAGATTATCAGTAACTATTTTTAGGTTAATTAATCGAAATCTCTTTCTAATTAAAAACCCTAAAATTGCATTAATCGATTTACGAATTTTATTATTAGGTTTCCTTGCTTGTTATTCATTCTTTCTATTGTCCTAAGGTTGCTAATTATGTCTCTTGATGTTTCTTACTACTTTCCCTTTTAATTTTGCCTTTTATATTTTAAAAATTAGGTTTCTAGGTGGTACACAAGCATGTATGCAAACATGTTCATAGTTGTGTGCTATAAGAATCTTGAGATACTCGAATTTGAAGAAAACAATGGCTAAAAATATGAACACAAGTTAGTATATGAGGACGTTAATCTTTAATATGGGCTTGTTTATGGCCATGTAACTCTTAAGAACTTTAAAACAACTTGTCCTACGTGAAACACGACTATGTTTAAGTACACAAGCTAGCATATGGGCATATTGATGCTCATATACTTTTCTTATAACTTTATCAAAACAACTCCAAATTGCCCCAAACTTATTTGAATTTATTCCTTTTACTCCAAATACATGAATTACATCCTAAAAATGAAATGTGAATGAATTAAGTCATAAAAGCACTCAAATAACAAGAGAAATGCGCTAAATATAAACCTTAAAAAATGAATAATTAAGCACTTATCATATGGTCTAAAAACATGATGCCCAAGGTCTCCCTTTCCTGTGGTTGGCTTCTAGGAGCAAACTTGCTACACTAAATTGCATCATCTACCTAAACATCTCTAATAATGTTTCCTTTGTAAAGAAAGCCACCAGAACCTAAAGCACATACGCTTTAGCTATAAACATTCCCAGGACATATAGAGAGGCATCCTAGAGTTTTGTCACCATAATAAATCCAACCTTAATGTTTTTGAACTCATGGAAGGGTTGAAAGATGAGAAGAACCTATCTAAAAATGATTTAAGGGTGATTATAACTGCTTTTGGATGTTTATATAGATTATGGGGGGAACGGAATTTTAGGTGCTTCTTTAATGTGGAAAGTTGAAGAGAACAAGTTCAAGTTTAATTGGATCGTAGAACAAATTTTTCTTTGTAAGGAGGCAACAAACTTAGACTCTCTTGAAGAGCCAATTGGGACTTTGGTTTTATACAAAACTAACTTGATAGGCTAGTTTAAAGCAAGTGTAATATAGGGAATCCATAAAATTATGGGCATTTGTTGCAATGACGGCAAAAGGTTAAAATAATAAAATTTTAGTTTGGCAATTATATGCCTTGGTTCAGAGTATAGCGTCGAGTAAACAAAGAAAAAAAAGTAAGTTATGAAAATTAATTTACAAAAACACTGATTTCGTATTTATGTGAATTTGTTGTTTAAAAAAAAAGGTACAACAAAATCAAGTTAACATATTTTATTAAAATATTTTTAAAAATTAAAAAAATAAGAAATCATACATAAAACAGCCATCTTCCTTCTAATAAATCAATTGCATAAAAAAACCTACAACAAAATCAAAGGGCCGTTTGATTTTATCTCTATTTTTTTTTCGTATTTTTTGTTTTAATTTTCAATTTTTATTTTTATTTTTCTTTCATATAAAAACAAAAATCTGTTTGATTTTTAATGTTAATATAGTTATATTTTTTATCACTGTTAATAATTACATATTAAATAAAACTTAAAGATAAATATTTTTAATTAAATAAATTTATTTAACCTCTTATATAATATTTATTAATAAAATTGTGTTATTTTAATAAATTAAATAATTTAAAATCAAAATTTTTATTTATAAATTAATATTTATTTAAAATATATTTTAATTATTAAATCAAATTTTATTTGAATATTTTTATATT
>JAOQMS010000179.1:30977680-30993766 GCA_027563885.1 Erythroxylum longipes | reverse complement strand
TAATGTTGAATTAAATTATTCATAATTTTTATTAAAATTTAAAAATTAAATAATATATATTTAAATGATAGTAAATCATATTATGAAAAAAGCATAAACAAAAATAAAAACAACTTTTTATACTTTTAATAATTTTTAAAAACTAGAAGAAGCCAAAATAAAATATAGAAACTAAAAATTCAAACAATCATATTTTTTATTAAAATTTAAAACAAAAACAAAAAATAAAAAATAGAAATAGAAACCAACAACTAAAGTTAACATATTTTATTAAAATATTTATTAAAAAAAACATTAAAAAAAAAACATAACGACCTTTCGGCATCTTATGGAGTCAAGTCTTTACCCCTTTCATATTGTTTTGTTCGCCAAAGATCAAACCCAAAGAATCGTTTAATTTATTCATGTTGCCACGTCTATAAATACTTCATACAGTTAGTCTTAGGTACTTCTTTTCTTTAATTCTGTTTTCTTTTCATTCATACGGTGAATCATAAGTTAATGGCCACTATTTCCAATTCCCTTACTTTAAAGCATTGGTCGGGATCTTCGCTTCATCGGAGCTTCCGCTTGTCTTCTTCTTCCCTTTTCAGTTCCCTCCGCCGTAACTATGTCGTTGCCGCTGACTTCTCCGACGGTAATCGCGAGTAAGTTTCACCTCTACTTCTTCTTTTAACTATCTTTTTGGTTTCTCATTTCATCTGCTCTGTTAATTTTCTTTTCTGAATGTGGGCATATAGGTTCGTAATCGTTGGTGGCGGAAATGCGGCGGGTTATGCAGCGCGGACTTTCGTCGAACACGGAATGGCTGACGGCAGGCTCTGTATCGTTTCTAAAGAGGTTTTTCATATCTTGTTGCGTCCAAGTTTACCTATTTTCAGTTACTTAAAAGCTGTTGCTTTTAAATATATACACATATATAGAGACACACATACGCTGATATTTAAAAAATCATGGTGCCGATGTTAATGGTTGCAGCCTTATGCCCCTTACGAGCGACCAGCTTTAACTAAAGGTTACTTGTTTCCACTTCATAAGAAGCCTGCTCGCTTACCTGTAAGCATTTTATTCATGCTTTGCAAATGGTATATGATAATCATCATTGACGCTTAAGAAGACTTGTTTGCTTATTCTATTAAAAGAGTGTATAGTCTTAATCAGCTTACATGGTCTGATAAAAATTTGTTTCTTCTGGAGTGTTCCATTTTTAAGTTATTTTTTGCATTGGCGACCTATTTCTTGATGTAGGTTGGTTCTTTGACTACGTACAGGGTTTTCATACTTGTGTTGGATCTGGAGGCGAAAGGCAAACTCCTGAATGGTATAAAGAGAAAGGAATAGAGGTACCACTTTGTTTACCATTTCAGTGTGATATACATAAGTACCGGTTGAATTCAAGCTAACTTCTTCAGTTCCTTTTGGGGTTTTGTTTCTATGTCTATCTTTGACATGTAAGACAGATTTTTGTTTTTTTGTGAAATATGATTAGCAAGCTCCCATATCAGTTTGAAACGCCGACATACAATGAATTGTTATTAGCTTGTGTCACTGCAGCATCTTATTGTCTTAGTGGCTGCTGTGTCATATATAACACATTCTTTCTCTTTTCTTCGTGGTTTTCTTGTTTAGATGTTGTATGAAGATCCAGTAACCGGTATTGATATCAAAAGACAAACACTTGCAACAAACTCTGGCAAGCTTCTTAAGTATGGAACCCTTATTATTGCTACAGGATGTACTGCATCAAGGTAAAGACTCATAATTAGCTCTACTTATCAATCACTGAGGCAGACACATAACACTACTGCACAAACCTTTTCTCGTGAAATATTTCTTGATTACATGTAAAATAAGGCAAATATATCTTGATTTCTCAATAATCTTCATTTCAGACTTCCAGAAAAAGTTGGGGGAAACTTACCTGGTGTACACTACATCAGGGATGTGGCAGATGTTGACTCGCTTATATTGTCGTTGGTAAATTTGCTTTTTAACATTCTCTTCCACTTTAATCTCAAAGCTTAAAATGTCCTTATTTTTACTCTTTTACCCATAAATTTGTTTTCGTGGTGAACACTTCAGAAATTTGAATGATATTTACGAAAATTATGCAAGAGGTTGAGATGTTTAGCTTTTACTTAATTGAGTTGCAGCATTCTAAAGAAACTATAATTTTCAGCCTATCAGGGAAAATGCATGCATCTTTTACAGATTACTTAATATCAATGTATTGCAAGCAATTGCTTAGTTCTTATCAGTGACAATAATTTTCCCAAATTCTTACAGGAGAAGGCTCAAAAGGTGGTTGTCGTTGGTGGTGGTTATATCGGCATGGAAGTTGCTGCAGCATGTGTCGGTTGGAAACTTGACACAACAGTATGAATTGTTGTTATTCTTGATGCCTTTCATTGCTGGCTCAACAACATTTTTTTTTGTTGGTAGTTGCAGAGCATAAGACTTTGTCTATCCAAACAATTTTAATTTTCAGTTGTTTTTAACACCTAAGCTTGCTTACTATGTATAACTGGCTCCATTCTGGACATGAAAGTTTACTTTCTGGAATTTTGATACAGATTCATACATTTCAATGTCGGATACTTGCTGATTATTTCACAATTTATCTGATTACACATCTTTATGTAATCTGGAACAGATAATTTTTCCAGAGAATCATCTTTTGCAAAGGTTGTTTACTCCTTCACTAGCCCAGAGATATGAAGCATTATACCAAGAGAATGGTGTCAAAATTTTGAAGGTATCCTATACTCTGTTTGGATGTCTCATGTAACCACCTCTTACTGTTCAAAGCATCATCCACTGTGGAAATCTTGGTGGAGCCTTTTATGCTTTCCATTGAACCAGGAAAAGAGCACCTCGGTTTGATTTTAACCTTAATATCTTATCTTTGTAATCAGGGCTTTTGATATCTTATCTTTGTCCAGGGTGCCTCTATACAAAACTTAGAAGCTGGCTCCAATGGTCATCTTGCTGCTATTAAACTTCAGGATGGTTCCACTATAGAAGCAGATACGGTAAGTTTTGAGCTTTATTTGCTGATGAATTAATAATTCCTATACCTTTTCATATTTTGGCATAGCTCTCTAGAGGGCATATTTCTTGTCGATGGGATGCCCTCTATCTCTTTCTTTCAGTCTAAGGGATCAAGTTGGAAATGATTTCTTATTCCTTTTACTCATTGTGCAGGCAATAATTGGTATTGGGGCTAAGCCAACTGTCAGTCCATTTGAAAGGGTTGGATTGAACAACAATGTTGGTGGAATTCATGTAAGGATATGTCCACTGGTTTTCTTGCCTACAATTCTTGACCTAGAAACCTTGTGAACATTTTTACTTGTGTTAAACACGATATCGTGAAGATTGGACGTAATTCTTTGTTGCATGTTTAGATTATCTATTCCCAAAAGGCTATGATCTGGTAAATATCGTTCAGTGTCTTTCTTAAATGCAATTGCATAGGAATTTCTCCAAATCATCTTGTACCATTTTAAATGGACTGGTAATTTGGTTTCTGTCTGAATGAGCTGTTATATGTTGGACTTGAAATTCATGCATTCATCTCATATGATGCAAAGGTGGTCGTTTTAAGTTTCAACATAGAAATAACTCAGAATCAGGGAAACATGATGTGAGTTATAGCATGGCCTCAGTTCATAGTCATTACAAGTGGTTCCTAATTTACCTTCATAAGTGTTTTATGTTCTTACAGTACCACATAGAGCAACCGATCATTTGAAACTTTATATCTCAGGTTGATGGTCTTTTTAGGACTAGCATACCTGGAATCTTTGCAATTGGAGATGTGGCAGCATTTCCCTTAAAGGTAAGAAAAAGCAGCAATCAGCTTTAATCTGCTCTCAAACTCTATGTGTTTATGTTTTACATAAACAGTTATACAATCGCATGGCACGAGTTGAACATGTAGACCATGCCCGACGATCAGCACAGCATTGTGTAAAGGCACTACTTAGTGCTCAAACTAGCATGTAAGTTGCTAAACAGTCTGTGCACATGACTTGTTCTGGCCCCTAATGATACTTGTAGGTCATGTTAAAATGGCTTTGCTGTTGATTATGTAACTATCTGTTGTCCAGATATGACTATCTCCCTTATTTCTACTCGAGAGTTTTTGAGTATGAAGGAAGCCCTAGAAAAGTATGGTGGCAGTTTTTTGGAGACAATGGTACCTAGTCTTACATTTTCTGAATAGTAAATATTGTTACATTTTCTACTATTCCATGACAAAATCATGCAATTTTGGAGGCTTTTGGGTTTTGACTCTTATTAACTTATTTGCCTTTATTGGCCAGTTGGAGAGACTATTGAAATTGGAAATTTTGATCCTAAAATTGCCACGTTCTGGATTGATTCTGGTAACACTATGTTTCACGAGCCAAGCCAAACCTTACGTTTATGACATTAATGTAGTTGTTAACTAAAGCTTTATCTAATGAAGACTTATTGCCACAGGTAAACTAAAAGGAGTCCTTGTTGAAAGTGGAAGTTCTGAGGTACCAACTTGGATCTATTGACAATTTAGCTGTTTTTTTTTTTTTTTTCAGTATGAGAATGATCCCAGAAAAAATCTTGATTTGCTTTATAACATTTTGGGCCATGACATCTCAGGAATTTCAATTGCTCCCTCAACTTGCAAGGAGCCAACCTATGGTTGATAAGTCTAAGCTTCAGAAAGCATCTTCAGTTGAAGATGCATTAGAAATCGCTAGGACGTCCATACGGATTTGAAACTGCAGTCTAGATGAAATGATGAGGCCAATCCTTTAACTGCATAGTCCATATGTAAATTCATATTCTAAATCATTTTCATGCAGGGGAACTTATGTGTAGCAGTTATTGCGTTTTGGTTTCGCAAATTTTCTTGGAATAATTGCCAATAATTTCGTTTTGGTCATTGATATATAGCTCATTTAGATGATCATTTGGGGATTCTCGGGGTCCTAATTTGCTGAGTCTTGCAGATGTCTACGTAGAAATTTAATTCATCACCTAAAGCGATTGTGCTTAAGCAATTTTCTACGAAACCGAGCGGAGAAATGGCTCCAGTATTTAATTCTGGAATTGTAAGGATTCAATCCAACTTAAATTTATGGCTTAAAACATTTAGTACCTTGACCGTGTCTGTTAATTATCTCTTGTCATTTTTCATTATTTGGAGAAATCTAATTTTCAAGTTTACCTAAGGCGATGATTTAATGAAATTAAATTGGAACAGTTTTTAGCTGGCGCTAGCTCTTGGCAGCTATTGGTACGGCGAATTTTCAAAAAGAAAAACCTATATGAACAGCGACTAACAAATCTTAAAGGTTTAATGCAGTAGCAGGATGACTATAGCTTTCAAGTCAATTTGATAAAATTTGAATTCCGTGAAGAGAAAGGAATCTTAAACATGACATGGAATTGCATTAGTGGATGACTCCAGGAAGAATTCTTGCATATGTTACTTGAATTTACTGGAGCCTATAGTAATCTAAACTTTGACACCATTTTTGTAAAGTATTAGTAAACTGAGAGGTAAATTTAAATAAAGTTATTTCATAAGGGATTATTACATCGGGCCATTTGTAAATCAATTCAAGCTTTAAACTCATAAAGATTGTCTTTATTTTTTAGGTGAAACATCATCAAAAATAAACCAGGGTTTTAAAGTAGGTTTAGTTGCATGTCTGCTTCCATTTTTTGAAATACTTCTTTCACCCTTCAAAGGTTTTGTTCTTTGTTTGTAAAATCAGGTTCAAAATATTGTGTTTTAATATATTTTCTAAGATCTTCATCAAGTTCAATCATTTGATCTTTCAAAATGTGTATAGTTTTTGAATCTAAAAAGAGATTGGGGTGCTTGAGTAGCCTGCGTCTATTGGTTAAGTCCAAGATTGATATCTATTTGACCAAGAACATTGATGTGGTACGTGTCGTTAGGCTTATACAAATTAAACCCTTATTTACTTCCAATTTATCAATCACTTTATTAAACAACATAGTGTAGAGCAAATAAGAGTTGATTTCACGAAAAAAATTTAATTTGCTAAATTAGTTTATTGGAAAAAGTAGTAGGATAAGTTCCATAAACAATCTTAAATTGTTTTGTTTGCATGTCTACTTCCATTTTTTTAAGTACTTCTTTTCTTCAAAGTTCTTATTCTTTGTTTGTGAAATCAGGTCCAAAATATTGTGTTTTAATATATTTTCTAAGATCATCAAGTTCAATCATTTGATCTTTCAAAGATGTGTATAGTATTTGGATCTGAGAAGAGACTGGTGTGCTTGAGTAGCCTAAGTCTATTGGTTAAGTCCGTCAAATTGATATCTATTCGACCAAGAACCTTGTTTTGGTACGTGTCGTTAGCCATATACAAATTAAACCTTTATTTACTTTCAATTTATCAATCACTTTATTAAACAACATAGTATAGAGCAAATAAGAGTTGACCTCACAAGAAAAGTTAATTTACTAAATTAGTTTACTAATTACAATACTTTTAGAAGAGACAATCACGTCTTGATAATTTCACTTATACGAAAAGAATTTATTAACAAAATATAAACATCATTAACACATTCACATAATATCTTTGTTAACCATATTAGTAATATATAACATCAAAACTTAACAAAATAAACTTATAACATATTCTTATAATAACAAAAATCTAGTTTTGTAATAGATGGTTATTTTGAGCACAATACATTAAATTATATTCATGCAACTAACTTTACACAGAAATATACAAGAAATCCAAAAATAAAATAGCTACAATTATAGGAACCTATGAATTACACTAAACTAATACATAAATAAAAAGAGGGAGGGTGTTTGATGTTTAAAAAGAATTAAATTAAATTTAGTAATCAAAGAAATAAAACATAAATCTAACCTAATATTTACAAATGAACAAGTAAATTTTAAATTTGAGTTTAGTCATGCAATTTTGATATATCAGAGGTAATTCAAGACATTTAACAAATTAATTGTAGAAAACCAACCAGTTAGTTTCTACTCATTTCTTTTTTCTCTTAGAAATTGAACCGGCTCAACATGTCAAGCACAAAGAAACGCAATCAACAAACAAAATTTGACGTCGAAATTTCATCAATTTCATAAACGTTAAATTCACTCAGTAATCAATTGAATTAAATAAAAAATAATGTCCCAAATAATCAAAACAATATGTCTAAAATAAAATTCAACAATTAATCATAACCTATCTTGGAAAATCGTAAATTAAAAAAATAAAGGATTAGGAAAACTCATTAAAGTGCTCCACTTTTAGACCTCAGACCAGCCCTTTCTTGCCTGAAAAATTCCTCCACCAATCCTGAACTAGCTCAAAATAGTTGGAAATAGGTTCCTATGACCCAATCACTCCTTGGAATGACATCTCACTTTAACTAGTTTTGGAAGAGTGTTACTCCTATCAAAAACTCTCTTCTTCGTCACTGCTTGCTCGTTATTTTTGTCCCCAACTGCTGTCTTTTTATAAGCTCACGAAATAACTCCAAGTAATGCATGTTTCTGGCTCTTTGATACTTCCTTCTTATCCCCTCCATTTTGAATGGGTTTGATTGAAGATAATGTTTATCTCTTCCAGGTACTTACCTACTGTTGCGTTTTTTCTGCTACATTTTCTTCTTTGCTTCTACTTCTATTGCGTCGTGTTTTGTCCAACTATTGTGTCCTTTTTCTGCCAACTTCTCCTATTGGTGCATTTTTGCTTTATTGTGCTTATGTGTGTTGTGTTTTTATCTTTTAACATTTTCTCCTCTTGACTGTCGTTTTGACGCCCTTCTCTGCTGGCGTTTTTCCCTGGCTGCTATGTTTTTCCCTTGCTATTTTCTCTTTTCTACGCTGTCAATTTATTTTTCTGGATGCTACTTTTTTGGTTTGGCCACCTGTGTTTTGGCTTTCTTGGCTTGCATCTTGGTGACTCTTGGATTGTTGTGTTTTACTGCTTTTATTTCTTGTTGTGTTGTTATTCTACCGGCCTCTTAGATTGTTTATGCTGTGTGTTTTGTTCTTTGGCGTAGAATGTTGCTCTGTCGTTTCATTTTCCACTTTTCGTTTGATGCGCGTCATTTTGCTTTCCTGGGCTGTTTACGTTGCTTTTTATCTTCCTCTACTATATTATATTGTGCTTCTTGGATGCTGTCTTTTTCTTCTCTTAGTTGTCATGTTCCACATGTTTTAAAACCCACAAGATGAGGTTTGAGGCCCAAAAGAGTCTTCTAGAGCACGTTGGAATCTTACGGAAGATTCTGGAAGCTTGTGGAAGCTTATGGAACATTATGAAACAATATAGAACCTTATAGAGGCTTATAGAATGTTGTAGATATATATATAATGTATATAAAGTATGTAGAGTAATGTAAAAAATTCTATAAGGTCAATATGGACCATTAGATTAAGTAGATCTTAAATGTCTATTCTAGGAGAAAGCAAGTATAAATACCCCTTAGGGGTTGCCTCATTTGGGGATCATAGAAGATCATAGAGTGCATTGTAAGCATTATAGCTTTCTTAAGAGGGTTCTTTAATAGAAGTATTCTTATGTTCTCCCACATTCCTTTTTCCCTTTAACAAAGTGTTTTGCGTAGAAGGTGGACTTGGGAACGAGAGTGTACTCAAGTGCCAAACTAGCATTGGTGAAAGTTCAAGCCCATTACAAGTGATATTAGAGAAATGTTAGAGATTCTTTGGGTTTCGTTGAGATGGTTAGTTTAAGCGAAGTGACTACCTATAAAGGAAGGCGGGTCAAGAGACTTCCTTCTACCAATAAGGGAAAAAGAGAAAGGTCTACTACAAGGGATGCCACGGCTGAAGTGATGGTTAGGCTCTCGACGTTGGAGATCACCTTAAGGGAAGATCGGGAAAGGATCGACAACTAGGACCAAAGAGTAGAGGAGCTAGAGAAGGAGCAGTCTCTGTTTCGAGAAGAGATGAATGGGACCGTCAATATTATTTCCTCGGATGCTTCCGAAAAGGTAAGTTCCTTGGAATCTTCTCTTATTACTAAAATTATTATGCTTATGGAATCACGCGCTAGTTTGTCTGTCGAGTTGAAGGAGGTAAAGGGGGATTGGAGTTTATGTAAGATGGCAGTGACATAAGGAGGTATGGCACCTGTTACTTCCATTGCTTTTGTCAAAGTAAAGGTCCCAGAGCCTAAGGCCTTTGAAGGAGCAAGAGATGTGAATTCCATCAATAACTTCTTTTAGAGTATGGAGCAATACTTCAAGGCGCTTGGCATTTCGGATCATACCAAGATGATCGATAGTGCTTCTCTCTACTTTATAGACATAGCCATAATGTGGTGGAGGAGAAGGTACAATGATATTGAAAAGGGGACTTGCAACATGAACATATGAGATAACTTCAAGAAAGAGTTGAAGAAGTAGTTTTACCCTAAGAACATAGAGAAGGAAACTCGAGCCAAGTTGAGAAGGCTCACTCACTCAAAGAGCATTCAAGAGTATGTTTGAGAATTTCAAGAGGTGCTGCTTGAGATTCCTGACTATTAGGACAAGGAAGCTTTCTTTTCCTTTTGTGATGACTTACAATCGTGGGACGAGATGAAGTTAGAGAGGTGGGGTGTGCAAAACCTTGCTATTGCCATTGCAGTAGCTGAATCCTTTTATGAAGTAAGAAGGGAAGTCCATCACTATTAAGTCCCAAAAGAGTGACAAGGGTAAGGGTGGGGAGAGAAGAATCAAGGCAAAGATGGAGTTTCGAAAAGTAGCAAGCCGAAAAGGCCATAAAGAAGAGAAGGGTGGAGAACGTCCCATATTGAAGTGCTACTTTTGTGATGGACATCATCGAATTAGGGCCTGTTCGAAGAAGAACAAGCTTGCAACACTCGAAGAAGAAACCTCAAAATTGGTTGAGGGAAGATGTGGATCCTTAGAAGTCCTTCATGCCATCAATGCCAAAGTCAAGGTACCAAAAACAGAGAAAAAGGGGCGATTGTTCGTAAACGCAAAGATTGGTGGACAAGGTATGAAAGCCTTAGTAGATACCAGTGCTACGAACAATTTTATGAAGGAAGAAGAAGTCAAATTGTTGGGCATCAAGTACACAACCACCAATGGTTAGATATAACACCCCCTGTACAGATCCTATAACCATCTACACATAAGGCAACCAATTTTTTGTACTTACATTCACGACATACATTTCAATTCAATGCTATACATATACACATTACAAAACTCCCTAATGCTTAACATTATTATTTAACAATAGTAAAACATCTTTACATTTATGTGATGATGTAAAAGAAAACATATAATTCCCTTTCACCATTACATGTACAATCATCTGTAACTAAAAACACCTTCCAAAGTACTTTTTCTTCTGTCTCTTGGCTTTGGTCCTTGTAGATGTTCCCTGTACCTCACTCCTATGACTTGGATCTACACAGATTAACACTCGTGATAAGCTTGAAAGCTTAATGGGGAAAACAATTAGTTTAGATGACCACTGATATGTGCCGTCAAGCATATACAAATTAATATCTTATTTCTACCATTAATTAATTAACAAATTTAGTATAAGGTGAAATAAGAGTTGATGTCATAAGGAGAGTGTTGTTATTAAAATTCATTTCGAATGCAAATGAGAGTATTAATCAAGTAAATGTATATAATTATAATTCCAAACAAAGTCAAACTTGTTTAGAAAAATTCAGCCCACAAAAACAAGGTGAAACACCTATAATTAATTTGTTGTTTAATTTAACTCAAACTCATGCACAATTTGTACCCGTGTTATTTACCATATTTTAGACCCTTAAATCAGAAAATTATGATTATGAAACCCTTCAAATAAGATCTGGAAATTGCACACTAAAACATGTAATTCATTAGTTTTGCCTTATTAAACTTTAAAGATTGAATTATACCTAAATCCCTTTAATAACCCAACATGTGAGCTGTCATTTATCATGTTTTTGGCATTTAAAACAAGCTAAAATCATGTTAAAACTTCAGAAAATTAGAACAGAATGTACAACTCAAAAAAAAAGGGAAAAAAAACACAAATTTAGCTTCTTCGGACATTCAAGATTGCTTCTTTCAAGTTCATTTAATCTCATCATCTATCACTTGAATTTTCAGGCATTTTAAACTTAAACGTATGTCAAAATCGTGCTGACAAATCAAGAAATTAGCAGTAAACAATCAACTCTCTAATCTGATTGCATAAACAGTCTTAGAAGAACGCTTTCATATTGAAGTTGCATATTTCTAAAATTTCCAACTTTAGGAAATTAATTTCAGCAGGTTTTCTATTTGTATTATAGCATTTAAGTAACTCTCTAAACATATCCAAACATAAACCAAGTATAAGAGACTAGTTCCTAGGCATAAATTAATCATTATCAAGCAACTTACACAACATACCCTTGCTGGACAGCCATTTGCGTAAAAAATTAGATCGAGTAGTTTTGGTATTTCTTCTTTTGAAAGATGTTTTAGGCCTTCAACTTTTGACCCTTGAGACTTATAAAATAAGCAAATATACGATGAGATGTAGAAAAATCACATGTAAACATTTAAACACAGCAGAAACGGAATAGCCAGGGGCTGGAAGTTTTCTCGTCAATCAGTTTACTATATATCCTTCAAAATTCCATATTCAATTACTTATTTTAATCAGGATGTTCTCCAATTAATTTCAAGATCTTATTGTTAAAATTCTTCAACTTGTGGCATCATCTACTAGGAAAGCATAGTAGACCTTAAACCATATTAGAAACATGTAAAGATGGGAAAGGGGGTTTCAATCGGAAACTAGAACTAATTAATTAAAACAGAAACTTTTAACACTAAAAACTTAATATAAACAAAATTTGTTCATACATATTAACAAGTGATCAAGCATACATTAAGCCCATAAATTTAGTCATCTACGTTCATATTTTTATCACCGACATCCCGAGCCATAAAGTAGGCTAACTACAGAAACGTTTACTAGCTGAGTTCTCTCTATCTCCCTTTACTAATTTAGAATCGAACCAGTTGGACTCTAAATTGATTAATGCAATTCTTTCTAAGAAGGTATCATTATCCCCAAAAATTTCTACCAACTAGCTAGCGAAATTCCTAGATCATGCGACACTCTAATTAAATCTCAACCCTTTGACATACTAACAATTTAGTAGTTGCTACTCGGCTCACTAAACTCAATAGCAATTGTCGGCTAAAGAGAAAGCTATAACAATCAATTCACATTCAAATATATCGAGATATCTCTCAATTTTATAAGAATATGAATAGCAAATAAATTGGCTCAAGCATCTCATAAATACTGAAATACTCGTAATGTTATAATGAAATTGAAAATAATTGTCTCAAATTATCCAAACAAAGAACCAAACTGAAATTCTAAAAACTTTTAAACAAATTGAAATTTAAAGAACTAGATACAAAGAGAGTAAGAGTGAGAGAGACTCGTTCGATTGATAGCATAGACTCAACATATTGACGATCGCTTTGACCTGATAGCTCGAAATGTAAAATCATCCTCCAAAGGTCTTGACCCAGATCAATTCCGATGGTTTTATATCTCTCGTACCACCCGAACACCTCCTTGTACTAGCCTTCTTCGCAAATAGCTCTTAAGTTGTATTTTACTCTCAATTGCAAGTGATATGCTCGATCCCCTATTTCCACCGCTGTCCTTTCTTTTTGTTGGCTGCCGAGACACTCAAAAAGCCACACTTTTATGCATCTTTAATAAGCTTCCCCTTAACTCTTCCATTTTGAAGAAAGAACGTCAAGTCTCTTCCTAGGACTTTGACGTTTCACTTCATTTACCAACTGTTGCGTTTTTATTTCTTATCTCAATTACTGTACATTTCTTCTTCTCTTCATCTACTGACCCTCGCGTTTCTGCTGTTTACGTTTCGCTTCATTTGTCTTCCAGCTGATTGTGTTTTTTGTTGTTTTCCTCTATTGTATGTTTTCATTTCTACTCCTGCTCTGCTCTGTCGTTTCTGTGTTGAGTTTGGACTATTGTTTGTTATTGGCGTGGACTGTTTTATCTGTTGTTGTTGTTTTACTCTTTTTCCCTGTTGTACATTTTTGCTCTTTTGGTTCTACACTACGTTTTGCTTTTTTGATTTAGACAACTTCTGCCGTTTTTCTTCATTTTGCTGGATTGTTGGCTGTCTTTTACTCTTACATTTTCTGCTTAATTGCAACCCTCTTTGGACTGTCGTTTTGAAGCTTTTCTCATCAGCTGGAGCATTTTTCTTCCGCTAGAGTTGCCTTTTATTTCTGTTGTCCTGCGTTTGCTTCTTGTGGTGTTCCGATTTTGCTTCATTATCCATCTGCTAACGTTTTGCTTTGCTTCCCACTGCTGCCTGTGTTGTCGTTTTGATGCCTTCTTTAATTACATCAGTCCATAACCTACAATAAAAACATTTCAAGTTAGGCCAATTTTTGCAGGAAAATTTATAAAAAATAATTTTAGGCCTTAAATAATAAAATATGAATAATCATACCCGAATGTGTAATAAAAATAACTAAATGGACTACGTTTACAAGGATAAAAAGATGTAATATTTTGCACTTATCAAATTCTCCCATACTTAACTTTTGGCCATCCTTGATCAATAAAACATACGATTAAACAGGAGAAGAAAACAACATGTTTAACAAAACACTTAAACTAGACACATGACTCCACATCAAATTCATCAACAAGACAACTAGACCAAAAGAATCAAGTAGAAACATTTCAACTTAGGCTAATTTTTACAAGAAAATTTATAAGAAATAATTTTAGGCCTTAAATAATAAAATATGAATAATCACGCCCAAATATGTAATAAAAATAACTAAATGGACTAAGTTCAAAAAGATAAAAGAAGTAATATTTTGCACTTATCAAATTCCCCCACACTTAACTTTTTATCGTTCTCGATCAATAAAACATACGATTAAACAGGAGAAGAAAACAACATACTTAACAAAACACTTAAACTAGACACATGACTTCATATGAAATTCATCGACAAGACAACTAGACCAAAAGAACCAAGCAGAAACATTTCAACTTAGGCTAATTTTTACAGGAAAATTTATAAGAAATAATTTTAGTCCTTAAATAATAAAATATGAATAATCATGCCCAATTGTGTAATAAAAATAACTAAATGGACTAAGTTCAGAATGATAAAAGAAGCAATATTTTGCGCTTATCAAATTCCCTCACATTTAACTTTTAACCGTTCTCGATCAATAAAACATACGACTAAACAGGAGAAGAAAACAACATGCTTAACAAAACACTTAAACTAGACACATGACTCCACATCAAATTCATCAACAAGACAACTAGACCAAAAGAACCAAGCAGAAATTGAACCAAATTTTATGTTAGCAAAGAAAACATTGAAAACACTTGAGTTAGGAGACGTCACACCATCCACAAGAACTAACCAAACCATTGATATTCTTAACATGTAGGCAAGGTTCCTTCACTTATTATAAGCCGTTAATTAGCATTAGAATGAAGTGATTTCAATAGATAAACCCTCACAAGGATATGTTTTTATGCACTTAACACTCATAGTGTTTTGGGTTTTGTGTTTCACTCAAAAACTCAATCCCAATAATAACCTATCTATAAACTTTGCATATCAACTCAATTTTCCACTACTAGATATGGGACAACACACAACATAAATTAAAGGACTTTAGAGGGTTGTAATGAGGCTTAGGGTAATGGTAGGAAAATATTTAGGAATGTGGACTAAAATGCCAAGAACATATGGAGCACAAAGAAACTCCAAAAAGTTAGAGAAGACATCAACCATGCATGTCCATCTCATAATCATTGTAAAGGAATGACCTCCTTCCATACTCCTCAAATTCACATGAAAAATCATCCAGCCTCAAATAAAATTAATTTCCCTTCTTTGACTTAACTCTTAAGCATATAGAAACCTCTTCTTCACCAAAATGAAGTGAACGAACACACATTGTGATGGAACAAATACCAATAAAAATTGACCAACATGAAACAAAATTACAAAAATAAACGAACTTGAAATTCAAACTTTCTTTTCTTTTCTTTTTTCTTTTTTTGTTTTTTTTGTTTTGTTTTTTTTTGCTTTTGGAAATAACAAAGTACAATGAAGGTAAATGTAAAATAAAACATATGACTACGATGACAACACAAATGCCAAATCACAACACTTCATTCACACTACCAAGAGCACCATGACTTTAAACACACGTACCCCTTACTCCTTTTCTAACCACTCATGTTAAAACTTCTTGTTCCATAGTTCAAGGTAAGGATAGGGCATAAAAATTAGGATGAAGCTTGTAATGTGGCTAAATTAGAAGAAATAGGATTTTAGGCTCAAATGGGGTAATTAAAGGATAAAATAAAGCATTAGGTGGATGTTGCCTATGTAGGTTAAAACAAACGAATGCCTTATCATTTAATGTTAGTGCGTGAACCATATGTGTAGTCTCGAAGAGTACCAAAGCAAGGTCAAAAGAGACATCCTATGAAGAGTGTAACTTCTCGTTCCCATATTAAGGATTAGGGCCTGAGGATACCATACATGAGAAATAATAATGAGAGATTAGAAAAATACATTTCATTTTCATGCATAATATTAGTATGCACATGCACGTGAATTTGATTATTGCACATATTATAGTAATTTGTTCATGCACTCAATTGACAGTTCCAGGTATAAATGATTGTTTTAATGTGATTATAATGTGAATTATGGATTTTGTGCTTTGAAAATTTAATTGGTGTATTAAATTAGTGGTTTAGAATTTTTAGTGCCATTTGGGAATTTTTTGGAAATTTAGGTAAATTTTGAATTAAGAAAAATACCAAGTGGCCAGACAATTGAAGAATAGTAGTTAAAGTAAATATCAAACGGTGGTAGAAATGATTGAAAAGTGGAATTAGGATTTAATGACTTATGTCAGTGAAATTTGGAGACAATTGGAGTAGAAATTGGAGTTGAATGGACTAGTTTAACAAAAGAACCAATTGTGAACCAATAGGAAATGGACATGTGG
>JAOQMS010000179.1:30921864-30977580 GCA_027563885.1 Erythroxylum longipes | reverse complement strand
ATTTCACAATCCAACCAAGAGCAAATAAATGCAACATCTATGATGCAATTAAAACCATTAAGCTTCCTTGATTCAAATAAAACAATAAGTGGCTTATTTACTCTATTATAAACATGTACCCACCTTAAATTCCTTGCGTATAAACTTGCTTAGGGATATGTTTGCTCTTTCCCCTCTTTCCTCTCTTGCCTCACTTGATTTGCTTAAACAATAACCAAAATTCCATTCAGTTTGGTTTAGATTGGAAAGTCATAGCTCAACAATTTAAACTATTTCTCATGCTGAAACAAAATTCTATGTTCAGCTTCCATCCCAAACTTTAAATGCTTAGATACTGAATTTAGACTTGATTTCTTTATATCATATGTAGCCCTATGTCTCTAGTTTACAAAAAAAACAAAAATCAGTCCATTTGGATAATTACATCAAAAGTTATGCCCAAAATACCCAAGCATGTTCTGTGCTGGAAAGTTGAGTTCGCCGCGGCTAACCTAGAAGTTTGCCGCGGAGAAATTATCCAGAAACCTACTCAGAGAACATGTTTTGTGACGCCGTGGCGAACTTGTCTAAAAACCTACTCCGAGAACGTGGTTTAGGACATTTTTCCTCTTTTTACTTCCCACCTTTAGGTTTCATTTAACCAAACCCATGAAATCTAAAACATAACTTACTTATTGAAGCTTCAAATTCTTCAAGATCTCTAAAAATCCTAGCTTGATTTTCTTCTTTTCTCCACTTCTCTTTCTCTCTTCTTTCACTCAAAAGTTTGCTTCCCTAAAATGAAAGACTACAATTACTTCTTCCCTTTTTATACCTTTAATGAGTGTGAAATTTCCAATTTGCCCTTCCATTTATACCTAATGTCTATTTAAACTTAAGTGGTCTTTCAAGAATGCCCTTATATCAACTTATAACATTAATACTTTAATTCCATTAATCCATGAAATAAATCCTCCTAAACTTGACATAATAATTAAGCTCCAAATAAAATGATTTATCTAGCAAAACAACAAAATTTATTCAGATCATGCTTAATAAAATCAATAAAAACAAAAAACAAAAATTCGGGACCCAACAGGAAAGGACTTGGATTAATAGCTAAGAAATCCCCAACTGACATTATGGAAGATGATTTTGTTTTAACTAGCAGGAAAGGACTTGGATTAACAACAAAGAAAAAGGCTCAAATTTGCCACTATAGTCTTACATAACTATAATTGCATAGAGTATTAGGGCTTTAAATAGTTTCTATAACTAATAAATAATAAGTGACTATTTACCCACTAAAAAGCCTTTTTTTTACTAGCCTCAAGAAAGAAACATAAGAGATGACCAGATCAATGAAGGACGTAGATAATTAAATAGGTTTGGAAAATCATAAGTAACTAGTGATCCCATTATAATTGTAAGATCATGGTTACCTATAATTCATGTGTAATAGTTATGGATAATAGCCAATCTATAAATCAGTTTATTCTTTTGAATTTAACCATGATTCCTAGCTAATCTCAATTTAAGTGCCACTTTTATTTATGCTTATAACCACTTAAGAATAAATTTATTCATTATAATTATATTTTTTATGAAGAATTAACTCTTGAATTTTACACTATATTAAGCATTGAGCTGAAAATATAGAAAATTTTTTGTTTAGATTTAAAGAACATAAATGTAATTTGGATTATTTTATTATGGAAGAAATACTTGGTTTTCCTAAATCAAAAATTGTTGAAATGCGTAATTACTATCATGCGACTTCTTTTTGGACTAAATTAACTGGGTTGGATGTGTTTTAACCATATAATTCACCAAATAATGTTATTCGGAGTTCGGAACATTTTTACTCCATAAATTCATATGTCATATAGTGTTTGCTAAAATGCAGAGTAATAAATGTTCCAGAAAGAATTTAGTTTTACTTTGGTGTATAGAGCATAAAATCAATTTTTGCATATTAACTCATATTTTTCAAACAATAGTTACTTCACTTACAAAAAAAAGTAAATATTTAGGCATGGGATTTTTATTATCGCTTTAGATGAATACCATGGTGTTGCTATTTATGGACTAACCCCCGTTAAGAATAGGGCAGGATAGCTAGGATATAGTTTCGCACCACCACAACGACATCAATTGGTATCATCTAGTGAAGAATCTGATGAGAAAGAAGAAGGTTGGGAGATAGTGGTCAACAAACTTGAGTGAACAACAAGCACTTTGTGGGTCTCATTAATGCTATGGAGAAACAATTAAAGAAGGTGGTGTGACATTAACACTACCAAATCAATAAATTACTGAAGTTTGTTTCTAGTGTAAGGCATCAAAGTCCCTACTCCTACTCCATCAGCATCACAATCTCCATGAGTATTCTTACCTTTCTTTTCTATTTCTTTTCATTTTTATTCTACTAGTTTTTGTTTGCTCATTTTTTAGTTTTTTTCACAATGAGGATAATGTGATGTTCAAGTGTGGAGACATATATGCAATTGCATATCGTTTGTTTGTGAATTTGCATTTGTATCGTGTTAGTTTTGATTATGTAACCATTGTGTAAACATTTTGCTACATAATGTGTACATCGTGTGAATGTGTCAATGAAATGAAGTTGAAAGGAATTAGCTTATCTATGAACATGATCATTTAATTTGTGAAGAAACATTAGCTTGTGAAATGTGTGTTTTAAGTGTTTTTTTATATGAATATGCATGTTGATTAGAATATTGTACTCATTCTTTCATTATATGACACTTGTTTGGATGCACTTATAATTAAATTCATTTAAATTATTAAACATCATTAGTAGCCTTTCATGGGGGTCATTGACTAGGAAGAAATGATGTAGGTAAAATGAAAAAAAAAGTATTGAATACACTTGTTAAATAAATTTTTTTATTCCATTGGGCCTTTGAAAAAAGAAAGGGTTAAGAATAAAGTTGGTAACTAGTTGTGAGTTGTAATACGGCTAAGTAACCGGGGGCATTCATAACAAAATGTTTGTCTTTGCCTAAAACAGCTAGAATGACCATCCAACCAAGCTTGATAAGATGTAAACTAGTTAAGTAACTAAAGGACATTTATGAGAAGGTGTTTCCTTCTCTCCAAAAGACTAAGTCATCGTTAAATAAAATCTAAAAGCATGATGTTGTCAATAAAAGTGAACGTATTGATCTTCTTGTTAAATGTTAAAAAAAATTCATAAGCGGGTATTTAGTGATGGTCTACTTTTTTTATTGGTATATAAGAATGACTAAATGCTTAGAGGTGCCATATATGTATGAGTAGGTGTCAATATTTTGGTTAATATATGTATTTAAATCAAAGCATTTGAACATGACTAGAATAATTTAGTGTGTTGGAACTTTTTAGGAGATTTTTGTTTATGACTAAGTTAATTTCATGAATTTTGATGTAATTGTACCATTATTTTATTGTTGTATGATTGCATGTTTGCGAGTTGTGCGTTTTCTTTATTCTGTGGTTTTAGTTTTGCTTGGGGACAAGCAAGGATTTATGTGTGGGGAAGTTGATAGATGTAAATTATAGTGTTTTTTTATGTGTTAGAGTGTGTTTTTAGTGTTTTCTTAGACGATAATCATGTGTTTAAGACTTATATTTATATTCATATTAGTGTTTTGTGTTTTTTGTTAGAATTATTATTATTTAAGTCAATAATTTGATCTTAATTGTATGTTCTAAGGGTTGTTTAATGTGTTTGGTGATGAGTGGAGACAACAAAAATTGAAGAAAAGATAAAGAAAAAAGATGGAGAATAATGTTTGGCACAATCATGCATGGTAACAAGTTGGAGAGCCTCTGGCATGATCATTTATGCCATGCACGAGCATACATGGGATGCACGATTATGTAACGAGCTTTTTTAGGTCACGAGTTTCTTATACTTTCAAAAATTAGGGGCTATTTTCTAAACAAAAAATATGGAAACAAAACCTAGATAAACCCTACAATACTCAAAAGTATATAAAGGAAGAGAAAAATATCAATTGATGGCTAGAAAATAATAAAAAGAGGAATTTAAAAGAGCAAAATATAAAGAACAAAGCCACAATTTCCAACTCAAGGCAAAGAAGAGAAGACATCCAGATTCAATTTTCTTTTTTTTTTGTTACCTTATTGCTGTTGAATATTAATGATGATTCAATTTTCATATATAGTTATATCTATGGACTACTAAATTCCTTCTAGGAATTACTCTTGATTTATTTGTTACTTTAAATTCTTGATTTAATAAAATATAATTGTGATGTTTATTGCATTATATTTAATTTGAATTAAGAGATTAGATTAGATCACTTGTGGTATGTTGCATAGGAAAATTTGGTACCTTAATAAACCTATAAACATCAAATTAATAGAAAAATGAAGAGAGATCCTAATAGTTTATTAGTTACCAATAAGATTACTTCAAATCCAGTTGCATAGCTTGAAAAAGTCTTAATAAATTAAGAGAAAATAATTCAATTTCTATTTATTTTATTTGGGAAAATTGATTAGATCTTAAGAGAGGGTAATCATAATCATTATATAACTAGGTTCACGTCGGATTAAATCAAAAAGGTAAAGTGAAAACAAATAAAGATAAAAGTAATTCCTAGTTTTCATCATTAATCAACCAATCAATTCACTGCTGCTTAAATCATTGTTTAATTATCAATTCTTTGTTTTTAGTTTAACTTTTAGTAAATTATCTTATTTTTTATCTTAAACAAAGTTTAAAAGAATTGTTAAGTGAATAATACAATCCTCGTGAGATGATACTTTTTATGCTATAAGATGCGATTTGTATACTTGTAATAAAGAAAGTATTTCATTTAAAATTTCAAAAATAAGGATCCATATCTTTACTAAAAACCCCCTATATAAGTAATGTCAAATACTTTATGACATGATAAGCAAGAGATTGAATCACTAATGTAATCAAAGTCTAAGATATACTGGAAGACTAGCTAATAAAATATATTATGAATAATTTGCATATCCATTAGAAATCTCACATGACCCTTCCTAAATAAATCATAAAGGATATAAAGAGGCTCATAGGGAATTTCCTTTGGTTCAAAAGACCACTATCACTCATCTAAGGCTAAGGTAAGGTGGTTTAAGATAGGATTGCCAAAGGAGTATGGTGGCTTAAGGATATGATCTATTAAAGTTACCAACATGGTATTACTTTCTAAGAGAGTTTGGTGCATCTTTATAGATATGGAAAGCATATAGGTTTAATGGGTTTATGCACACTACCTAGAGGGTAGAAACTTTTGGGAAATTCAACTAAAAGAAGGCACCCCATAAACTATGCTACAAATGATGAAGACGAGCAAGAAGTTATAATAGGAAATTAAGCATATAATAGGTAATTTACAATCAAATTGGATGTGGTTCATCAAATGGCGTGTTAAAGGGAAATAAGGTGATACACCTCAGAAATATGCTTAAAACTTAGGCCAAGGTGACTGAGGTGATTAAAGACAATAATTTGTATTGTAGTTTTAGTGTATTTTCATATTTCCACAACTTAATCCCCACCTATAAGGATAAACAACACCTGGAGGATAAGGTCTACTACAATAAGCATAAATCAGTCTTTTTTACTAATAAATCTTGCTACCATCTATTTAGGGATGAGAAAAAATCGGTACAATGGAGAAAACTCATATGGTTTAGACAAAACTACCCTAAAGATACCTTTATACTTTAGTAGGTCATCAATAACAAGTTAAATATTCTTGATAGGACTCCTAACAATAAAAGGCCCTATAACTACAATTTGAGAAGTATAAAATAACAACGGGCATCATGATCGAAATAGTGAAAGAAATTCAAATTTTACTTAAATATATAACCTAAAACTGCTTTTAACTATAAAAACATGAAACAAAAAATCAATGTCATGCAAAAAAATACAAAAGAAACTATTACTAAGGATAATTACAGCTTATAAATTGAAATGAAAAAACTTAAATCATTGTTTTGTTTATCTCCTTAAAGTTCTTCCTATTCATAGGTCATTAGCTTCTAAATGTGTTAAATGCTCTATTAGAATAAATTTATCCATCTCCTTTTATTCCCTTTGTATGATATAAGTCTCCAACAGATCATACGTAATTATTTCGTGTATAACACAAGAAATTTTAGTATTAATCAGATCAATAGAGAAACAAGTATCATCTTTGTCAAGGGGACGTCTTATAGCTTCGAATATCTTAAATATTACATTATCATATACTTAAAATTAATCTCCTATTCTACACATCTATTACAACTTTAACAGTAGCTAGAAAAGGACATCCTAAGGTTAAAGGAACTTCTATATCATTCTCCATATCCATAATCACAAATTAATAGGGAGGATGAATTCATTAATCGTAATTAAAAAAAACTTCTTTAATGACCTTATGATACTTAATTGACCTTTCTTATAATAAAATACCGATCCTATTTAGTATAGGTTTGCCTAATCCAAATTTCTTAAACATATTATATGGAATAAAATTATTACTAACTCTTATGTCTATTAATACCCTTTCAATTGAAAAATTACCAATATTACAAGGGATAATAAAACTCCTTGGATCCTTAATTTTCTAGAGTAACCTGTTCTATAAGATGATAGAGAACTCTTCATATAAAGTAGCTATAAAACAAACTCAATTCTCTTCTTGTTAGAAATAAGATCCTTTAAGAACTTGGCATACTTAGGCATCTATAAAAGTGCTTCAAGAAAAGAAATGTTAAGATGTAAATGTTTAAAACACTCTAAAACTTATCAAATCTATCTTATTTTCTATTTATCTCAATTTTACTTTAAGTATAAAATTTTTGGTTTATACTCATTAACAACTTTCTTCTTTTGCTCCTCCTCGTTCTCTTTCTTCTTCTCATTATCCTTTGTTTTTCTATATAACATCCTTTTTCTCTTCAAATTTAAACTCCTTTCCACTCCTTAAAGAACTACATTCACTTGCTCCTTCGGGTTTAGATTAGTATTGCTAGGCAACTTACCTAGCTACCTTTCAAAAATAAACATAACAAGTTGTCTAATCTAATTTTCTATATTATGGATGGAGGCTTTCTAATTTTCAAGAGACACTTTAGTACTTTGGAAGTGAGCCTCAACTACAATAATATATTTTATTTTGAGATCCTTAATACTTGGCTTCCATTCTTGCTACTATTGTTGTTAAAATTCAGGTAGAGCTTGATTATTTTTCACCCTAAATTATATGTTACTATAGGGACTATTTTTAGGTTGGTTCCCTACAAAATCAACTTGCTTGATCAGTTATCCTTTTTTTAAGGTGTTGATATTCATAATTAGGGTGTTACACCACCAAAAATATCATAACACATTACACGTGCCTATTGAGCTATCAAACTCATACTTGCTCAAAACTTCTAATTTTATCTTTAACATTATCACCATATCAACATTATGGATACCACTTGATTTTAGATTTAGACTTATATTTTCTTACTTGGTAATTATTCATTATAATATTCTCAACCAGCTTTTGTAAGTCCTCAAGAGTTTTGAAGTTAGTAGTCCTACTCAAAGATTCATCAATCAACTGGTAGCTCAATCCACTATGAAATGTTTATATCTTTAATCCCAATTCAAGTTTATGGTATAGGTATCTTCTTAATAGTTCCTTACGTCTTTTCTAAGTATCATAAAAACTTTAAATCTTTAATAATTAAAAGGAAAAGATGTTATTCCTAAGTTTTTTTGTTTATGATTGAGGAAAATACCTAGCTAGATACTTTTTAATAAAACTATTCTAAGTGGTAATAAATCTAGAAGGTAAAGACTTCAACCATAATTTAGCTTTGTCCCTCAATGTGAAAGAGAACAACCTCAACCGTATAGCACCAGATAAAGCTCCATTAATATTGAAAGTACAACAAATCTTTAAAAATTTAGTGATGTGTACATTTAGACTCTTATATGGCAAGTCATCAAATTGCACAAGTTGTTGAACTATCTAAATCACGTGTGGATTGATCCCAAAATTATTTCTTCCTATATTTTCCTAGTAATGCTAGATTTAATTCTCATAAGTAACAGTTTATAATAATCCCCTAAGAATGATGTTCTCCTCGTCTTACCATTGTGTTTGATAGTTGTAACTTTAGAACCCTTAAGTATCGCTCCCTTAAATTTCATAATAAGTTCCCTTTAAATTTTAAAGTAGCTCAAGTAGTAGTATAGGATTGCTCCTAGCTTTAATTTGTCTCCCTCATGATGTGTTGTCATCTAATGCCAAAATATACCTTTTATTCTCACAAATTTCTAAACATTTTAAACTGTTTGTTAGATCCTTAATCTTATATTCTTAAAAGCTTTAGAAAAATCCTATTTTACATAAAAATCATCGCCATCAAGAGTCTCCAACAACAATTTGCATTGTCCTAATATTGCAAACACTTTAACCATAACAGTCAGCATAGATCCAACATGACATTGTGTTTGACCACATTGCTTTAAACCTTTTTATGTTAAAATTACCACCAACAAATGTTCTAAACATTGTTTCTTGTTATGAAACACAGATCAAAATTATGGAACATGAATCCATGTTATGAAATCATCCTTAATTTGCTTCGAATTGACTATAGATTGCATAAACTTGTTCCTTCTACATTAGGGAGCTACAATAAGGTTTTAAAATAAAATATAAAGCAATTTGAGTGTAAGTTCCTATATAAATCATCCAAACACTAGAAAAATGCTTTCAAAATCTTGCCAAAAATATAGTATATCTAGAATTAAAGATGACAATTAGGTCTAGGCCTAGCCTAAAGTCAATGCCCTAGGCCCGAATTGATCGAGTCTTGAGCCATCTCAAGCTCTGGTTGTCTAGGCCCTCTCCAACCCAATGCCTAACACTAGAACAACATCATTTTTGCATTTTAATAAAAAATAGTTTGGGCTAAGCCTGGGCTCTGGTCCAATCAGGCCTCAGGTTGATCTGGGCCTAAGTAGCAACATTCGAATAACAGCGCATCTTAACGCTAGTCAAAATAAAAACTAGACTACTACTATAGCAGTGGTGAGTCTAGGTCGATCCCACAGAGAGTGTGTGTAAAAGTTGTTGAAATGAAATTAATCGATGTTTAGGTTTATGGAGTTTTGATTTTAGAAATAAGATAACAAAATAAAGTTATAATAACTAACAAAAGCAATGTAAAGAAAACAAGTAAAAAAATGACAAAAGTGGGGAATTCGGTAGGGAACCAGTTCTTTGGTTCAATCTCAGCCTATACCCTAATTAAACATATTTCAGTGACTTGTTGTTCTCAAACCTCTCCTAGCAACTATTAATCGTGGGTTAATAATTAACTCAAGTTTACCTTAGGTAATGTTTAATCAAGATACGGTCGTTAATTAAACCTAACTATCGAATAACTTAAGATACTATCTCTAGATTCAATTGGGTAATAGCATTACGAATTAGAAAAATCGATTAATTAAGGCAATAACCACATACAAGGCGTCATTTAACCTAATAACCCTAATGATTACAAATCATTAGTCGCCACATATGAATTTCAACATCAGAATTATGGACTATATCGAAATTCTAGCAATGGGTTTGCAAATAAACTATTCATGAACGCATTAAAATCATCTTTTCACAATACCCAATGGGTTCATACACAAATAACTGAACAATAACGAGAATACGATTATCCATACACAAAACCCAAATCAAATAACTTAAGATAACATAATTGATAAGTGTAAATTACACTGTTTTAAGGCATAGTTCGATATATATCTATCCATTAATCCAATTATTTAGTATGCTTTTAGGTTAAAATTGTGTTAGTTTGTTAATTATTTGTGTTTTAGGTGTTTTATAGGTTAGAACAAGCTTTTGAGCTTAAATATTATATTTTTGAGATATCTTGATGTGTTTGCTAGTGTTTCAGGGTCAATATCAAATAACAGACGAGTTTTGGAAGACATTTGGGCTAAAACAACGGCCCACGATCGCGGCCACGATTATGACAGAAGGCTTAGGATTGTGGCCTACATCGGGCAGACGTACAAACACTCACAAACGTCAAGTTTCGAGGGATTTTTGAACCTTTCAGACCCCAAAAAGACCTTAGGGTTACCCAAGAAGTATAAAAGAACATGAAGAGGAAAAGAAAAGGAGCTTTACATTTTAGTTTTGTCTTGTTGAATTTTTCGCTTTACAATTCTTAAATCAATTTCTAGTATTTACTTTCTTTGTTCACTTGTGCAATGTTTATTTCTTTTTATTTCTTTCTCTAAGCCTTAGATGACTTAGGATTAGGCTAGTACCCTCCTCATAGGATCAACTCTTTAATACTGCAAAGTACAACCCGTGCATTTGCAGATTATTGAGGGTTTTATAAATTGTAAAACTTGCTCAACAATAATCAATTTCTAATGAGAGAAAGAAACAACAAAAATAGTGAAATACACTTAACTCGAGTTTTCGTTGTCAATATCACCTCCGAACTAGCATAGGGACATCTAGCCCTTCATGAGTTTCTCCCAAAAAAATGCTTCAACCCCATTAAATAATGTCCCATCGTAGACTCCCCTACTATAGCATCTCCCTTATTTTTGTCTTATGCTCTGTCTCGCATATGCTACTCTCTATTTTCTAATTAGTTTTCAGTCCACCTTCCTATTCACTTTTATTTTTCTATAAAGCCTTAAAACCCTAGCCAAACCTTTACATTTGATGTATAACGTCTACATGAAAAGAAAATGTTGTCTGCATTTACGTAGACATTGTTTGCGTTTATGCAAAACGTCCATGTTTCTTTTGGCGTGGACTGCATTTTGACGTGCTTGCTACCCATCTGCTACACTGCGTTTTCTCCTTGTTGCTTGTCTATGCATTGTTGTTTTGCTTCATGCTTCTAGCTACTGCATGCGTCGTTTTGGTCATTTGTTACTTCCGTATGTTTACATTTTGCTTCTTCTTCTAGCAACCTCTTGTTTTCACTTAATTCCCATAAAACACGTTACATGGGTTACTATTAAGTCACGTAATTGCATGCAAATTTCATGCATGTGCTGAGTAACTTTAAATCTTCTTTGTTTTTTCTTTTTGTTTTGTCTTCTTATCTTTTAATTTTCTTTTTTTTTTCGCTTCATGAAAACAAGTGACTATTGGTCTTCAGAAAATGACTCAAATATTGTGCTTTCGACTCACTTTAACTTCTTTACTTCTGAATTGTACCTAAAATCACATATGAGTCAAAGTGAGCATCTTTAGCAATTTAATGTCATTAATCGCTAAGTGTTATGAAATAATTAAACAATCAATTAAGAACATATCATCAGGGCAAACTTGGGCTTAGGCGGGCCCGAACCTGGTCTAGCCCATTTCCATCCCTATCTAGAACTAATCTTATGATTTTGTTTAATCAATTGTATTAAAAAGTTGCATACTAATTGATGTTTAATAAAGATAAGTTTATTCCATTTTAAGCACTATAGATTGGCACTATATGAAGGCTTTAAATTGACTAGCGCATATAGTTTAGGGAAAAGTTTTATATCTAATATATTGTGGACTTTAGAGAAAGGTTAGATAGAAACAATCAAACCTAGGTCACAATAATTTTTCCTTTTACCCAAGGTTTAAATCCTAAAGTGGAGGAAGGAGTGAATGTTGATGGTATGTCCACTTAGCATAATCCTAAAATTAAATTTAAAAGGTAATCATACTCAAAGTTTTAATGAAAAGGGGTATAAGTATAGAAACACTCATAGTCCTGAGATAGAAATCTAACAAACCTTCATAAAACTTTACTGTGATGGAAATCACTCATTCTCCACAAACCCTCACACAAACTCATCAATCAAAGACAAAGAATTAGGGATTTCTGGGACAAGATGTGTACGTGTGTGAAGTGAAAAGAAGAAGCATCTGGAGATGTCGAAGAAAGAAGGAAATAAAGCAATCTGTTGAAATGTTCAAAACGCATAGCATAAGATGCATAAGTCACAACACGTGAGTAGCACATGGGAGACACGCAGATCATGACCAAAACGCAGCATCTCATTAAACCTTAAGGGAATGGACTGATAGGTGCAAACATAAGAAGTAAGGCTGAGATTTTAAAAGGACATGTGAATGACACATGCAATATAAGCAAAGTTGTAAACACACAACAGACCAATATATATATACACATATGACTAGAGTCCAAAACCTATCAGCTTATACATATACACAATTATCTGATTCAACAAGAGAGAAAAATTAAGAGAGTGTTAGAGTACTTATTCAAAAAAGAACTAGGGAGTTGTGAAGAACTCTTGCAGGTGTTTGTTAAGCACCCAATCACTTGTATTCTTCTCTTCTTGAAGCTAGTGAAACCGGTGAGATTGATCCCTGGACATGGATAACTTTGTGCTATCGAACTAAGTAAAAATTCTTGTATCTTCTTTGTTTTTCTGCAACTCTTATTTCTGCAAAATCAGTTCAAAGCATCAATCATCATCAGTCTTGTTAACAAAGAAACAGGGAAAAGAAAAACGTACAAAGATCATAACATTTACCCTTTCCTTCACTACACTTAATCTACAAAATAGGAAAACTAGTAACAAAATTAGGAAAAGTAGTCAATTGCAAAAAAAAGTAAGCACAAAGTCATATGATTACGAATCTCACACTTAATTTATTAGGAAATTCATATTGAAAATAAATAAAACTACTTGAAATGCAAACTTTAAGGCCTATTATTGGCTTGATCCAGTGCTACAGTTGTCGTTGACGTAAAGAGCATGCCCTAAGCTTAAAGGGATTAATAATGATAGAACATATATAAATTTATTATTATAGATAAAAATTAGTAGAAAAAATACAAGGATAAAATATATGAAATTCAAAGAACTTAAAATAGAATATTAAAGTATATATTATTTTCCTATTTTTACTACAATTTAAGATATCATATTTATTTTGCCATTTGTCTTATTAAAAGAAAGATAGGAAATCTAGGAGGGAAAGAAAATATGATATCTTAAATTGTCGTAAAAGTTCAAAGGTCGATAACCTAGAAAAATGTATAGATTAGGAGATCGAACACAAGTTATTAAGATTCTTCATTGTACTAAAGGAAACGCTTCAATCAAAGAGCGACGCGTAGCTAAATAATGGACAAGAAAACTCCCACCCTCATGCTTTAATCCTGTGAGAACTTTTTTCAACAATCTAACGTGTTATTTCCCTTTTCTTTCCCATTGTTTACATAACTTCCCTTAACATACAAAATTTAAGTCCTGCGTATTTTTTCATTTCCTATTTTATTCTTGGTCGTTTAGTTTAGTTTAGCATTTCATAGTCTTTTCATGTCATTTTGACGCCATCTTCCACTTTTCTTGCTTGATTTTGAGTTCAACGTTTGAGTCCATCTATTTTGCAATTTACTTCTCTTATTATTTTCCTTCCCCTCACTACAATCGTTTCAATTCTTAAATTTCAATATTGCATTTATTCAAAAATGTATTCCCAATTTTACCTTTTACAAACTAGTACCTTTATACTTTAAAGGGACAATCAATTGTGAAGAACCCAATTTTTTAAGTTTTTTTAATCCAGCTTTTAAATTTTTTAGTTGAATAATTTTTTATAACTTTAATAGTTCAATTCAAAATTTTAGTGTTGTTAGTAATTTACCGATTTAGCTAACAAAATCGTTGTTACTCATAACATTTAGGTATCCACCTAAAAAAAATTCTCTCTACTTTAATTTAAATATGGCCACTATTTTTCTATGTGGACATCTACATGTCCTAAACAACAAAGATTTCATTAGTCAAATTAGCAAATTATTAAGGAAATTAATATTTTGAATTGAATTGTTAAGGTTTTAACAAGTTGGTGACTCAATTGAAAATTTTGGGAGCTTGAATACTAGATTGAAAATTCCCAAAAAATTAGATACTTTAAGAAGGTTATCCCTAGCTTAGAAATCAATTCCTTATGCACTTCCTTTCCAATTTTCAATCCTTTTTTTTTTAGAGTTTGACTCCTAATAATTCAAAATTTTTAGTTATGTCAAAATCCTTTTATATAAATTCCTTTTTCTCCTTAAAACTAAATTTAATCATAAACAAATAAGTTAATCAAACATGACAAGAAAATTTAGCAAATGTGAACTTATACAATATAAAGATGTATAATATTTAATAAAACACATGATTGATTTCTTTATTTATTATATTTATATTTTTTGGACAAAATTACTTCGAAAATCTATCAATAAAAAATAAATACTTACAAAATACGGCACTAAATTTAAGTGTAGTGTTATTAATAAATTAAATATTTTATTTTCAATAAATTTGCAAGGATAAAAAAGAAAATATAAAAAAAGAACTATTTAATTCTAAATTTCAAAAGATAAAAAAATTAAAATCAGTTATACATAATCATGTCTCAACAATCTTATAAACCAACGTCACAGCATGAAAACGAATATTAAAAAAATGGATGAAAGAGATGGGGTTTATAGCCGCCCATTGAATTAAAAATGTCGACATTTTAAGCTGAAAGCAAAATAAATAGTACTCCGACTCCCTCGTGTGGAGCCTTATCAACCACTCACTATTAATACAAAAATTAATACGCCCTTTCACTTTGATGGGAGAAAATGTTTAAAGTTTCTTTTAATTGCTATTCTGATCATAATAGAGACCGTAAGCTTTCTAACCAACTATATATATATATATATATATATATGTACATAAGACATTTGTTTCAGGAGTGGTAACTAAAACCATAAAACTACCATTTTCACTTTATTCAAACATGCATAAAAAGAGTTCCTATCTATAAAACAGAGTTCACGTTTTTTCCATTTATAATCAATGATGGTTGGAGAAAATCATCCATTTCCATGTACAATCATTCTTCCTCTCTCTATCACCTAAATAAAGGTTATTAGACAGGAAGAAGGTGCAGATGTTTTCTTCTTTACATTCATCAGAAGTTGTATCTTTATGATTAATAATGGGAATAACGTATTTGCAATCCCTTACATCACTACTTTTCTCTTGATTTTCATTTGGGGTTTATGTTGAATTATGGGAAGACTGAACTACATTGCATTCTTTCCAGTTTGACTACGTCTTAAGGAAATTTAAGCGTCAAAACTTCAAACTTGAATATTAAAAGGAAGAAAAGAAGATTCAAAGTCTCGAATGGTCATCACAAGAGGGTAACGAAGTGAAGCGCATTCCTAGAAGGGCTTCAACGAAACATTAAAAGAAAAACCCGACACACAAGCGCAAGCGCACAATGGAATGAGTCTTGGTTTCAAAGTCCACGCTTTTACTCTTCCAAGTCCTAGGCTGTGATTCCAGAAGACTGTTAGGTTCTTATTATAAAACCATTTTGTTTGACTTATTCATACATCAAACCTGTGGTTTCATCGGAGCCTTTTTTGACAAGGAATTTATCGTTTCCATTCATTTATTTGACAGCCTTGGCTTTTCACTTGCGTGTGTTTGATAGTATATCCTTTTCTTGTTCTCGGATTAGCTCAGAGACTTCCTAAGTCCAGGTCACAGCCTTTGAACCCTAAGCCAAAATGAAGGTGATCTAAAGTTTCCTCGATCAAATTAGAGATATTGGTTTGGTTTATATTTCCTATTTTTGTACGGTTTGTTCTGTTCTTACTTCTGGACTTGTCTCTACGTGATTTTCATTATGTCTAACCTTTCGCAACTTCCGTATTATTTACTGAAAGACTCTTAGTAAGCTAATTTTTTATATTTATAATTTAATAACGGGATAGTCCTCTTACTAATTCTTCCAGAAATATGGATTTTTATCATGAAAAGCCAGAGGGTTTGGCTTTCCTAACTTAGGATTTGTGTTTCTTTCGTAGAAAGTTGTTCTGAAACTGGACCTCCACGATGACAAGGAAAAGAAGAAAGCCATGAAAGCCGTCTCCACCCTTCCAGGTTTGCTGCTTTGTCCTCTTTCGATTTACAACTTACAACAGTTACTGTTCTGTTCCTCTGAAATTAAAATTTGAATTTGTTTTCTCGGATTTTGAACATTAAAACCTTTTTGCTGCTGAATTCAATCCTCCAAGGATTGAAGACTTCATACAAGTCTAGTTGTTTTGACTATTCAATGATTGTCAAGGACCAGTTTTTGGTCTCAATGGTTGATAATATTCTTAGGATACTTTGTTTACTCTGTTTCGTATTGCTGCTATATGTGCAGGTATAGACTCTATTTCCGTGGACATGAAAGACAGAAAACTGACGGTGGTCGGCGACGTGGATCCGGTAACCGTGGTGAGCAAGTTAAGGAAATCATGGGTGACAGAGATTGTAACGGTTGGGCCAGCAAAAGAGGAAAAGAAAGAAGACAAGAAAGAAGAAGGCAAAAAGGAGGAGAAAAAGAAGGACCCAAATGAGCAGATTGCTGAGCTTGTGAAAGCTTATAAGGCCTACAATCCTTACATGACTCAGTACTACCATGTGGTGAGTGCTGAAGAGAACCCAAATGCCTGTGTCATATGCTGATTATCAGACAAGTATACAGTTCAGTAGTTTTAGGAAATGTTTTTTTTTCCTTATAGGTTGGTGATGGAACTTAAGCTCTAAAGGAAATGTTCACTCGATTTGTACTATTTAAATGATGGAGGGGGCTCAATAGTGTTCATAGTCTGGAAGATGGGTAGGGTATAGATATAATGTGCAAAATTTTGGAATTGAGAAGGTATTTGCATCGCTTACTAAGATATAGCACCAATGGATCTTTGCGCCATTTTCTTTTCAATCTTCCTTGTTTATTAGGACAGGAAATCGTCCTCGTTTATTAGAAGTAGGATACCAATGCCATACCCTCCGGGCACTGTGTTATTAAATCGTTCCAAAACTGAAAATTATGTAAACACTGTTAATTCATTAACATTATCATCATCTATTATGTTAAATTTTTTCAAATTTTTATAATAATTACATTGAATTATTCTTAACAGTTATACAATTTTTAAGTCAAAATCCCAAGCATTAAGGTTTTTAGAGTAGTAACAAGTCAACATAATTAATTTATAATATTAATTAGGATATATTTTTCATAATATATAACGTCAAAAATATTTAGATATATTCAATATTTAACTATTCTAGATAATTACCGTAAATATAATGAATATTTAGAAGCACTAGTTCCTACTCAATTACTTAGACTGACAGTTAAATATGTACTAACTGAATTGTAAATATATACTTATAAAATTGTAAATATACTTTATATGTTAATAAATTGTTCATTTATATGAGGCTAATGTTATAGAGATTTGATTGTATATTGTTGAGTTCTGACGACTCCTTTGGCTTTTATCAAGAACATGATAATTCAAAAGGGGTTAATCACCTAATCACTTCCTCCAATTTCACGGTACCCAGATGTAAATGGGATTTTTTTTCCCAATTTCTTGTAATTTGATAGTTAATAAAATAGAGTAATTTATAATTTTTTAATGACTTACTGTTCAAAATTAACAAATAATATACTATATATATACGCATAAATCTAATATGCCAATAATATATAAAATTAAACTAAGAAACTAATAACGAGAACATATTGTTAACGGTCAAACCTATAAAGACTTTTGAAGTTAAACAAATAAAACATAAAATGGGTAATTTAACAGAATAGTATTTAACAAATGACCTGTAGACAGTTAAGTTTATTCTTTTGATTCATTATTTGCACTGCACAACAGTTGGTAGGGAACGACAAGGAAAAGTGATCCAGCAGAAAATGAAAGTTACCGTTTTAAATTACCTGGAGGAAGGAAACAACTTGCTTAAATCTTGTGTGTTTTGATTCTGGCTGAGCTGAGTTGGACAGACAAAAAGGAAATACCATTGCGTTGAGTTTTATATTGCATGATAATGTCATCCAACTGAATGATGTCATCCTCAACAGATATGTTTGTCCACCAAAATTATAACTACTCTGCTTTATTTAACCGAACTCGTACAAATTTCCAAGTCATTTGCCCGCCTAACAGCGCTAAATATCAGTTCGTAATTACGTTGCGGAAAGGATACTGACGACCGACCACCAGCCTTATTTTACTAGTTATGTTAGATGACCTCAATCATCCTTATTTTGGAACTGCACAAAGAGGTCAGATCTTCTGTCTCACTATGTTTCGTCCTCTCTGTTTCTTTCTGTCCCATTTTTTTATTGCGAAATTTGTAGCTAAGTGGGGATGACACATAGTAGGAACAGAGGGGATAGAACAAAGGATCTCGTCCCTGTGCAAATCGGTTTAAGAATTGCATAGTAGAACCTAATTGGTCCATTCTCTGTTAATAGGCTTTTTCATTTGAAAAATGCTTGGGTATTAGTGTTCAGGGATGACCTAGCTAATATATACGATATGAAATCTAAATAAACCGCATCATTAGGGGCTTGTTAGTGACTTATGAAACAGGGCAAGAGCCTTCTCCCCTGCGAAAGTTAAAAATGCTAATCTCAGCATAAAAGAAATCAATCCCTTAGAAATGATAATAATTGAGAAAGACATATATTACAATTCGAAACGTTATGTGTAAAACAGAGGACTTGATTGGAAAATTTGATGCTGGTAAGGTTTTACAATGGATGCAGATGGTCGTATAACTTTTTGTTATCTTATTTTCTAGTTCTTTATTTACAAAACGGAACTGACTAGATAGACCTTCAAATGCTCTCTTAAGTATCGATTAGTTATACCTCGTGGCACCAGTCGAAAGATAAATCTTATAGATGCTCCTAGACCATTTTCTTCACCTGGAAGAGTAACATGACTGAATTCTTTGTCTTGTAAGAAAAAAATTATTGACTTCTCTTGAAGCAGTCCATTTTAGTATTTCTCTACTTGCAGAAAGTTTGTTCTGGAACCCGATGGGAAATAATTTATAATGGAACAATACGAAGGCATGCATGGCTTGGTTCTTCCTTGCAGTGGACTTACTACAATTTCGATCAGAATCTAGGCTACAAGAAGAAGGTGTTATGGAACTCGGTTAATATTCCCAATAATAATAAATTCACCTCAAACATTCTTGCCTAAGTGAATAGAGGGGGTGAACGATTGTACCAAAAAATCACTCCCGATAAATTTCTAGGAAAAAATAGAGAGATCACAAACGGTCTCACTTAAAACTCAATCTCTTAAACAGAATTTTCCTAGACATATAATTTAATAGTACAATAGTTCACTACAACTATACCTGACAATAACTATTAAATAGATAAATCAAGAACACCAAAATTTAACGAAGTTCAGCCAATTATGCTTACTTCTTCGAACACTACTAAATTGACGTTTTACTATTTTTAGCAAATAATACAAATAAAATACTACAGGAGAGTAGAAATTTTGTTATATGGAAAGACAAAATCCCTACTCTATAGGTAAATTCTTAGGAAAGACCGGAAGAGTCACAAATTGTCCTACTTAAAACTCAATTTTTTAGACAAAATTTTCATATACGCATAATTTAATAGCAAATTAAAATTTAGCGAGATTCAGCCAATTATGCTTACTTCTTTGAACACTGCTAAATTGATATTTTACTATTTTCAGAAAATAATAAAAATGAAATACTACAAAACTGGGAGTAGGAATTTTGTTGTATAAAAGGCAATTTTTTGGGATGTGAGAGGAAGACATTATCGTGTTTCTCTTATACGAGATTTGAACATAAGCCCAAAAGTCAACAGAAGGATAATCATTGAAGAACCTATATATATAAAACTTCAGTTTGAACATGTTCTACACTTGTTATATATATATATATATATATATATATATAACCTTGTACAGCTTGATGCCTGAATCCTTTTACGATACAGTTGAATGAGCCACGCTCAAAAGCTGAACTTCTTTTCACAAATGAAAAAAAGCCAAAAATAAGTACACTAGAAAAAGAAATGAAAGATACATGAACACCAATAGAATCCCATACATGCAAATTCTTTCTTTTGTCAATTGGGCTCTGGTAATGGTAATTTCTATGGAAATGTAGCCTGTAGCCTCAAGAGAGAAAAGTTATATAGGACGGAACCAGAAGTTAATAACTCGGGATTGAACCCAAAAAGAAATGAAGGAAAGAATCATACTTGATAAAACCCCTCTTTTAAGTTCTTGCTTGAACGAGAGGCGACTGAGGGATAGGAGAGTGAGGAGACATAACGAAATCATCGTAAATTCGTGACGAGAAGCTGAGCTTGAGGCTGCCTTGCCAACACAGTTTCTTGACAGGCTTTTTGGCCTCCTTGTTTTGAAGCACAAATGTCCTAATCCTTGCCAAAGCAACTTCCACAGTTTCGTCATCAATGTTAGCAAAGCAAACCCTGAACCAACCTGGCTCCGAGCAATGAAACGATGAACCTGGCGAGACATTGAGCTTTACTTCATTAATTATGACTCGCCACAGATCCATCTCACCCTCGAACGACTGTTCTTTGAGCAATCTCCTTAAATTCATCCACACGAACAGACCAGCATTGCTGCCCTTCAGGCATGTAATGCCTACTCGTGCAAGTCCCTCCGTTAGCAATTTGTGCCTGGAGGCTAGCCTATTTTTGCTCTCTCTAATGAATCTTTCCACAAACTCATCGTCCGACAACATTGAAGCTATTAGGTGCTGTGTTTGTGAGGAGACCAAGCCGAAGCTGGACATCTTGCGCGCACAATTCACCACAGCGTCATTATAAGAATAGACAATTCCAACTCTAAATCCTGGGAACCCCATGTCCTTGGATAGGCTGTAAACAATGTGAATTAGATCAAGATTGCATTCCCTACCCTCTTCCTGTATTATCTCCGAGACGCTCACAAAATCGGGTTCGCTAAAAACAGTGGCAGCGTAGATCTCGTCACACACTAAATGGATGTTCTTATCGTTAATGAAGTCAACTATACTTTTTAGTGTTTCTCTGTCCAATATTCTTCCTAATGGATTTGATGGATTTGTTATGAGCAAGCCCTTTACTCTGATGTTGTTCATCTGTGCCATTTCATAGGCAGATTCCAATGCCTCTCTTGTGACCTCGAAATTGTTAGAGCTTTCGCACTCCACTGGTACGAGTTGAATCCCAGTTCTCCATCTCAAATCTCGATCAAACCTGCAGTTTAGCAATACTATCAGTTTTAGGTTGTTTTTCCAAGAAAATTAGCTAGCTGCATAAGTTTTATTTATTAGAAAATGTTCACGAGTTGAGAATCAAATCAAATCTAGACCCTAGATTGTTGTCGTTGTCTCGGAATATTTAGGAAGCCAACCAAGTACTCGAGGAAGGCATGCCCCATGTTCCTCAACTCGGAATTCCATTCTCCTCCAGACACGTTAGTAGTAATGCTGTGAGAAAATCTTAGTTGTAGACTTTTAGTATACTAGTGCAACTTGTTACGTGGTCATGTCCCCACCAAGAATACAGGTTGGTCTGACTACTACAGATCGCCATATGACTTTCCTAGCTTAATAACTCAAGTTGTTTACATCTACTTGAAAGTCAAGAGGTTTTAAATTATAACCAAATGATAATTAAATTTAATTATTTGTCTCCCTATCTTTCTCTTACTAGATAAATGTCAGTCAATATCTCGGAGGATATTCTATGGGCAGACGAGCACAAAATGTCAAGTTTAGACTTGGACCACGAAATTACGCAGCTGAATCGTAAAAACATGGCCAATTTTTAACAGTAAAAGTACCATTATTAAATTAGATACAAGGAGCTTGACAGTGATGGGATCGTAAAAAATTGGCCAATTTTTAACACTAAAAGTACAATTATTAAACTAGATACAAGGAGCTTGACATTGATAGATTACCCTGGGTAATAAGGAGTAGGCACCAAAAAAGCATCGCCGGGATCGGCCAAGCAGAAGATTATCATCTCATTAGCTCCGGTAGCTCCTCCACTCATAACAATTCGGTCAGGGTTGAATACAACTTTGTCTCCTCTCACTTTCCCCATAAACTTTGCTACAGCCTGTAAAGAATAAATACCCATCTTGATTAAATGGAGATATTCACTTTTGGTGACATTTTTGGTTTCACTGAAGTTGAGTAAAGAAGATAGATCTTTTGAGTTCTTACGTTTCTAAATTCTGCGAAGCCATGGTAATCCTGAAAGATTGCTACATCCCTGAACTCATGTACTCCTTCAGCAGTGCAAATGGAAGCATGTGGGTTGAGTTTGAGCCACTCTTGGACCAAATCAAAGCAGAGCTACATACATATCACAAGCAACAAAAATCAGCAATTGTGCTCCGGCCTCTTACAAGTTAGCTAATCATTCTACAGAAGCATAAACTAGTTACCTGATTCTCTGCAAGACCCATCTGAATCACCCCATTTGGATTCTCTGTGGCATGGAAAGGATTTTTATCATAAGCCTTCCAGCCATCGAAATATGGGGAATCTTCGCCGTGCCCGTTGCTGGTGGCTATCTTAGACAGGAGCTGATTGTTTAACTTGAACACCATTTTTTCTGGAAAACGATTCCTTTGCAGTTAATTCACACTTTAGAATGTAGAGCTAGAGAAGTATATTTAGATGCGAATTATGCTTTTGGAGGGTGTCGTAATTGCTTGCTTGCCCTGTATGGCTACGCAATCGTGGGACTGAATATGCTCTAGAACAAGTAAGAAATTAAGGTTAGGATCGGATTTGAGCTTCCTCAAGGGTGGTATTGACTATTTATAGTGAAAGTACTTGTGGTCGTCTTTGTTTACTAACTTTTTTTTTTCAATGCTAAATGAGGGTTCCATGAAAGAACGTAAAAATTTGGTAGGTTTGGTAGCGAAATAAATAAAATTAGCGATTCTGGTCCGCAGAAAATACGAATTCTTAGCAAATATATCTATAAAATGCTCAGGTTACTTATAACATAGTAAAGGTGGAGACCTTATCTTTGTCTTTTTTTGTTTTTGACTTTCATGTCAAAGACAAAAAATCGTATAATACATTTGCAGGTGCTGTTCAGGTTATAACAAAGCATACCTAATGGTTTTGAATCTAGTTTCTGTTCAAGAACCGACTGTCTAAATTCTAACATCAGAAACATCTCTATAATATAACTATCTTATAACAATTCAAGATTCTACAATGTTTTAGTGTTATGGTTAATTTTATGTTTTTATCACTTGCTCATATATATCTCTAAATTAATAGCGGCCTTAAAACGTAAAAAGAAAGAAAAAAATGGTCTCAAACATTTTTGTACATTAAATTGCTCTCCGTTAATTTTATTGATCAATATTAATTATGTTGATAAATTAATATATTCCGAAAGAGCATAACAACTGGTACGTTGTATTTGGATTAATTGAACCTGCAGTTCCGAAACAGATATAGAAAGATCGAAATTAAAATATAATTTAATTTGAAGGCACAGGAATACGTGTTTCAGGCTATTAATTTAATTATTCTTTGAAGAAGATTTTCCAAAGGTATTTGGCATTAAATAAAGAAAACAAAATGTCAAGGTTTTCCTAAAATGAAACATGCACAACCTTAAAAATATTTTATTTGTGAATCTATTACCAATTAAGGGCAGTAGTAGAGATAGCCAACAGTACTGTGAGATTCTATGTTGAAAAGATAGAAAGATGTGTTAGGGAATCAAAACATGATCTCTTCATGAGTATAGGGTAGAAGAAAAATAGATTTCATGATTTTTTAAAATTTAAAATCACTTTAGTTCATGTAACTTAATTATCATTATCATAACAAAGTTTCGAATTGTAGACGCATACGTGTTATAATGCTTGATTGTCTTCTCTCTATAGCACCATTTTTGCAAAAATTAATGAAAATCATTAAATAATGATAGCAGGCTACTCTTGAAAGGAATTCATGACTAATCAATGAAATTTTGTTGTAAAACTTTTTATGTATTATACACATTGTATAAGTATAACCCCCAAAACACCAATTAATACATTTAGTTAATATAGTACCTTATTAAATGGCTAGAAACTTTAATTGCTTCATTCATACGTCTCTGTAAGTGAGGTTACTACTACACTAGTATATGACACCAAATTATGCAAACTAATTGGGTAACTAATTCTGAAGTTGGAATATCTAAATTAGTGTGTCAAGCATTTTGGTTAGGGTATATTGCAACATGGGATGACTATAAAGCAATAAGCATGGCTAGGTAGAGCTAAGTTAGTAGATCCCGTGCATCACATATTTCAGTCTGCACCGTCTTGAACACATCCTTGATGATGATATATGATTCCCTCGGTGGTTTAAGGGTTATGTCAAGGTTTGATACCTAATCATATTTGTTACATAATTTGTAGACAATTGCGTAGATATACGCGTTTCTGTGTGAAAGGAGTGCTCGGCGTGGGTTGTCATGTGACCTAACAGACGATTCTGCCTTCCTATACACACACATATTTGATAGTACTCCTTAACTAATACTTGATACTCCCATGGATAAGGTGCTGTCTTAATTAGTTGTTCTGGTCCATCGATTGCTTCAAGTTTAGCTACTCAGGTCCAACATTTTGCCATTTTTTCTTTTGTGGACCTGTGAAATTATCGGCAACCCTTTTTCTCGTAGGAATAACTATTGGCCGATGGGGCAATGCAACTACTTAATTATTACTAGGGCAAGAAGTACTAATATACTATTAATCAGTTAAATTAAGAGTTGATATTAACTTGTCAAATTTAAGGCATTTTGCTATTTTTTTTCCTGCATTTGCATATAAATGGTTCTGGTTTATAATATAAAACTAGAATTTGCATAGGTTGACAAAGTAGTATAGATAAGATAAATGTCTAAGAGAAATTTAAGACAATATTTTGCTAAGTTATCAATTTATATTAATTAAATTTGTTTCTTCGACTCAGGACATTGATGCAACGAAACTTCATATAAAACAGAAATTCGTGACGGTGGTTCATCCACAAAAGAGAAAAAAGACAAATGGGCAATGATTTAAGGGAAAGAGTTCATGTTTGGTAGTACTCTTAAATGCAAAATGCCGGTTAGAAGAAGGAGTTGACGTAGGTGCACACGGGACGGGAGGGGACCAACACTGCTCCGTCTCTTCATTTTTTGGTTTTTTTGGAGATGTGGTGAAAGAAGGTACTTGCAGATTAGATTACAGGTTACACATTTTATTATTAACCAACAAAGATACCAAGGATGGATATGATGATAGGATTTCTTTGAATAGTTTTCTTTTAACCTTTTATTTGTAGGATGATAAATTTTAATTTTAATTTTAATTATTTAGTAATATAAAAAAATTATTTTTCCAAGCATCTCAAATCAGTAAGATAGTTCATTATAACTGCTTTAAAAAATTTAGTTGCATATTTTTATACTCTATATCTTGAAAATTATTTTAAATAAATAAAAGAATTTAAATTCTACAGTTAATGCTACTTTTAAAGATTTTAGTACTTAGTTTTAAGGCTCTTAAAATTCGCCTAGTATCTACTGAGCTGAGCTGGATAGGATCACCATCAACGACAAACGTAGGCCGAGTTGGGTCCACTAGGAATTTGCAAAATGCCAAAATTCAATTTGTCCAGTAACTTAAAATTAAGAAGGTTATAAATGAGTCAACACCTTTTCCTCATAAAGTTATTTGATTATTCATGTTCTTATTAATTGACTTTTTAGTGTATTGACACCTAACTATTGTATTGGCTACGGATAGACGATTCCGAATACTTACTTCTTCGGATTGCCTAAAGTTATAGAAAAGAACCTTGTCAAATGCATGTGGGTGGCTGTGGCTGATTCCTATTCAAGGCCCCAAAATCAGCTGAGAACCGTTGAAGCCACCAAGATGACTAATTGGACCGCTTGTTTATGTTCCAGTTCCAGTTCCAGTTTCAGTTGAATCTCATCTCTTTTCATCATTCATTTGGTCATAAGTTGGAATTCTTGCACGTGACCAAGTTGAGAATGGCAACCTTCCTATATTTCATAAGCTCAATCTGTTATGGCAAACCACTTAACCATATTGATTGGATTATTTGCTACATTTTTGATGAACGATTATTGCCTTGTTTAACATGTGGAGTTTTTGTTGTGCTCTTCCATTCCAAGAACAACATAAGGTCAAGGAAACTTTGTTTAGAGCGGACATAGGTTTCAAGGTTTCTGGCTTGGAACCAATTGCAGCCAAAATTTGAATATAGGGTGTGGTCTTTCGATTGCCAAAGTTTTACCAACATCCAAGAGCTGCATTTACTAACAAAATGTCTGATTAGGATACTATTCCGTAAGAGGAAAGCAAAGAACAAGAAACAGGGTGAGAATTGAATGAGAAATTATTCAAGAATCGTGATGTTAATGTATTATTCAAGCACACCAAATGGCCTTTATATGGTAGAAATGTAATTTATTATTGCCAAGCCTCAAAACATGAGAACAATGTTCAGATGCAAAATTACTCTGGTCAAGTCAATGATGGTTTCAAATTTACGAAAGGCGAGTTTGACCACAAATGTTCAACCTTAAATAAAAAAGAACAGGCTTTGTTTCACAGCCCGTTCCTCTTTGAAAACATCACAAATTCAAGGTCTGCTGGTAAACTTTAAGATGCACACAGTCATTGCTTGAATTATTATTATACGCTAGAATCAAAGATATACGCTTCAATGTTTTCTCGGGCTTTTAACCTTCCTTACAACCTAAAAACTCTTCTTTATTTTTTTCATAAAACAATATTAGAACTTTTATATTTTATTCATCTTATAACACCGTATTTCATATATTGATTAGAGTAACAAGGTCGAGAAGCTTATGCCACACTCAAATTTCTAGTTCGTAGCTTGCGAGGGACTCGTATTGGTTTGGGTCAAGTTGGACTTCTCCATGGGAACTGTATTCTCCTTCTCAACACTTACGCCACCAGTTCTCGTTACGTATTCAAAGTACAAAGTCCAGAAGAAATCAAGTCATCTCTGCTGAGGATCTTCACTTTATTTTTACCGTATTTCAGTTAGTTAATAACATTGAGATTTTAATGTTTGACTGTGATCTCAACAGGTTGTTGTAGTCTAAATCTAATTTCATAAATTATTATTATTATGAGATAATGTTTTGTTATAAGTTTCTATTGGTAGTTAAATCTACCATAGTACTATTAATATATAATTATGTTTTTGCTATATAATTTTATCTTTCTTAATGTTCATAATTGTATCAATAATTTCATAAGATTGAATATTAAATTGCTAAAAAACTATTGTGATAATTAAAAAATATAATAACATCAAGTGTAATATCAAATATGTTTTTTTTTCTGAATTTGTATTTAATATTGTTGGTTAAATTTTAGGTTATTTTGGTTTAAAGAAAATTTGAGTATTGGATTCTCATAGGAAACTTATATGCTTTAAATAAAAAAATGGCATAACAATTTTTTGGAGAAAATAAAAATTGTATTAACTAAAATTCCCAACAAAAATACAAGGTAGCAATCCAATAACTTTACAAATTACAATGCAAAAACTTGAAGCTTTATGAGTTAACTAACTTCCTTCGTCAAAGCTCGAGGGATCGCAAGGTTAGACTAAGTTTTTGTTTAAATATTCCTACTATACCTGACTCAAGATTTGTAATTATAAGTCTAATTGTTGGTAATACTTGCATTTGAGTTATGATTGATGAATGAAGATGAGTGTCCAAGATGAAGCATAACTAGTGTCTGAAAAATCATAGAATTTCTTTCCTTCAATATTGTATAAACCATGCATCTAAAAGCTATGTTAATTATCAGGTTATCCTCTTTGCATCTTTCCTTACTATTGCTCTTTTGAGGTATGATGTTGGGCAAATCCTTACTCTAACAATTCAGATTGTAAGCTATTTGTATTTCATCCAAAGGCAAGATGATAAGCAACATTGGAAGAACATGTGAGTAATTGATTTAGGGTAATATCTACAAAGAGGACAACAATTGGTATTGTTTTGTAAGCTATATATTCTATCAAGAGTAAACATCTTCTCTTTGTTAGATAACAACAAGATGAATGACATCTTAGGATAGGATTGTTTAAATCACACCAAATTGAGCTAGACACCTTAAGTGAGTTTGTTTTAAAAAGTTGTTTACATGTCTTATAGAAGAACACCCCTAAAGAATGATTCAACCAGTGTATGTTGTCAACTCTACTAAGAGTATAAAGAATATCCTAGAGCAAGATTTGAGAGGCCTGATAAAGTTGAAGGAATTAGTTGTTGAATAATTCCAATAAAGGCTTCTTTAACAATATCTTGTTCATGTATAATGTCTTTGAGATTGGAGAGTCCCTTATTGAAATTTAGGATGTCAATGTTGTTGCAATTGTAAAATGACAAACTAGTAACAAGTCCATCACTAAGTTTGCATTTGAAATGAAGTTTGACCTAGTCCCTCAGTCTTAGGATGTGCAACATTGTCCATAAGGTATTAGTTCTAGGTTTCAAACTCCATAAATTTTTTCTCTTCAGAATTTATACATGTACACACTTAACCCAGAAAGCTTTTTTATCTTTTAGTAGTCTTCATATTCTCTTAATCATAAAGTCTTTATAATAGGACAAATTCCCAAGCCACCCTCTTATTTTGGAAGACAGATATCATTTCATTTAATCTTGGCCACTGAATTCCTTTTGACGTCACCAAACTATATAATGGATATGAGTATCCTTTAAATTGATTTGATCAAGCTTTTTGGAAGATAAATATGCAAGTTATAGTACATATGTAAGGAATTAAGTACAAAGTTTATAAGTTGAACTCTTCCAACACAGGGAAGAGTTTTGTTGCACCAAAAACTTACTTTCCTTTGGATATTTTCAATTAATAGGATAGATTCTCTATATGATAGCCTATATGTGTGTATGTGTGTGTGTGTGTGTGTGTGTGTGTGTGTGTGTGTGTGTGTGTGTGTGTGTGTGTGTGTGTGTGTGTGTGTGTGTGATAGCCTATAAGCTTAACACAAAGGCAGAAAAAGAAATCTTAGTAATGTGGTTGATTTTCTTTTCTTATAGACGAACGACAGGAATTAAACCTGCACGTCGTGGATTCACAATCCACTGCCTTGATCCACTTGGCTACATTTGCCCCTAATACTTTAATTACAAATTAAAAAAGATACAAATTACAAAGAATTTCTAGCATTTCTCATTCAATTTTTTCTTTCTTATAGTTTATTATTTGAGTTGAAAGGAGAATAGAAATATTGTTGATATTTGTAATAAAAAGGTAAGAAAGTCTATAATTGATTATACTTTAATTAATATTAATTAAATTAAATTAATATTTATTTTAAAAGAAATAGGCTATCATATAGAGAAACTATATATATATATATATATATATATCCCTATCTTTCCTATTTTTCAGTTTCACCCGATTAAGGTTACTATTCAGGAAACCATCATCTTCCTCTATTCTTCACCACCAGTGGCTCTAAATAACTAATCATGTATACCAATCAACTCCTGTCTTCTAGCTCGTCATAACCATACCCATTTACCTCATAAAAACATCAAAATAATCATAAAATTGAGAAGAAAAATAAGAGAAAAACTTAAATCTTCGATTAATCGCCTCTAGAGAGTGTTGCTGACCACTACCACCATCATTAGACTCCCCTTGATGTCCAAAGTAAAAGCCCTATGATCTTGTTGTTGATCATCGTCTATATGACTTTTGATTGATGAAAATAGAGGTTAAGGCTTTGAAATATTTTTTCTTCAATTCGTTTAAGATTTGTTAAAAATTTGACCTTCTTTTAATTATAAAAGCTTTTCTACTCATCAAGAGTTTTCATTTGGTATAAAATTGTTAAATTATGATATATGCTAATTTAATTATAATTATACACCCATATTTGATATATTTTGCTTGATATTCTATAGTTTTCTTGTATATTTGGATCTTAATTTGGTCCAAGTGCATTTATAGGTGATAATTACCTTCATGGACCAAAAGGAGAGAAATTCAGGTGAAATCATAACATAAAATGAACATTTGAAGCAATTAGGAGATACACGACCGTGTATATAGTTGTATAAGTCTCTCAAAACATGTAAAGTCACAATTTTCAGTATTTTTGGAGCTACATGGTTTGATATGCAGCCATATATGAAATCGTATATGTCCCAAAAATCCTAAATTTTGCTATAAGATGTGAACAAAGGAAAAAAAAAAGGAAGACTTTTTGTATCGATTCCAAAGGTGAAGAACATTCAAAAGAGACAATATTGATCCAAGAAGGTGGAGAACGAAAAGAAATCATCAAAAGATCCAATAGATTACAACATCAAACATCAAATATCAAACATGCAAGAACATTCAATAGAAAAAGAGGGGAGATTTAGAGTTATAATTCCTTTGTTTTTTATTCGTTTTTCTTCTTGTTTATCTTTGATTTCATTTTCTATTATGTGTAACTAAACGTCTTTTTAGTGTCTAGGTGTGATGAACCCTAATTGGAATAACAATTTGTCTTGTTTCTTTTATTTAATTCAATTGTTTTTATTGTGATTCAATTATATGTTTTATGTATGTTCTAATAGATTTGGAATATTAATGCATAATTTGGTTTCATAATATAGGGATTAAGAAATCTTGTGTATGAATAAATCTAATATAATGGAAAAGAGTTTAATGCAAACCTAGAGATAGGTCAACATAAATCCTCTATATTAGGGTCAAACCTAATAATGAAATTTATAAATCAATAATACAATCTTCGAAATTTTAACCTGAATAAATTCGGTTAATAAACCTATGGATTAGTTGTTAGTCATCTTAATGGAGTTATTAACATAAGATAGTAATTTCCATATTCAAATAGTCAATAAAAAAATTGCATGTTAAAAGGTTAATTATTTAATGGTTTTAGGGGGATTTATCACCTAGACACTAATCTTTAATATTGAGTTTCTAAGCGATTTCCTTTGTTTATGTGTTTATTATTTTTTCTTATTTTAGTTTAATTATTTAAATTATATTTTGTTTATTAAAACCCAAAATCCAATCCGTAGGCTAGATAAAGAAAGGTAATTATTAGTAATCAATGTCTTTGTGGGATCAACCCGTACTTACTTATGCTAGCTATAGCTATGTCGTGCAATTAATTCCATATTAACAAACTAAAATTAGTCAATCAAGTTTTTTGCATTGTTTACGGGGACATTGACTACATAGGAACAAGTGGAGGAAAAGCTTTTACTGAAGTGCTTTCTACCTGCTAAGAATGCAAAGTTGAGGAATGAAATATCTTCATACTCCCAAGCTAAAGATGAATCTCTATATGACACATGAGATGGATTTAAGGAGATGCTTAGATGATGCCCACATCATGAACTACCCTTGTGGATGCAAATCCAAACCTTCTATAATGGGCCGAGTTAAAGCACAAGGCAGTCTATAGATGCAGCAGCTGGAGGGATGATAAACAATAAAACACCTGAAGCGACCTAAGAGTTAGTAGAGGATATTGCCATAAACAACTACCAGTGGTGCTCAGTTAGAGCGTGAACCAATAGGCCAACTGGATTATACAAAGTAGATATGGTGGTGTAGTTGGTGAGCCAAGTGGAGGCCTTAAGCAAGAAGATAAACAGACAGACTATGGCTTCACAAGGAAGAGTGATGTAGTGTAAAACGTGCGGGCTAGATCACCAAGGATAAGATTCTTAATCTCTTCAGCCCAAGCACGTGTATTATTTAAAGAATTCTCCTGGACCTAAAAATAATTCATATAACAATACCTTTAATCCTAGATGGAGTAACCATCCCAAATTTTCATAGGAAGATCAAGGTCAACAAAGAAACAATCCTCCACCTAGATTCTTAAAACAAATATCACAACCCAAGAAGCCTTGTATGGATGAGCTGATCATGGAATTTATTCAAGAATCAAGAACAAAACATCAGCAAATGGATCCATCCACATGTGACTTGGAGGTTTGAATCATCCAACTTGCAAAGTCATTGATAGAGACCAAAGGGGAGTTTTCTAAGCACAACAAAAACAAATCCTAAAGAAAGAATCATGGTAATCACCCAGACTATTAAAAAAAATCTCTAAGAAGAGAAGGAGGTGATTAATGAGAGTCACTTGAAGGCTAAAGGTGGACAAACCTGAAGAGAGTCAAGGAATATCAACCTACAAGTCCATATCCTGTCATAGCAAATAGAAATTAATTGGAGGCAGAGTTAGATAAAATCTTTGATCTTTTCAAACATCTGAAGAATGAATTTCCTTGTGTTAAATCTCTTTTGTAAGAACCAAAGAGCAAAGAATCTTTGAAAGAGCAACCATCAAACAAAGAGGAAGCACAGAAGTTTGAGATTGCATTGTTGAGCAAGGAGCACTCAACTAAGAAGATCAAGCCACCAAAAAAGCAAAATGACCTAGAGAGTTTTTATATCCCTTATAATATGGGTAGTTTAAAAGTAAACAAGGATCTAGACAAAATAGGGGCCAACGTAAATACGACACATTATAATTTATTCGAAAAAATGGGAATAGGAGAACTTGAATCGACTAAGATAATTATTCTAATAGCTGATAGAACAATAAAACATCCTAGGAGAATCCTGAATGGAGGAACCATCCCAACTTTTCATGGGGAAATCAAGGTCAACATAGAAACAATCCTCCACTTAGATTCCAACAGCAAGCATCACAACCCAAGAAACTTGGTATAGATGAGTTGATCATGGAATTTATTCAAGAATCAAGGATAAAACATCAACAAAGGGATGCATCCATACATAACTTAGAGGTTTGAATCAACCAACTTGTAGGGGTCATTGGTGGAAAGACCGAAGGGGAGTTTGTTAAGCATAATAGAAACAAATCCTAAAGAAAGAATGATGGTAATCACCCAAAATACTGAGAAAAATCTCCAAGAAGAGAAGGAGGTGACTACTGAGAGTCACTCAAAGGCTAAAGATAGATAACAGTTAAAGAGTCAAGGAATATCAACCTGCAATTTTGTATCTTGTTAAAGGAAAGAGAAATTCATTGGAGGCAGAGTTAGATAAACTCTTTGATCTTTTAGAACAACTAAAAAATGATTTTCCTAATACTGAATCTCTTTTTCAAGAACCAAAGAGCAAAGAATCTTTGAAAGAGCAACCATCAAACAAGGAGGAAGCATAGAAGTCGAAGACTACAATGTTAAGTAGGGAGTGCTTAACTAAGAAGATCAAACTACTAAAGAAGCGAACCAACCTAGGGAGTTTCCATACCGCTTATGCCATAGGTAGCTTAAAAGTAGATAAGGCTCTAGCTGACGTAGGGGCTAGCAACTTGAACTGACCAGGATATGTATTCAACTAGTTGGTAGAACAATAAAATGTCCTAGGAGAATCATAGAATAAGTACCAGTCAAAGTTGATAAGTTCATAGTCCAACTGATTTTCTAATTCTTGACATAGAGAAGGATAAGAAAATACCTTTAGTCCTTGGAAAGACCACTCTTAGAGATTGCCAAGTCAATTATAGATATTGAAGAAGGCAAGTTAACTTTAAGGGTAGGGGATGAAGAGGTTACCTTTAGATTCTGTGATGTTAAAAATAATTGTCTTAAATTTTTTGATGCTATTGAGGCTAATAAGTCTTGCCAAGATGTTGTGCAATACTATACATATAAGGATCCACTGAAACTCTTACATATTTAAGGGAACAAACCAAAGGAGAAACATGGCGATAAGCTTCAAAAGGGAGCCCACTTATAGGTCATAAAACCTACAATAAGGCTACAACTACTTAGTTTATATAAGTCACCATAAGCATAAAAGGCATGTCAAGCTAACGACGTTAAAGAAACGCCACATAGGAGGCAACTCATGCGTTAGTTTTTGTGTTATTTCAATTTAAGTATTATCTTGGTTTTGTTTTCATGTTATTATATGTTTTAATTAAGTAATTTTTGTTTGGTGTGCTTTAGGATAGAAAGATTAAGCATTTTGAAAATTTGTGCATAGCTGTGATGTTAGGGGATGCATGTTTATAAGTTATAAATGCTAAAGTGCAAAATTTTTTTATGTTTGATCATCAAATTATAAAGTTACACACGTTTATAAAGAGTTAGATGCTTTTTGGACATAATGGTGTAGTTTTACAAGTTTTGATACACTTCCGTGTATAAAACCGTATAAACCTGCGAAGAGCTGTAACTCAATGTGTACTCTCATGATACACCTTTGAAAACCTATCTCAAAATTTTCGCTTTCTCTCATTCCTCTCTCACAGTTGTCATTGCTCCTATTTCTCCCCTTCACATTTTTCGCATTTTTCAGCCAATCTAATGACATCAAAGTAAGTAATTCTTTTAATTTCACTTGTTTATACCTGTTTAATTGGATGTTTGTCTTTATTTTTGTGAATATTACTCGAGAATGCTTTAATTGAAAAATTAGGGATTTATGCAAATTTTTGTGATTTATTGTCTAATTGTGATTTAATAGTTGATTATGTTCAATACCTAATTGATTTTATGACTTAATTTGACTAATTGCATGAAATTTAGGTGAAACTTCAACTTCAATTATGTAAACTTGCAATTTCTACTCACTAAGTGTTTAATTGTGATATTTTTTCATTCAATTAGGTTAGTTGTTTTCGATAATTAATAAATATTGGGCTTGTGTTTGATTGCATGAATTTAATGTTAATTTCGTCAATTTTGTATAAATGTTAACTTAGGGTCAAAATGGTAATTTAATAATTACATTGGTTGAATTTGTTAATTACATGATTTCTAATTTTAATATTGAGATTAATTAGTTTGTTAGTTGATTTTCTAGTTAAATTTGTTTATTTATTTATGCATGTTCATTTATTAATTACTTCTAGTGTTTAATTTTTCGTTGTTAGTTATTTTTCCAATTAATAATTTAGTGAATATAATCAATTGTAAGTGTAGGAAGAAGCGTACCTTTGTAAATTATATGTCCATTTTCTCACACTTATTCAAGTTGTAGGCATAATGACTAGATCACTATATGAAAAGGAGACCCCAAGGAAAAGACACGAAGGCAAAGGATCCTTCATTATAGTCTAGGCCCCTAGAGAGGCCATGTATGCTACTATTCAATGTCGGGGCCTAGGAGGAAAAATATCAATGGATAAATGATAAGAAGTTCAGTGCAAGCTGATACATCAACTGGGAGGCGTTGGAGCAAGTTATCTTAACCTAACAAGTTTAGGATCTAGTGGTAATTGGCGTATGATCTTGATTCTTTGACATAGTGGAATGTTCGTATCAGGAGCTCACACTAGAGGTCCTCTCCACATTCTTCGTGGAGATAGGTTGCTATGATGGGGAAAGTTCGGGATGATGAGAGAGATGTAATAGATGAGGTACATAGAATTCTCCACCACAATTGGTCTTTATAACTAAGAGTACTTGAGGAAATTGGAGTATCTTGCATTACAGGCTGACTTTTCGTATGGATTATCCCCTTGGCACTTTTGGAGTAGGATTAGAACTGAAGAAGGCATGCTGTGCTCAAATACATCCATAGTATTCTTAGTCACACATTAAGCAGTTAGGTAGATAGCTAGGGAGTCGTCAAGAACGTGGACGTGCACTACTTTAAAGCATGAGCGAGAGGATGCCAATTCACCTAGGACATGCACTTGTCCAATTCATCAGGCATCAAAGGCAAGATAGTAAGGTTGACATAATTTGTGTTGGACCTTATATGACTCGATTAGAATGACAGATAGGTCTATTTGATCGACTACCACTGATGCAGTAGGTGACTACCATGATGGCGCTTAATCTGGAAGTGATGCAACATATACGCACGGTACGTAGATGCCAGGCCCCCACAGGAGATAGCTACATACTTATTGGGGAGCCCAACGAGTTGGCACCAAAGGGTGGAGACAAAGAGGAGCAACGTGTAGCGGAGCAGTCATATTAACCACAGCTACCTTTACTAGAGAGGGATGATGCCATTCTAGAGCTTGATATTCTGAGAGGTCTCATATCTAGGTTGCACATCCCGACTCAACTGAAGATAGCCTTAATGGAAAAATGGTTGGGCTAGCTTGTAGGAATTTAGCGAACACTTCAAATTTAGTAAGCCAAGCTTTTGGAGCGGGTAGGACAGTTGGAGAGATCGGTTGCACAGTTGGTCAAGCTTCAGTCTACATTTGGATGGATGGGAGAGCTAATGTTCTTAATAGCAGGCCGTCTAGGCATTTATTTCCACCCTCCACCATCTAAGGAGGGCACTTCCTAACGAGGGCACTTCCTCTGTGGTTTATGCAGTTGGTCAAGATCATCACCATATGACTTCCCTCAATTCTACTTTTTAGGTTAGTTACTACCAACTTCTAAGCAGTGACTCCAAGAAGCGTTGATTGTAACATATTTACCTCTATGTATGCACTTAATTTATTTTCACTTGTACTTGTACTCTAGCATTTACAATGATATGATTTAGTATGTTGAAAAAAACTATGATGCAAGCTAAAATTATTATACTTTATCTGTACTTATAGGTGCTCTTGTTGTTATATATATTTTTTGAGATTTTGCATTTATTTTTGTCACTAGTATTTGGGTCTACCTGTGATCTAAGGGTTTCAATTTTTTGGATCTCATGTACCATTCGTGTACCCATTTGGGTCATACAATAACACTTATCCTTGTTCATAGAAAGACCAGAAAATTCCTTAAAAGTTCCTAAAAAAGTCATTAAGGATGTGATAGAACTAAGATAAGCTTGGACAATTGTTATGTAAACAAAGATAACACCTTTAAAGTTATCAATGCATCTCTATAAAGGTTCAACAAAGGAAAAAATTGGACACATTGTTACATGGACAAAAGCCTCCAAATGATAGGCATAAGATATGATGTATGTAAAGGGGGATGAATTGGGTGTTAGTGAATTTTAACAAATTTCTGTTTAATAAATTCAATTGAATAAGGATCTATATATGATCCAATAAAGAAATAGATTTAAAGAGTACATTGAAGAAGAAAGACAAACCAATTTATAGTGGTTGGACAAACAATCCTTGCCTACATTCACTCTCTAAGATACTTCCTAGAATTCTAACAAGTCTCTTATTTCAACAAGACAAAGATGAAGCTTCTTACAATAATCTTGTTTTTTTCAAGAGTAAAGAGTAACTCTTCTTATAATCTTTCTTAAATGTAAAAAATAACCCCACTCATAAATGAATTACAATCTAAAAGACCTTACCTGATCACTTTGATAATGTAAAGGTTCACTCATTTAAAAAATGCAACAATGAATGCTCACAAAATTTTTGAAAAATTTCTTGAAATATATTTATAGAATACCCAAATATTTTTCACGTCTAAACTAATAAAAAAAATCATAGATTTGTAGGCTTTGAAGTTAAACTAGCCGTTGGAACCAAGAACTAATCATTACTAACAACTATATACTATACATTGGTTGACTACTGTTGCATATTGGTCGACTAAAATACATTAAATGCATATATTTTTTAATTGTTAGAATATTGGTTGACCACTACTGTCTATTGGTCAATTAATATGTTTCTTGTTGGGATATGGTTGACTATAACAATATATTGATCGACCTATATTAACTATATAGTCTTGATCTATATTTTTTTATAACTTTAACTTGTATTGGTCGATCACTAACATATCTTTGTTGACCAATGCACCCAAATCATAATTAAAATAACTTCAGATGCTCAAATTTTTTCTTTGAATTGGCACACTATTTGTTAGAGTGGGAAATCTTTAAGTAAAAGGATAAGTTATAGGAATTTTCTCTTCACCTCTAAAAAAAGGCAAATAATGGATTCGAAATTCTCAATTGGACTTTGGAATCTAGACATAAACCATTGACGAATGAATTACTATAAATCATAATTTTCTCTTTTCTTATCTCTTTAGTTATTATATTTTTTCTCTTGCGTACTATTATTGGTTTTGTTATATACTTTATATTTGTGAGAATTCTTGTTATAGTATATATTGATTAGACACTTGTAGTATATGTTGATTGAAGACTTGAAATTGCAAGACTATTGATTCAAAGAGATTAATAATATTACAATATTGCACGTTATCTCGTATTTTATAACATCACATATCACGTACTATATACATATTTGTGATATTATTTATGATTTCTATTATTGTTTGGACTATTAATTATTTTGTGCACATCAAGTGTTCCATTATTTGTCATTATAGGTTTTTAAAATTAAAGTTACAACCTATCCTCTTTTTGGATATCCATTAGGTCGATAATAATAAATTGATTATTATGTCACCAAACTTTTTAATTTTATTAGTTTTCTATTAGATGATTCTTTTTGGGTAATGTTTATAATAATTATCTTTCTTCTTACAACTAAATATATATTATTGTACGATGTGTTGTTATATGCCTATATCTAATTATACTTTTAACGATGAAGAGTTATAGTTTCTATTGTTTAAACGTGGTATTGATTTGAACATATTAAGGTTTATTAACTTTTTAACTTATATTTGTGCTTAATTCTAATATATATTTTTAAAAAATTAATCTAATTTATGTTATTTTTTAATAAAATTCATATTTGACTATAAAATGTATGGATGAGATAAAAGTTTGAGGAAAACATAAGTTAGTGATAAGTTTAAGGATGTAATGTGTCCTTTTTTACATTGGTTGGTTATGATGGATTACTTTATATTGTACATTAAATTGTATTTCATGACATATGAAATTTTAGTTATGATGGTTCCAATAACTATAATAAATAGAATAGATATATGTTTAATATTGAGATTACAAAAATATTTTTACTATTTTTCTATATTCACAATTGAATTTAAATGAGAGTTCTATTTTTTCGTCTTGGTTTCTTATTATTGTATATTAAAAATGTGAATAACTTATGACCTAAATTTCATGTTACAAATTTGTCTAATATGTTCTAGACATTGTGATCTCTATTTATCATTTAAATGTTATATAACTTTAATGTTATATAGCTTGCATATTTTGGTATGTTATGTCATTATATGTACTTTGTTTTGTTGTATAATTTAATATGATTGATTACTTAATTTAATTAGATTTCTTACACTTTTTTAAGAATAAGAATTGTATTAAGCCTTAAAAGGCAGACAAATAATGTTCCAATACAAAGGTAAGGTCCAGTAAAGCTTAATGACTATCAGTCATTACACGGACTAAAGACAAAAGAGGAAACTAAACATTCCATAAAATTTTTGTCTGTCTATTGATTTGGAGGCTGATGTGCTGTATTAACTGCTTGCTAAATTGATCACGAGGAAGCTCCTTATTATGAAAGATTATGCTACTTCTTTCATCCTATATGGTTGTATATTGTATGTCTTATTGCTTAATTTTGCATGCCCTAATACATAGTTTAGTATATCTTTTATTTCATAGTGTAATATGCTTTATCGTATATTTTTGTATGTCGTTACTGCATATTTTAATCAAATTTGATAAGTTAAGACTTATCCTTATACAAATATATGTATGGTTCCTCATTTACTAAGATAGTACAAATTCTCTTCTCCTTTTCAAGTTCATTAGGGTAACAAGAATTCATCCTTGCTTATGTTAAGAAAGGAGACTCTTGTTAGTATTATATTAGAATAATTTAAAAGGTATATTTCTCCCGTATTTATATAGTATACCAAGAGCGTGTTAAAATTTAGTCCAATTAGGATTATTTAGTACATGAATATTAACTTATGACTCACATTTAATCTAGTTTCACTAACACTTTAGTTTTGTTAATTTGGGCATTTAATATATTATTTACAGAGCAAAACATTTGAAAGGCTTTGTTTGAATAGCTAAAGTAATTGATGTTACTATTGCACATGTTAAGGTTTTTGAATTGAGTCCTGACATTTTAATCTAAATTAAAATTATAAGTTATTTGTTTAAAAAAAAGTCCATGTTTATTTTTTCGCTTTATTATTGTTATCTTAATTTTTCTTTGATCACTTTCTATCTTGAAGTGTAAATGACATAGCTGGACACAACATATCATAGCCCAAACATTCAAAAGGGAAAATATATCACCATATAGCTGTATAAATGAGAATGCATCCACCTAAGAAAGCTTTTCTCTTGTTATCTCCCAAGAGTTCAAATAAACATAATTACTGGTCAGATAATTTTCATGTTTTGAAATAAAGTTATTATTTACAACAGGGAAAGGCGTCACTTATAACAGACTGCTGGCGTTCTTTCAAGTTTCAACTTTACAACTTACAATTTATGCAGGGGAGCAACAAAATGATATCTTGGTCACATACTGCAGTCCACAAGTTCTCTTTAACGTGCAGAATAAAGCTGCAAGCATAGTAAAATTATTTATATGAATCTTTACGACACATTTTTGTGCTCCAAAACGTAAATTCCAACCATGGGGAGGTTCGTTGCAACCATAAATGCTCCGTATAACATTTGACTTGAACTACGTTCCACTGCAGAAAGAAATATTTATTCCAAAAGTAGAGAATACGGTGTAAGTGACGTAAAATTGCTAACATCTTAGCAACTAATCGTGCACAAGATACTAGTATTTAGCTACAATCGTACGACAGAAACTGACTTTACAATCATCTTGGTTTCTTTACGAAAGATGTCAATATAGCGAGAAATAAATAGTTATCAATTGCAACTTCCAAGCTCAGTTCTTTTTGTAATATTATACAAGATTAAAGGACAATCTCCAGAATCAAAACTTGAGCTTCTATGACCAATTTACTTCTTCATGAGAAGAATAACAGTGTGTGCCGCGATACTTCTGTTCTCGCCAAGACTATCAACCTTCTCATGAGTTTTTGCTTTCAGATTTACGACAGAAGGGTCTGCTCCGAGCAACTCAGACAAATTGTTTCTGATAATCTCCTTGAATGGGCTGAGTTTTGGTTTTTGAAGTATCAAGGTCGCATCTAAATTTCCCATCTCATATCCAGCTTCGTGCATGAGTCTCACCTGAAATCAAGCACATGTCACATTGATTGAACAATGTATATCTGCTTAAATTATAATTTCTAGTAAGATTTTTGGGAATAAAGAAGAAGAAAATTCACAAGTAGCTCGCATAAAGACACTAAGATAATGCAACAGCATGATAAACCCGTCATATGTCCAACAAAGAGGAGCCTGCATGAAATTGAATACTATCATATCCTTCAGCAAGTAACTTTTCCCCCCATGACTTTAGCTAAACCCTTCAGGTTGCGACCCCAAAGGCTTTCCTTGCACCCAGAGATGACTGCTATAACCCTAAAAAGGAGCCTTCTGAAAGACAGACTGGACAATAAAGCGCATGAGTTAAACATTTACATGACAACTAACATCATAATTACTTACTCAACCTTTAAATAACAACTATTGAACTTCAATTACTAAAACCACAGGTAGAAGCATTATATGTTTTTGTGGGCCATGAATTTACAGAAAAGGAAGTCCTATGACAAATTGCACCCATGTCCTGCGAAGTTTCCAGTTCAAACTAGAGAAAGCTGCAGTAGTTCCATATAATTGTTTGTAAGTCAACAGAGAAGCACATATATGAAGTATCTTTGTCTTCCATAATGGCAGAGACTAAGAACATTCTAGTGATCTTTCAACGCTAAAATGAATAATAAGAGTTTCAGATCAAAACATTGGAAAAGTTTCAGATCAAAACATTGGAACAGAATATCAGGTAAAGACTTGGTTTCATCCATTGCATAATTGGCCACTACCAAACGCGGGAAGTATCAATCAGGAAGCTAGGCTGACAATTCGGAATGGAGTTAAGATCTTTAAGTTTCCCATAAATGCATCAAACAAATAACTCACAGCTTCTTTGACAAATACGGATGACGGTGCTCCTTTCCACTTCGGATCGTTATCAGGGAAAATCTGTCCGATATCAGGGAGCCCTAGTGCCCCCAGTATTGCATCCACAACACAGTGCAATAACACATCACCTGCCAAGATCAATAACAACTCCATGAAAGAAAAAAAAAAAAAGTGTCTAAGCTCCAATTATCTCCCACAGAAACTCGTACAAAGAAATAATCAGAAGCCTAAATTTTTGGATCCTAAATTTCTTATCTTAGAGACCAAGTCAGATTCAAGCAATTCCTGAGAAGCCAAAGTTACTTTGTTTTAAATTGAGCAAAATATTTTAGAAAAGAACTACCCTTTGTAGTCAACTTCATGATCAAGTACAAAAATCCGACAGGAACAAAGATTATAAATTCTGAACAGGTCAGTTCTTAAGAGACAAAAATCAACCAGAAACCCAAATAAGAATCAGAGGAAACCAAAAATACCATCAGAGTGAGCCTCGCAGCCTCTCTCATGGGGCACATCAATCCCACCAATAATCAAAGGATACCCAGGCTCCAACCTGTGGAGATCGAACCCGTGACCCACCCTGAAAGGCAGAGACTTGGACGCTTTACTAGACGTTGTCGTTTGGTCTACTTGTACGGCGGTGGACGCAGCAGCCGTGATCGAAAACTTGGGCGTTCTCCGGAGAGAAAGGGCGGATTGTAGGAGGAAGGTGGGATGGCTAATGGTGCATATGGGAGGGACCGAGAGGGTAGCCTTGGCGTTGTGGGTCTTGCTGCTGGTGGTAACTGGCGAAAATGGGGTGTATAAGTAGGTGGACATAGCCATCTCTCTAGGTCTCTCTGCCAAGGAATGGCCTGTGATGTGTTGTGTGGTGACTCCGAGTGAGTTTTGTGTTAATATTTTGCTTTTTATTTCTGGTGGTTGGCTTTTGTTTGTTTAAAACGTGGGAGTATCCACAGAGGGTCGATTCCGATGCCTTTTGTTTATCGTTTGTTGGGAGTTGGTAGAGCACAACTAGATTGACCGTTTTAATTATGCTAATATGCTAAAGAATAAACATACACTAACGCCATATTGAAATGTTGGCTTAAGGTATTGTAATTTGATTAGATGAAACAGAGCTTATGTTTGTAATTTGTAAATGGTACTCTATTATTCTAGTTAGTTATAATTTAATAATTATTTTTAATATACACTATAAATTATTATTTAATAACTACAGATTCGAAGAAAACAAAACTAATTTCTTGTGTTGAATTCAAAGCCAAGTTTTAGAGCACACTGTCATTGACTATGCCAGAAATTCTTAATCGGAAAATGTTGACCTAAAATTTATGATCTGGTGAGGAAGTCTTCAGAATAATTCCAATTTTCGAGGGAAAAGCTGATCAAATCTGACCAAAAAGAGAAGCTTAAGCTTCTTGTTTAAGCAACTACTAGACTCCAACCCGTACCCCTTTTATAAATTTTACTTCTCATCAGGAAAATTGGGTTTTATAGATGAATAAGAATTATGTTAGACGCAAGATCTGATATTACTTTTATGTCTTATACCTAAACTCGCAAGCGCAACAAGTGCGTGACTTTTGATTATGGGAGATGAATGTCGTATTCCTCACCACATTTTCTACGCAAAATGACTATAATACAATCTCATTTTCTCTCTGTGGCTGCTACAAACTAACTCTTGTGTTACTACCACCCGCTTCCTCTGACCAAAATTCTAACTTTGAATTGCAACAAATAATGAAGTGGAAAACGTCAATGTGCATAGTAATAAGCTCAATTTTGGCAAGAAGTACATAGCAAGTAGCAAGCACAGACAAGACTTACAACCAAAGCTCCACAACTTGTCAGTTAACTAAAATATTAAGACTTTGATATATCATCACCCGGATGTAACCTCTTTTTGTACATACAAAATCTAACCGTATGGCTTTACAGTTTTCTTAACAATAAGCAATACCTTTCACTAAACCAAAAGCAAGTGGGATATGACTTATATATACACCAACAGTTGAACTCATGAATTTGCTACGAGCAACTCAAGTTTCTTATGAATGAGATGCCCTAGGGTGCTTGTTTCCATGCTCTGGTACTAGATGCTCAGAAGCAGCTCTCTTAAGTCTCAACTGTAAGAAGAGAAAATCGCCAATAAGCTCTAATGAATACTAAGTAGCCAATTGAATGACGTCAAATTCACTACAAACCTTGTCCTCCGCTCGCTCATAGAAGTTCCTCAGGAGAATATTTTTTGCTTCAGTAGTTATAACTGCAAACAAAGTTTCAGGAGTGTGAGTAAAGTTGATGCTATATCATTTCAGACACACTGGATGAAGCGCTCAATAAGAGTTAACAAAGTTACAGCTGATTATTTGCTAAACTATGCAAAAGCTTTTCTATGCACAGCACAATCTTTCGCAAAATGCATTTCACAATGCCAACAACATGCATTTTAGAATGCTTCCAGATATCCTTATTACACTACAGAACTGATGCCATCTCAAGTGTACACTTGTGTTAGGATCTATGCAAAAACCAGCACTGTCAGAAAGTTATCCTACCGACCTCAAAATGCAATATCATCATTGAAATTTGGTCATATTATATTCCTTTAAATTTCATGTGCTGAAGAATTTAATGTCCTTAAGCTAAGACGTTCCACTTGATTGATCTCGAGTGAACAATGTTCCTATTTTTGTCTAGATGATCTATAGAAAATAACTTCAATTCTTAATTGAAAAAGTTCTTAATGGGTTTAACTTAGAAAATTGGGTTAATTGTAAACAAAATTCCCAATTTTACAATACTAACCCGAGCCTTAAAAAGTGACGTTAAAATACTCAAACTTTCAATTTTTTGCAAAAATAACCTAATTTTAAGTTCACTGTTAACGTTGCTAACGTGATATGCATGTTAGATTTTTCTTTTCGCCACATGGCAACCTTGTAAGATGGTGGTATCATATAAAATATTTGTCATTCAATAAAAAATATGTTAAAATATTGAAAAGCTAATAGCCTTCCTTCTCCTCCCTGCTATTTTTCAATGTGTTTTTACTTCTACCAAGCAATGAAACCAAACCGATTGTTAAAGTGCTCTTTGCAATGGAATCAACCCCACTCGACCCATTATATAGGCCTCTGCTTCGTACGAGGAGTAAAATATTATTATCATTGTGTTTCAAAACAGAAGCCAAAACATCAATCAAAGGAGGAATTGCAGGACTTGTGCCATGAATGAGTTGTTGCAGAATCTCTCTTACACCCATTTCTATTAAAGACTCGGTTTTAGGAATCAGTGGATTCATAAGCTTTGGGATCAATGGTGCCACAGTGCCTGAATAATTTTAAGGTTAATTAGTTTTAACATACTTTTCATTAAAAAAATAAATATCCTACACAGAAACATTGTGTAATGGAATGCCATCTGACATGACATTCCATGTCAACAACGTTAACCGAGAACTTAATGTTGAGGTATTTTTGCAAACAAGTTAAAGTTTGAATATTTTAGTGTCATTTTTTAAAATTCAGGCTACTATTGCAAAATTGAGTAAAGTTGGAGATTTTTTTTACAATTAACCTTAGAGAATTTTATCAAGTTATTCCTCTTTTGGATGCATCATGTGACCCATTCTTGAAACTGAATAAATTTAACATCAAGGTTTACTACAATTATCCTTTTTAACTTTTTGCAATCAAAGTTGAACTATTATGCATGCTATGGAGTTGCATGAACTTGAATAGATAACAGCTAACAAAGAGATGGAACAGGAAGTACATAAGTTAAGCTGGTAATTTCAGGGTGTGATAGTCAACTTGGTCATCAAAGGATACTTCATTCATATTCAACCTGAGTTTTCCTCTCATATTATTTTCTTACTACAAGAATCTTAAATTATTTACCACGAGTAATTTCTTCCTATCCAACAAGACATGAAGAAAATTTATTAGACATGCAATTTTAATATTGCACCTTGCTCATCACTCCTCTAGCTTGCTAAATGTCTCCATTCGTTCCAAATTTTCATATCCATTACACAATTCTGAAATATGTATACTATAAAAATTGATCAAACACAATATGCTTTCCTCCAACCAAGAGAAACATTTCATTATAAACAGAGTTAGAAAATACAGCAATATATGCAAATACAAATTAGTGCAGCAAAAACTGAGAGACAACTTTCAGGCCTACCTCATAGTCATCTAATGTATGAGGGCTTAAAGTGCCAAAATTTCCATATCATAACCAAAGCCCAAGAAAACAAATTATGCAGAGGAAATCTTTTCCTTACCTTGATCTGGTGGTGGAAGAGTCCGACTATGAGTAGGATGATAGGTGGTAGGAGTCATTTTCTAATGAGAAAAGAAAACCGAAAAACTATTAATGAGGTCTTCACTAAGAGACGTGATTACCTAGCATCTAGTCACAAGTAAAGCAATTGAGAATGGAAGGTCAAAGATCATCTGTTCATATTAACAACGAAAATAACAATAGAAAGCAAGGAAGTTCAATATCTTGTGCTTAATTGTATGAATAACTTAATTTATCACTGCTATAGGCATTTAATTCTGAAACAATTGTGAGTTCATTTTCTTTCTAGAACTTGTCAAATAAAATTCATAGCTGCATTATGGTTTCCATTGACAAGCATGCTCAATCCTGGTGCTGTGCTTAATTAGCAACCCCATTGGCAAGGAATCTATTTAAATGAAAAAAATTAGCCTAGGAGTCTATTATATTTCAAGAAGGATGAAATCTCAGGTCATTGTGTGCTAAACATGAAAGCTATCTGTTTTCGCTTATATTTCAAGAAGTTAAATCAGAATATCACACATAAACCAGCATCTTCAGTTAACAGCCACAGACTCTACACTTGGCATATAGGTTAACATGAAGTAATTCTCAACTTCTGCAGATTCTTCAATTTGTTAAGTCCTGAATCTTAGTAGAGAGTTTAGATTTTTCCATTCTCTACAGAATCTTGAAGCTCTTTGTTGGCACCACTTTGGTTGATAATAAAGCATACCATCACTCCTTTTTTCCACAAATACTATTCATTAATCCGTAAAAAACGAAAATGTATAACCATAACCTACCTCAATGAACTTGGGACTGATTACAAGAAGATTTGCCAAATTTATTGATACACTGTCCTAACTCCCTGCATCAAGTTCAGTAGCATTTTGGGCAGAAGATTGGCACATGAAGCTCCTATCAATACAGCATTTTAATGCCACTAATTGCACATGAAACTCCTATCGATATGTAATATCAAGACATGAACTGTTTCTTATCATAACAATATATCTACTAAGGTGAGCATTATGTTTCTACACCTTGATGCGTGGAGGCTTCTCTCCCCTAATTATAGCTTTCTGAAACTAATATGAACATGCCAAGAAACATTTTAAATCAGAGTAATGATACATCTATAGGATCTCAAACCTGTGAATGCCAAACAAAGCCAAGATCATCAGTCTTTGTTGGTTATTCCAACTTAGTCCGTAGAAGGAAAGATAAATTAAAAGAAAAAAAGAAAACAATTGACCTTATGATGAGACAACATTTACGTTGTTTCACTGAACAAACAAGCGTCTTATATTATGATTGCATTTTTTATGCCAAATTTTATGCCACAGTTGGAAATTATTGAAGTTGATTGAACTAAAGCTTGCCAATCGATGAACTACATGTCAAACCAAAATGAAACCTCCTTGACTGCCAATCTGCTTGCATCAACCCACCTCAACATGAGTTACCTGGTAACTCATCTACATTTCTGCTCATCAAAACTTCTAATAATCAGGTATACCCACTTAGCTTCGTCAATTGTTGTGCCAAACCATCTGATTCTCCATTCATCTTTTTGATAGACTAAATTCCTATCTCAGTCGAAGGAAAAAAAGAGATTAAAAAGTAAAGCTGCATAATTTCTGCCCAACAATTACAGAGGGCATCTACAAAACCATGTGCCGGAAAAGATATGGCCTTTATTCACAACTCCAGAAGGTGGAACCTAACGCAAAAATAAATGACGAAACAACTCAAAATAGAAACTCTTAAACACAAGTCGATCCCGGATACTTAATCCTAAAGTCCAACAAAAATATATCATAAGAAAGTAGCTTTCTTTACAACTGAATTTAATCAAAACCTTATCTCAACTAAGCCAAGAGGCACGTCTTGCAACAGTATCCAGGAAAGGAAACGACAATAAAACAGGAAAATTTAACGGATCATGATAAAGACTAGAACTTTATACAACCACCAGCATTAAACAAGAGAAGAAAAGAAGTGGCATAAGTATATTGGAAACTCACAGAAGGATTAGAAGGATCGGAGGGTCGAAGTTGGCTGAAGTTGTGGGGGTCGAATGAAGGCCAATCACCAATCATAGACCCCATGAAAATGTCAGGCTTCGGTGCCAAAATCTTGAGAAATAAACAGAAATCAGGAAGAAAGCGAAGTTAGAGACAGAGGGGAACAGTGGGTACCGTCCCGATTTTGGAGCAACTATAGCTTCCACAGTTTTTGCATCATGAAAATCGTATTGGGAGTTCATACAATACAACGGATGGCGAGAGTGACACAAACAAACTCATTCCAGTTGGGCTTTTGAAGCTGCCACCACTCGCGTTTGGTAATTTTCTATTCTCTACAGTAAGAGGTAATTTCATTGGTTTAGTATAAATTCAGAAGCGTGTTCATGATATGCTTACCTTTTCTGGCGTCCATTTAAGTATTTATAGAGGAATATTGGACTTCAGGACTTTTTGATGAGTTTTTAAATCCACGTTATATTAAATTTATTTACAGCTAACTAATTGTAAATAATTTAAATTTTAGAGTAAAAAATATAGTCCTTCTTATAGTTTAAAAAGCTTTCGAAAAATCTCTTAAACTTTAAAATTTTCTGAAAAAATTCTTTCTAATTTTTTGGTTTAAATAAAAATATCATCTTTTAGAGTTCGATTAAAAAATAAAAATGAAATACGTATGTCATAAATATTACACTTATAATAATCAAACCTTATTTACATGACGATTCAACTTAGTTTTTAAAAATGAATCGAATTAATTAAATCTAACTCAAACTAATAATTTATTACAATAATCTCAAATTAGTAATTTAAGCCAATTTAATTGGTTCAAATCATATTTAAAAGTTGAATTAGATTATCATATTGATGATATTTTATTATTTTATGTCTAATATTCATATAACATATCTATTGTCATTTTTTAATTAAAGTTCAATAGAATAAGTTTTGTGGAGAACGGAAAAGTGGAAAAAGTTTTTTTTCAAGAATTTTAAAAAATTGTAATGGTTAAAAGAGACCCAAAGTTTTCATCAAAATTTAACTTAGACCCAAGCATTTTTTAACTTGAAAATGTTTGATAACATTTAGAAAGGCTCCTAAATTAATAGAAAATTAACCTCTGAAAAAATTTTCTATCATAGAATTTTTATTTTTTTGATTCACATAGATAATTAATCTGGCATAGGTTCTATATGAAAATTAGGGGAAAATCCCTAATTTACTAATCTATTATAAGGAATATCCTTAATTTTACTAACCATTTCAGCCCTAATTTCCCAAATTCTCATACATACTCATCTTTGTCAGACTACACTTCTCTCAGCATGTTCTCTCTTTGATAATTTATCTCCTCTGTGAGGATTTACTTCTCTAGACTACTGTGTTTTGTGTCTTGCTTCCCCATATGGCCTGCTTTTTTGTATCACCTTACTTCTTTGCATTGCCTTCCTTCTCTGCATTACCTTGCTTTTATGTCTGGTTCTATCTTATCTCTTGTTCTCTATCAGATGCACAAATTTTTTGTATGTTTTCAATTTCTATATTTTTGTAAGTTTTCCTTGGTTCAATTTTTCTCGCCTTGCTTCTATGCCTAGTTACATATTATCATAGTTTTTACATATTATCATTTACACACTTCCTTAATCAAGTTTTCAATCAATAGTGGGAAAATTGCAAGTTCTCAGTTATATTACTATATAGTGAAATTGTAGACAATTTATTCATTACTACAAAAATAAATTTCACACCTTATAAATGAAAAGAGATCGGGATGATCAATATATGACAATATAGTAACTTAAAAATCTCTATATAAATACATTTCACTGTATAAACAAAACTTCATCCACTTTATTGGGAAACAGTAATATAGTTTATGTGTAACATAGATGAGAAAGAGATTCCATTACAACTTATAAAACCATTAAAGCATATGTACCTTAATATAATGTTTAACTTTGATATATGTAATATTAAGTTGTTGATAGTTAGTGAAGAAGGTGTTTAAAGTAATTTATGCAAAATTTTAGTTATGTAATTATTAGATATGTAATGATGTAATTATTTAATTTGTTGTTATTGCTTTATAATGCTCAATCTGCTTTGATTTATAGGTCCCAATCTTATGGAAAAAAATCTAATGTTCTTTCCCCTATGCAATGTGTTTTATTTGTAACTAATTATGTTTGCATTCCTTGGATAGAGCATTTCTTGGCATGTAATGCAAACAAGTTATGTGATTAGTCATGTAATGATAACTAATGGAATGCAAACATGTTCTAATGTATATAGTTTGTTTAAATCTACAATTTCACAAATGGAATTTGAAGACTCTACCGGTTCTAGCTATAATAATGGGCCAAAAGTGTTTTGCTATTGTGGCTAAAAGTTTCTTTAAGGACTTCATGGAGCAATAATAATCTCAGGAGAAAATTTTGGGATGTCTTTATTACCCAGTTGGTAATTGTAAGTTTTACAACGGTATGACAAGCAATTTCCTAATATAACTGTCTATATTATTCAAAAGTTAAGGAAAGAAATATTCATTCTTAAGAAGGAGGTTGAATCAAGGAGAAGTTTATAATAAGCAGAGGCACTTAATTAGTAAATGAAAATTATGAAGCAATACATTGAAATGTTGACTAAAGAGAAGAAAGAGTTGAGCTTGATGTTTTTAAACATAATTATGGGCTTTATTTTAATTTTGGTTTCACCAATCATTTTTTATAACATTGTAAAATAGGTTCAATTCAATCTTCATATGTATGGATGTAAATGTATTAAATTTTATATTTGACTTTATTGTTCATCTTTTACTTAGTTCAATCTTTATATATCTATTTGGACTAGTTAGAATTGAAATAGTAATTAATAATCACTATCATAAAAATGAATTAAAGTATATATAAAAATTCCATATAACACAAAATTATATTATCAAGAGTAATCCTGGAGGGAGAAAAAATTGGTAATAAGCTCATGACTCAAAACTCTTCCAATTTAGTTCCAACATTGTAAAATCTAACTTTTCTACGTTTAACATAAGCAAGAGCTTTCACATAAGCATCAACTAATTTGTTGGTATGACTCTAGAAAACATTAGAAACTCAGCCATACTTGCACAGTTCAGGCCTAGAGCTTCACCTAATTAGCTATATATTCATATAACTAATTATAAGCATAACAATGTACACTGTAAGCATGACTGCAACAATAATGGAGGAGTTCCCCTATGGAGTCCTCATAATCTATGGTTAAACAAAAAAAATAAAACCTATATTATCATAGCATATATGGAATTATCATAATAGGATACTAGTTAGTAACAAAAATGTTAATAAGCTCATGGCTCAAATTTAATACCAGCTAGGAGATGAAATGTTTATTTTTGCCAAAATACACTTTTTAATTTATAAGGTTTACAAAATAAGCTTAACACAAACTATAATCCATGGACACGTTTAACTATTTTTTAGGTCAATGTCTTGGCCACTACTCCCAATTGCCACTCTCCTTTTAGTTGTTGATGCTAGTAGTTATCTTGAAGGCATGCTAAAATTTTTTGAAAGATTTACAATCTTCATGTCTAAAATTTTTCTTAGTCATTTTTATATGATTGGCAACCTGTGAATCAACCTATAAAACGCATGTTGATTAATCACATGTTAACCATTTTAATAGTGATAACAAATATAAGTAATTAAGTACATGTTAAACTTACATTTATGCTTTGTTAACTAGATATACATTCCTAATTAATTGACATGTTAATGTTAATATAAGTTTGTTGAAATAAAAATTTGTCTAATGATTAGTATATTTCATAAAACCATATTTCTTTAATAAATTGGTGTTAATTCTTTTAAGTTTAATTGAGAACGTGTCTCTATTAATATTGGTCTTATTAGAGAAGTGCTCTCAAGGCAATCACCTTTAGCACTTATTGTACAAATCATTTAATGATTAATAAAGGCATTTTTCATGATTTCGATGTTCATATGTTTATGGATTTGATGTTGATCTTAAATTGATTTAATGAAGTCTTTGATACAAAACATAGCATGGAGGAAATCATGATAATGAGATTCCTATAATGTGTAATTATGCTGGTATCTAAACTTTCCCTAGTCATAGGATTAATAAGATGGGATATCATTAATTTGGATAGACTAGCGCATGTTATACTCCTTGATTAGATCAAGCAGTAGATCTGATAAGCTATAGACATGAGTTGTTTAGAGTAACAAGTGGATGCTTACTAAGGTAGTAAGTACATTTGATTGACTTACTATGAGACAATCATATAGATATTCTATTTTAGTGTCAATGATAGTCTCATCATAGCAATGGTGCAAGTATGCTTTGACTTAAGATGCTTAAGGATATCTCGGATACTGATCCTGTGCCTTGATTCCATTCATCGGTGCCTTTTAGGGGTTACTCATAAGGTGGTGATTGGGTACAGCTTGAGGTCTTCTGAGGTAATTGAGTAGCCAATAAAGAATTCACCACTCTTGATAGAATGAGATGATACCCATGACCTCTTGTTGGGGTCATTACTTAGGAGTCTCTGGCCAAAACAGATATGTGTCATGAAGAGAGTCTTCAATGATATATAGAGTAATAAGATCCTCAGGATAAAATCTAATAACACTTGGACTATATGTGACGTAGTCAGTCTAGTGGGAGTTGACACTTTGATCATACTCTGAACCAGGTAGGGTATAGATGGTGAAAGGACAAATTGTATGGCAACATTATGTATGGAAGGGTTGGTAGTTAAACCACTGACTTTTCAATCAATTGGAGGGTTATAACGTGTTGCTAGATAACGCTGTTGACTTACTTGAATTAAGTATTAATTCAAGTGGCCAACATAACCGGAAACCTAATGGGTCACTCACGTAGGAGATTCAAAGGATGAGTAAAATGGTCTTCAATTGTGATTCAAGATATGAGAGAGTGTTTCAAGATTGTATCGCGATGTGATCGTGGTAGAAAATGTTACATGGAATGGATTAGAAACAAGTGTTGTTTGCTTCCATTAATGCATGTTATTTATGATCATTAACTTCCCATAACTTCCATTAATGCATACTATTCACGACCATTAACTTCCCATAACTTTCAATTAGTGATGGGGATTATGGAAGGCTGAATGGTGCAGAAAATTAAGATGATTTTTGTGCATCTTGTGTAAGACAAAAAAAAAGAAAGGTTCTTTTTCTTACACACACACTTTTTCTTTCTAACTCTCTCAAGAGTTCTTGCCTTTGCTAGAACAAAAAAGAATTCCATCCATCTTCTAGTAAGGTTTCATCCTTCTATCTTTGTGTGGACTTTCATTAGAGACGGTATGCGTTGATCGTTGTAGTTTACGACAACTCAACGTGGAGAAGATTAAATAACGAAGGAGATCGTCAAAAAGATATGTAAATGTTGATGGTAAAACCCATCTACTTATTTTACGCTCAAAAACTGCAAGTGCATGGGTCGTGACTTGTAGTAAAAAGAGCGGATATCAATCCCACAGGGATTGATGCCTAGACATCGCTTAATTTAAACATAACTTTGTTTAAGAAAATAAATTGTCAAATGAAAATAATTTGGAAAATTAATTAAAATTAAAAGGCTAATGGAAACAATGGACAATACTGCAATTACAGAAAATCTGAATTCAATAATCTAAATGCTAGAGATTACTTTTTCCTTATTTTTTCCCTCCTATTTTATTGATTGAATTATGTTTCACCCTAGATTTTCGAATGTACCAATTACCCTCTCTCAAGGTGTAACTATTTTGCATTAATCGAATTAATGGGAATCGATTGAACCATCTCTCAATCTACCTAGTGACTCTACCAATTCAACTAGTTATTAAACTATCCTATGGGTGATCAATTGACTAATCGAGATCTCTTTTCTAGCTATTCAATTGACATAATGATTGCTAGTCTATAGGTCGCCCCCTCTCGTTGTACAATCCTACATGAATCTCATCTCACTCACTCTCTTGATTTGTTACAGGACAATAATTTAAAACAACAATCATCAAAGACACTTCATTCATTTCAATAAAATAGGAGTTTTGACAAAATAACTCAAAAGCAATCCCTAAAACAAAATCAGCCTAACATGGTCTCCATAACATCATCAACAATCAAATAAACCATTTTTACAAAGAATAGAGAAGATTAAAATGAAAGAGAATTGAATAAAAAGACTTCAGCTTTTCTTTGCTCAAATCTGGAATTTTGGTGTTGATGTGCTATTTTGCCTAATCTTGATAGTGATCCTTGTCTTCACTCCCTCCTCAATGCTCCAAACATGTGTTCTCCACTAAAGGATGGTGTTTCTATAGGTGGGTGTCGTCTCCTTTGAAGATGGGGGGCTTAATGATGTTTTTGTAGCCCAAAAATCCTAGGTTTAATGAAGCCTCGCAGATTGCCTCGGATTACAATTCCCACGTCCGTGAGAATCTGCATGATTCCCACAAGGGAGGGAATTGCACACAGATGCACTCCTTATTTCTGCTATGATTTCCCACGTCTGTGGGAATTTGCATGATTCCTACGAACGTGGGAATTTGTCCCAAATGAACTCTTCTTTTCTTCTCTTCTTTGATCTTTTGTTCAACCTCCAAGTTGCTCCCTCTTCCTTCCTACACAAAAATAATCAATTCTTACCCTTAATTCGCATCAAATACACAAGAACAACAATGGAAATCAAACTTAATGAAAACATACAAAATGAATCCTAAACTAGAACAATAAACAATAATTATGCTAGAAAACACATGCCAATTACCTATAAAAATGTATCCTAATGCACATCTATCAACATCCCCACACTTGAATCTTTGCTTGTCCTCAATCAAAATAAATACAACCAATCAATTCTACCACTTCATTTTCACATAGATCAAAACATACAATCCTTCAAATTCAAGCCAACTTAAATATCAAGTTAATGCACATATCCTGACTACTTTTTCATTGGTATACATAAGCAAACTCATAATTGATATAATCACTCAAAGATAAGTAAAGATGCACAAATGAATCTTCCTCACGGTTTTCACTCATTTCTCTCAAGTGTTTAAGGGTTAGTGTTTCACTCAAACTTCCTATCGAAAACTACGCTATCATAGGCTTGCTAATACAAAAATTCTCCTCTACAATGATGGCATGCATAAATAAATCAAGAAGACTTGTTTAGGGTTATAATGTGGTAAGGGTTAAGGTGGGTCAAAAGAGGGGAAAGAGGGTTAAGCACAAGCATAAGTAAAGTACAAAGCGGATAAAAATGGGATAACTAAACATAACTACGAGACATACAAATATAACTAATATTCTACATTTATTGATGTTATTCACTTGTTCTTCCTTTTTCTTTTCTTTTCTTTTTCATTTTTCATTTTTCTTTCTTTTTCTTCATACATGGAAGAACTATGAGTCAAAACTAGCACTATATACAATGTAGTCCA
>JAOQMS010000179.1:30864245-30887884 GCA_027563885.1 Erythroxylum longipes | reverse complement strand
GTGCATGGCATATGCATGATATGAATGATTAAATTGTATTGAATGTGAAATGTGAAATGTTGTGAATGTGATTATGTATTATGTGACTAGGTGAGCCATCGATGATGGTCACTCATTAAGTTCGCAAAACTCACCCAAAATTTGCAACTATTTTTCAGGATCAGAAAAATACCCCGTTAGGCCAACAGGAGTATCCCTACAGCATGCAAGTGAAGGATAGAGGTCGGGATCAGTCCGCGTCTGCATTGCATTTCTTTAAATTTATATTGATGTGTTCATTCCGTAACTTTTGTATAAATTTGTATTTCAAAGCAACTAAAGTGTTTTGTAATTGTGAAAGGGCCCAACTGGCTATTGCAAATATTGGTGACTGTATTGTGTTGATTGAAAATGGTTATGAAACAAAGTGGGGCCCAATTTGGTTGTGGATTTTTGCGTATCATGTTTGTGGTTTAAAATAAAAGAAAATTTTTATATCGATTTCTGAGTGATTGATTGCTCTAGCATGCCACTCTCACGGGACACGAGCTCCGATATCACCCATCGATGTCAGGTTTGGGTCTTGCAGGGGTGGGGTGCTACATGATGGAGGATAATCCTCTCTCCTAGACTCTATGGATATAGAGGACATCGAAATGAAGCGTGACTGGGGTGAGACCATTTTCGTTCACCTTTATACATGACGCTGTACTACTTATGGAGGTAATGGTGCCCTCATTAAGGGTTGCATGGCAGAACAACTTGACACCAGAGGACTACTCGCAAGCTATGATGATGGAGCTAGAGGAATTGGACCACATGAGAATGGATGCCCTCAATAAGATGGTTCTACAGAAGAAGAAGGTGGCTAGATCCTACAACAAGAAAGTAAGAAGAAAGAATTTTTATGAAGGCAATTTGATCTGGAAGTTGGTACTGTCCACCGGAAGTAAAGATCGGGTGTATGGGAAATGGTCAGCGAACTGGGAAGGGCCATTCAAAGTCCACAAGGTGTTACCTGGGAACTCCTACTGGTTATCAAGTCTATCTGGAGAAACTCACAGCAAATACATCAACAGCAAATACTTGAAGAAGTATTATCCCACTATGTGGGAAAATATCCAAAGGGAGTAGAATTTAAATACTCGTATCAATGGGCGGCCACTGATAAAAAAATTTGTGAAGTAGGCTGCCCAAATTTGTACAAGAGCGATTGGCTCAGTGTCAAGTAAATGGAATAAAATTTTGGCTCGTCATTCAGTTATAGCAAATTCAAATTTAACAGTATGAAGTAAAATATAAAATCCTTCCAAAATAAGCCACTTATATAGCAGGCTATGCAAGCAATCCATGAATGTTCTACAGGAACGAATATTGGGTGTGCTGGATCTCATCCCACTGAACTAGGCAGTCATGGATTGTTCGCTCAACTCCCCTCAAACTAGAAGAACAAGCCACAACAGAAGGATAGAGCTTTTTCAGCTCCTCGCCACTTGCGGTGGCCTCTTTTTTTTTCACTTTTAAGGCTTCCTTCTTACCCACCAAGGAGACCCAACGTCCAAAAATTTCTTGCTAGGCAGCAGCAATCTTCCCTTGAAGTTATTCGATCTCCTCTTCCCAAGCCTTTATCTGAGCAATTTGAGTGTCAGCCTCCAGCTTAGATTGCTTGATGTCCTCTGAGAGGGTCTCCACTACTTTCTTCTAGAGGCCGTAGGAAGTGTTTAAGGCCTGAAAATGACCCATTTGGCGATTGGCATCTTCCCTCTGGATGGAGCAAGCTAAAAACTGGGCCTTCAAGCTACTAATCCTGCCCTTCAAAGAGTTCAGCACTACCTTCTCGGTGGCCAAAAGATCCGAGGACAGCAGAACCTCTATAGCCTGAAGAGACTCCTGAACAGTAACTTCATCCAAGGCGTCAAAGTCAGAGGAGAAGAAAGCCTTCACCTTCTCCTTAGCAGCAGCCGCCTCATCTGAGGACGCCACAATAGGGACTGCGGAAGGAGGATCAAAAAGGCTTAAGTCCATCGCATCCAAGGGGTCCTCCTAAGAGAGCTCTTCCTCCAGTGCGGCACTAATGCAAGCCAGAGCCTGCAAAGAGTAAAGACAAGTCAGTAGGGATGTTACTAGCATAAAGAAAGAAGGAGGAGGGCGATACAAAGTCCATACCATCTTGGGAGAAGAAGCCTGGTCACCGGTGGTCCTGGTGTCCATGATCACAGGCTCGATGTCCTGCTGGTCACCAGCAACTTCTAAATTCCGGGTGGCCTCATGGAAGCTCAAGACTTCCTCCTCTTCGTTTGTCCCCTCAGAACCTTCGTCACTGGTGACCTCTAGGGTACTAGTGACTGCCGTGGATTTTGGCTCACCGGCCAGTCTTCCAGATCTGCGAGAGCCAGCAAGAGCAGTTTTCTTCTTGTCCAGTGTCTTCTTAGCTTTGACACCGGAGGAGACTTTGGGTTGCTTGGGTGTCTTATCACTTGAGGGAGCTACGAACCAAGGATAAAATTAGGAAGAAATAAAGAAAGGAAGAGATGAAGAGAAGCGGTGATTACCTTGATCGGCCTTGTGAACCTTGCTTTTTGTGGAGGCCACGGACGACTTGCCTTTGGAAGCTGGCGACGAGAGGATACTTGAGCGTAAAAGGGAAATCAAACATTAGTACTTGACAGGTAAAGAGGAAGGTCAGAAAATTACCAGACATACCTTGAACAGGCGAGGAAAGAATGAAGGTCTGGGAAATATTCTGCCACCAGGAATTGAAAGAGTTGGTCATCAAGGTCGGATCCCTCTCAACACAGATGATCGGCCTAATTCTGGTATCTGACAGCTTCTACTGCCGCTTCTCAATAAACTCCTTGATCTCAGCCTCTGATAAAGAGACTCTACTACCATTGGGCTTGGAAAGATGCTGGATACATCCGAGTAGCCCTGCATCAAACCAAACTGTCGGCACCACAGTTGCGGCATATAGATTTAGCAGCAGACTCCCAGCTGCTTGCCACCTGCTTTTAGCATAGCAAAAGTCCCAGTCAAAAGATGCCTAGCTTCACAAATCAGGCGCCATTCCTTTTCATGCTCCTCGGGTATACCAGAGATATACCGCTGTAGAGGTACCGAAAGGACATCCCATTCCTCACAACGTTCAAAAAGAAACATAAAAGGGGCACCTGTCCCTTCAAGTTTAAGAAATACCTCACTACATCTTCCTGAGGTAAAGGGCAGGGGCAATAAGAAGCGGTGATTCTAGGTTCCACTTTGTTCATCCAAATAGCGGCAGGAGAGCGTAAAGCTGGAAAATATAAAAGAAGCCAGAGTTGAAGAAGCCAAGCAGACGGAGGAAGCTCCTTGAATGGCTCCAAGGTAACAGCCACGTACAGTCTCTGGTAACAATGACCAAGGAAAATGCTAGATAAGGAGAGCTGCTGACCTTGATGGAGTGCGAGAGCCAAGTTCTTAGTCTCCTTGGTAAGCCTCCCCGCCGAGGAACAAGTAATGTACTTCTTAACCAAGTACCACATCAATGCCAAATTTTGACCTGGTAGGTCCAGATCTTTGGCCTGCTTCACCACCTGCAGAAGAAAGAAACAAGTAATTAGAAACGTCAAGGAGCAGAGGGGAAGAAAGTAGCAACCAAGTTAAGAGTCACTCACTCCACTGAAAGAAGAAGCCGCGGGCAGAGAAACCAGAGCATCCTCTAAAGAGTTATCTTCCTCCGGGATAATAGCAGAAGTAGCCTCCTCTCCCTGCAAAGGCAGGCCAGTGATCGCCACTACATCCCTTAAGGTCACCGACATCAGACCATGGGGAAAAATGAAAGAATTGCAACCATGACTCCAGAAACGTAGGGCTCCCATGACCAGGTCCCTGTCAAAATATTGCTGGTGTAGGGTGAGCTCGATAAGATCAGTAACACCAGCCTACTTCCAGCGACTCTCAAAGTGTGGCCGTAAGGTGGCCACACAAGCTCCATACTCCGACACGTTGGGAATCCACATCCTTTGTTTACCAAGCGCAGCAAACGAATTATGGTGGAAAAGAATGGTTTCTCCCTTGAGTAAAGGAAAAGGCATACCTGGAAGAGTTGGAGAGGACGGAGAAATAGTCAGGTACTGTTGAGAGTCACCTTGAACAATTAAAGCTATTTAGGCTGAAGGAAATTTTGAAGGGTAAAGGAACACAAAAAGAGAGGTCTATACCTGCTCAGTAACCGTGTCCATCGATCCAGTAAAAGCTAGAGGGGCTTCCGAGTTTGCAACACAGAAATGGGAGGTCAGTTTCTGAAGAAATTTGGCAGAGTTTCTCCTGTAATTAGGGGTTCTCAAAACTACCTGCAAGCAAATACACTCCTAAAATACATTCCCAGTACTCAGCACACCAACCAAACAACAATTCCCAAACTTCAAATTTCAGAGACATCCCAAACCACAAAGTCACCAGAAAGTACAATGGTCACCCAAAGATCAAAATGATGGAGTTCGAGAAGGTTCGTACCTGACATCCTGTCGAGTGATTTGTTGAGCTTTCGACGATAAAAAGAAGAAAGTGATGATGTTTCTGGAAAAGACACGGTTTGTTAGAGTTGGCAAAAGTCGAAGAAATGAAGAAGAGGAGAAGGAAGCGTAGGCTTATAGGTGGTCGGCGACGGCGGCGAAACTCCTTCTGATGATTGGGCTTCAACGATGTCAAAGAGTGGAACACGTAAGGGATGTGCGATGATGGTGACGGCGGCAGAATGGTAGGAGCACGAGTCGAAGAGGAGAAGAAGCTTTTGCAGGGGAGTTTTTGAAAACTGCTCCTTCGGGTATTCAATGAAGAAAAGGAGTGAACTTTAAATATCGACGGCACTAGAGTTTTTTTGAAAGCTGAAGGGTTTGTGTTTTAAAAGAAAGCTTCGAATGGGTTCTGCCTTGGGCTTGGTGTTTGGCACGGTATCCCTCAGAAAGTCTTTTGAAATTTTGATTTCCATGTCCATTCGACGATTTTTGTCTGGATGGCCATCATAAAGATCTGCTTGAGTTATTGCCAATCATAGGTGGTGGACCGTTGGATATAGTCTCGTGAGAAATTGAAGCAGACAAAACATCTGAAGGGTACTCTAGGCAAGGGCATTAACTATACGTTCAAGGGCGACCATAAGGCTTATATTTATAAGCCCAATGGTGCAGAGGGCAATTGTTTACACCGAAAAATAGGCTCGGCCCATTTTTACTGTTTTGGGCCAAAAATTGGAAGCTCAAAGGAAAGTCCATGATTCGGAGTCCAAAAGAAATCCACTGACCCTGGCCCATCAGATTCTAGTGTCTAGCAAAGAGGAGAGTAGTAGAGTTGGAGTTAGATTGGGAGTCTAGAAGTTCAAGATAAAGAGGAGATAGGATGATACACTTGATAGACACCAACCCAAACTCTATCTTTATTGGATATGATAAAGTTTATCCAAATCTTTATCTTTATCTAGTAAGATAAATTTTTATCAAGATTACAAGTTGAATTGCAGTAGGACACTCATTATCATTGGTTATAAATAGAAGTTTTGAAGTAGAAAGCTCTCTCCAACATCTCACATATCAAAGCCTGGCATCTCAGCAAATCTACTAGCTTATTTCTATTTGCAGCAATCCTCTATATTTCTTCCTTAGCATTAGTCTTTTCTTTTTAATTGATTCCAGCAATTTTCAATTTCTTAGTTATTACGTTTTGCCGAATTGTTTACCAATAAAGCAAAGTTTTTTTCTGTTAAATGTTTTGTCCCTTTCTAGCATACACAATCGCTTGATTTCAGTCAAAAATTACGAGTCGCAATATTTTCTTTCTTATTTCCTAGTTTGGAATCACTTTAAATTCCTAGCACGCTCATAAATACATTCATATTGAAACAAAGGGCTATGTGTTAACCTTTAATCAAAATAAAGGCAAACACAGTGTTAAACAACCACAATGGCCAGAGACGAAGCAGCTCGACAGAGAACACGTACACGATGGACGATGGAGCAATCTGGAGGAGGAAGAATGACGAAGCTGCAGAGAAGGAACAACACGCTAATGGGGGAGGGGGGAGGAAAAGGGAGTCGATTTTAACGAAGCCAAAACGACGTCGTTTTGAACATGGGAGGAGAACGTTTTCAGAACACTTTCTGCAACGTTTTATTCAACAAAACGTCACGGATTCTATTTCGTGACGTTTCATTGATAAAACGTCGCAAAAAGTCTTACATATCCGTGACGTTTGTATAAAACGTCATGGAATATGTAAACTTCTACAACGTTTTATTCGCAAAACGTCGCGGATTGTATTAAATTTTTGTAGTGCTCCCTTACACGACTCTTCTCTCTTCTTTCTCTAGTTTCTTCTAGATTATTCTTTTCTTTCTTTCTTACCTCACGAACACGTCTCTTTCTTTCTTTTTTACACGACTTTCTTCACCTTCTTTTCTTATAAATTTTAAGACAACTTCTAGCTTTCCAAACTTACCCTTCTATATTTACTCTAATACCTTCTAACCCCTTAACTTAATTCTAACACTTCCATTTAATCCATGCAACCATGTGTAATCAAAAATATTCATAAATAAACTCCATATATTTCTCATTCAAAAATTCTTATTTTTATTCATGACTAAATGCCAACAAATTCTCATTTAATAATTTTAACTTCCAAGAAAAAATCAGGATCCAACCAGAAGGTTTGAGTCCAAACTCAAATTAATTGAATCACTTAGCAATGAAGTTATCAATGAGACTATAGAACTTATTATTCTAAAGAACCTTGCATCGGATTACAGTTCCAAATTACTTCTTTCTTTGAATATCTAATCAATGTATTCTAATAGACTGGAAACTATGCAGGTAAAAATGATGTCTTCTCTTTTGAGTTAAAGAGTACTTCCTATGAGCCTCACTTTGGGCTGTAAGTTTCATTATTTATTAATTTATTACCTTTTCCTTTTTTAAAAAATGTTAGAATTAATGTAAAAGATACATAGACTTAATCATAGAGTAAAAATTATTAATTATTTTATTATTAAATTTTATATAAATAAAAGTTATTATATAAAAACCTTGATATAAGGGTTAACTTATAAATTATAAAATGTTAAACAATTATTTAAATTTTCATAAAATTATTAAGAGGCAACTCATGTAGTTTCCTCGAAATGATCTCCTATTGTTTATCGTAGAATAAAAGGTCACATAAAGTTCTCTTATTTAAATCATGATCACTCATTTCTATGTTTCACTTTAAAATTAAAAAGATATAGTACTTGTTAATGCTCTAAATTCAACATGAACGTTCAATACGGTGTATCAAATTAGTCTCGATAAAATATTATTTTATAGAAAACAATAATGGTCGTGATATATAAACAAGAAAAATTTTAGTGCCTCTGATTCTAATTTTGGAGCAAAGGTGTAGAAGTTTGGCTTCACACAACTTGTGCCTTGGTTGAATCCAGCCGAAAATTTTGAACGAATAGTCAAAGGAATGAAAAGTCTTCAAATATCTTGCATCCCATATTTGGTTTTCCAAAAGGAAGCCAGTTTCTCCACAGTAGAAAACCACCACCATACCGTGTTGATATGGTAAGGTCCTAAATATCCAGAACTAGGAGGTGGAAAGCTAATCGCTCCAGAGTTGCGTGCCTACCCTCTATATATGGTCTATTTCTTCGTAGGCGGATGCAAGAATTCAAGGAAAAGAAAGGAGGAAATTTAGAGGATAGAAAAGACAATGAATCTTGTGTCGGTACGAAGACAACTGGAAAATTGCTTGTATTAATCTAGCTGCCTGATTTCTACGCAATAGCCCCGGATACGGCGTCATGCGTACGCATGTATGACTCCTTTTGTCTTTTCAGTAACCCATATCCCGGATAAGCGACATCAACTTCTTGCAACTTGCTGCACTGCTTTGACCCATTCTCTTTTCCTTCTTTCTGACTAGGGATAATTCCCTCTCTCAGGACTAATTGTAATCTGCAACTAGATATTGGAGGCTGTAAGACAAATTATTTTATTTAATTATGCTTTTGATGCAAAGCTAAAAACGCCAAGTGTTTCTACATTTTGATGCTAAATTTATTGGGCTACAAAAGCTATCAAAATATGAAGATATCTCTCAAGTCTTCATATATTTGAATTCCCGTATAATTAATTTGGGTATGTTGCAGCTCGCAACCATCTTTTGTGAAGTCCAAACTCTATATCATCAATTAATTTTAAATTTTAATTAATAGTTTTATCGTTAATAACATTGAAAATTAAATAATAATACAAAAGTGAGGTATACTATATATAAGCTAGAAAAGAGACAAAAATAAAACTTAAAACAAATTGCGCGGCTTAGAATTAGTAAATGTTTTCCTTAAGTATAAATTTGTGTTTCCCAAGTGTGAAAGTGTATATGATTCATAATCTTTTTGGACAGCTTCTAATTTAAACGAAAGATACTTGCGACAAAATTCGAGAAATTTAGAACAATATTATTTGATGTCCTAATAAAAGACGAACTTGATTTGCTGATATAAGAAGTAAACACATTTTATTACAAGTCAAAAACATGGAATCAGTCATTAATTATATAATTTCTCTGATCAGAACAATTATCTCTATGATATTATAGTGTCTTTTTTTTCAAGTAAAAGTACCAGTACTAATTAACTATTTCATGTCAGGAATGGAATTAAAAGCGGCGATGTGGAAGTTGATTTTAGATTGTCAGAGATTCCTGATTTCATTTAAGAACGCCCCTAATTCCTTAGGGTGCGTAGGGGGACCAATTTATCACTTATTCTTGTGGTCATACATAGCCATATACTTCTAACTAGGGGTTGTGGGTGTCAAATTCTTTGGAAGCGTATATTACCATACCCATATATGGTATATGGGTTCCATTGATCCATTCCCTTTTAAATTCTCCTAACCCAAGTCAACTCTTTTCAGAAATATTAATGGTAGCAAGTGCTTCCAACCATATCGATATTTTTATTGATATTTCTTATGGACTCATCAAAGTGTATAAATGTAAAGAAACTTCTTACTCCATGAATTTAATAAATCTTTTTCTAACAATTGTACTAACAACTAATTATGTGAAATTTTTTATTGACAAAGTTTTGCCTCAATTTAAGATTAATTGAATAGTAGCTAACTATACTCTTATTAATCGGTAGGTAATGAGTTTATAAAAATGATAATATTTACTTTAAGATATTTTAATTGGTCTACAAGATTATTATTTTTATAGATCTACTATCACGAATAAAAAATTAATTTTAATAATATACTCGTAATGAATTTACGAATTCGACATGGATTAGTTTAGTAGATCCATCAAGTTTTTATAGAATTACATATTTTAGACTCATTTACGAGATTCAATTACCAAGAAGGGTGCTCTATGTGTTTAAAATTTTCAATATTTTGTTTGTTTTGTTTTAACTATTTAATACTGAATTTTTGCATTATGCATAATCCTAAGTGTTAGTAGTGGGTAAGATTTTGAACCAACAAATTTTTTATTTGCTTGCTATCATGCGTACTTACAATTTTCAAACCTTTATTAATAATCCTTGGTTAGTCTCCCGAGGTATTTTGGAGTCATTTAGGGACTTGTCGGACTTGTTTTTTGTAGCTTATGCTAAGCTTTGGGATAGGAGTGGTGGCTTTGACAACCAATGATAGAGCAAGGGCTAATCCTTCAGTGAGTTTTGGATCTCAGAGAAAAGAAGATGTTGATTGATTACAGATAGATTCTTGAAACATTGGGACCCTTATAAGGAAGTCTTTGAAATTAGTGGAGATTTTAGATAAATATAAGATTCATATAGTGTGCATCTAGGAGATAAAGTAGACAGGGGCCAAAGCGAAAGATATTAATGGGTTCAAACTTTGTTACTTGGAGTGTTCAAGACGACAGAATGAGGTAGTCATCTTGGTTGTTAAGGAACCTATAAGTCATATTATGGGGGTAAGAAGGAGTAATGATAGGATTATGTCTAGAAAGATTATGGTGAAAGGTGTTGTACTCAATGTAGTATGTGCTTATGCTCCTCAAGTAGTTTTGGACGACCAAATTAAATGCCAATTCTGTAAAGAGTTAGACGAGGTGATTTAGCAGATCCCCCCGACGAGAAAGTTATTATAGAATAAGACTTTAATGGTTATATAGGGGCATCCTCAGATAGGTATCCATGGAATAAAGGAGGTCTCGAGTATGGAGATAGGAATGATAGTAGGACAACTTTGTTGGATCTTGCAATAGCATTTGAGTTGATAATAATCAATCCTTTTTTTAAGAAAAATAAGGAACACTTGGTGACTTTTAAGAGCAGAATCACTAAAAATCAAATTGACTACTTTTTAAGGAGAAGCAAACGATTTAAGTGCAAAGACTGTAAGATGATATTACATGTTTGCTTGTAAACTCAGCATAGATTGTTAGTTTTGGATCTTAAAATTAAGGGATGGAGGAAGAAGAGAATTCCTAGGAGGTGTACTAGAGTCAAATAGTGGAATCTGAAAGGGGACATGGTGAAGCAACTTAAGGATAGAGTAATATTTAGAGATGAATGGAAATTGGAAAAAGATGTTAGCCAAATGTAGGAGAGAATAGCAACTCTTTTAAGGAATATAGCTAAAGAAATCTTGGAAGTTTCTAAAGGGCCTAAAGTAGTAAGATGGAGTCCTAGTGGTGGAATGAAAATTTACAAAAAAAGGTTAAGATCAAGAAGGGAACCTATAAAGCTCTATTAAATAGTACCACAGAGGTAAAGAAAGTAGCTAATTGAGTAATCTACAAATTGGCTAAAAAAGAGGCAAAGAAGATAATCTCAATGGTTAAATGTAGCACTCCACTCTCGCCAGACACGTACCCGACATCCTGAATGATGTCCAAGTACATACCTTGCAAGGGTGGCACGCTAGAATAGTCAAACACTCGCAACTCGGTGAAAAATTTTCAAATTTATCATACACATGTGAGGAAATCAGAAATCAAACTCGGGCCCATTCTTTTCTTTCATAATATCAAATCACATTTATTATTATTAGACTCAAGATTATTCTCATTTACCAACCTTTCCACTTTGGAAAGTTATTACAAAACAGAATATTCAAGTATTCATGTTACAATAATTGCGAAAGACTCAATTTGATAAAAAAAAAGAGAAAATACAAATGCAGACGCAGATGCAAACTGATCCCAACCTCTACCTTTTTCTTAAATGCAGTGACTATACCCCTGTTTGCCCAATAGGGTAACTCTTTTTGAGCCTGAAAAAATATTGGAAATTTTGGGTGAGTTTTGTGAACTCAGTGAGTGACCATCGTCAATGGCTCACTCAATCACATACACACATACAATTCAAATATTTTCACATAATTTGCATCACTTCATTTAACATATAGGATCACATTCAGAACAATCAAATTAATCATTTCAATCATTTAAAATACACATATCACTTATAATGCAATGCGCACGAGACTCACTTTCATTTATTACTTTGTTATGACCGAGTGCCTAATTATTAGCTCATATCCCTTAGTGGATATCGAGCTGTATCAGATAATGTCCCATATCCCTTAGTGAATACCGGGTACATTCACAACTGAGCCCAAGGATCTTTTCACTTTCTAAACTTTAAGCTCTTTTTCGATGGCAACTTCGGTCACAACTGCCTTTATCTTTCATGCATTCATGAAATGGAATGCATCACATTCTCATATCTTCAATCAATCACATGATTTCGGATTGACAATCACTTTCATATTCATCATCGGACCGTGGTCCGACTTTCAACATAAATGTTAAGAAACACTTTTTCAATCACATGCATATTCACATGTTCCTTCAGAACTAGATCCGACATTTAACAATCAAATTAGATATCACATATTTCATCAAATTCACATATAAGGAACACTTCAATATCACATTCATGCATCAAGTCTCGGACCCTCATTGTCTGGCATCAACATAGGCAAATCACATTCATATAAATCAAATTCACATTGCATAACAATCATAACCGTAGTCATTCAATGTAGAAATTAAAAATCAGAACAAAAAATGAAATGAGACCATCAAGGTCAACTCACAGTATACTCCAGATTAGCATTTGCTTCCCAGATCTGGAAACGTTTGGATGTGGACATTTTATCCTGCACATCAATATTATGCAATACACACGTTGCACACACATTAATAATTACACAATCTCAAGTATCCATTGATGCACAAATGTGTATATGGACTATGTACAATGCATGCTCAATGACAATCCCGGGTATATCATCCAATTTCATATTTTATCCACATTCTCATTTTATAACTCAGTTATACCTGGAATATGTCAATGAATGCATGTACAGTCATTTTAATGTGCAAAAAAAATCAATATTCACATGTGTGTATGGTAACATTATACATGAGCATAAAATGCATTTTTCTTAATCTTAATAAACTCTCATATTTACTATTCTAACCTCAACATGGATAACGGGATGTTACAACTCTCCCCCTCTTAAGAGAAATTTTTTCCTCAAAATTCTTACCTGATTGATCAGAAAGGTAGGGATATTGTTTCCTCACATGCTCTTCTGTTTCCCATTAAGTTCATTACTCGAATAATTTCTTCCACTTGACCATAGTTGATGGACTCGCTAGGTCTTTCAATCCTTATTTAGTCATTCACTGTCTTAACTGGTTCCTCAATATATCTCGGATTACTCATAATTTCACTTCAAATATCGATAACACATATGTTGGATTGTAACGATATTTCCTAAACATAACCGTGCAATATTGTGTGAATCTAGAACATCTTTTATTAATAATACTAAATCATAAGTCAATGGTCCTATCCTCAATATCTTCATATGGACCAATACAATTCGAGCTTAGTTCATTCTTTTTCCTAATCTGAGCACACCTTTTTCTCAATCTAAACACACCTTTGCAAGGTGATACTCTCGGAGACATCTCATCTTTCGCTTGACAATTCACATCTCTTTAATGTTAATACACTTAACTTGTATGTCCATCACACTATATTCTATATATCTAGTGTTGACCTGCCAAACTTATTCATCTTTCTTGAATCACACAATTTCTAGCACATATTAGTATCACTTATCAGTAACATCTCCAATCAATTCCAATTATACTCCAATTGTCTCCAAATCTCAATGACATGTCATTAAATCCAAAAGTCATATATAAAAATTTCCACTGTCATTTGACATTAATTTCTACTGCTAATTATCAATTATCCTGCCACTTGGCATTTTCCTAGTCCATAATTACCCAAAAATTCAAGAATTTTCTAAATTTGACTAAAAATTCTAAATAAGTTCTTATACTCTCAAAAATCAATTTTCAATACAAATAATTCACAATTCTCATATAATCACATTTATAAATCAATTATACCTGGAATGTCAATTAATGCATGTACAATCATTTTAATGTGCAAAAGTTCAATATTCACATGCATGAGCATGTCATATTATGTATGAGTATGGAATGCATTTTCTAATTTCTTACTAATCTCTTATATTTACTATTCTAGCCTCAACATGGGTAATGGGATGTTACAACTCTCCCCCCTCTTAAAAGAAATTTTGTCCTCGAAATTCTTACCTGATTGTTTAAACAGGTGGGGGTATTGTCTTCTCATATACTCCTCTGTTTCCCAAGTTACTTCCTCAGTTGAGTGATTCCTCCAAAGGACTTTCACCAATGGAATGACTTAGTTCCTTAACTGCTTGATCTGAGATCCCACTATCTTGATCGGCTCCTCAACACAACTTAAATTACTAACAACCTCAATTTCTTGAGCCGGTATCACATGTGTCAGATCCGATCGGTATCTTCGAAGCATACTCACATGAAATACATTATGCAATTGAGATATCTCATTCAGTAAAGCTAACTTATAGGTCAAAGGTCCTATCCTCTCAATGATCTCATAGGGACCAATGTACCTAGGGCTCAACTTGCCCTTTTTACCGAATCTCAAAACTCCTCTCCAAGGTGACACTCTCAGAAATACTCTGTCTCCCACACTGTATTCCATGTCCCTTTGATGCTGATCCACATAAATCTTTTGTCTATCTTAAGTCGTTTTAATTCAGCTTCGGACTAACTTCACCTTGTCTACTGTATCTTATATCAACTCTGGGCCTTCAACCATTCTCAAGCCCTCTTTGTCCCAATACAGTGGCGACCGTCATTTTCTACCATACAGTGCCTCATACGGTGCCACTCTGATACTACTGTGATAGTGATTGTTGTAGGCAAACTCTATCAGTGCTATATATTTATCCCAAGCTCCATAAAACTCCAATACACAAGCTCTGAGCATATCCTCAATAGTCTTTATTGTCCTCTCACTTTGTCCATCTGTTTGAGGATGAAATGCTGTACTAAAATTCAACTTAGCAACCATAATAGATTGTAAGCTCTTCCAGAATCTTGAAGTAAATTTAGGATCCCTGTCCGATACAATGGACACTGGAACCCCATGCGGTCTCACCACCTCATTCACATATCTCCGAGCCAACTAATCAAGTGAATTATTTTCTCTCACTGGTAAGAAGTGGGCCGACTTAGTCAACCGGTCCACTATCACCCATATAGCATCATTCTGCCTTGGAGTCTTAGGCAGTCCCATGATAAAGTCTATAGTAATCCGTTCCCATTTTCACTCCGGAATAGGCAACGATGTAGCTTCCCTACTGGAGCCTGATGCTCAGCCTTAGTATCAATGATGTGGGCTAGATAAGCCTCACATCCTCCCTGCATCAACCTCAGTGCACTCATGAAGGATATCATCCTGTCTAGCACTGCTTGACTAACTCCTCTGAATACTGCCCTCGACTGACCAGGAGATTATAGTACTACTTCCTTGGTATAGCAGTTCATGATAGCCCTATGAGCAGTGAGCCAATCCATAACTACGATAACATCTATCTCTCTCAACTATAGTATGATCAAGTCTGCCTCCAACTCTGCCTGGTCAATCTGAATCAAACATCTTTTGCAGACTTCTCCTATCAATATAGTACTACCTATTGGTGTACTCACCTTTAATCCATACTTTAACTGCTCTCTATCACAATGCAGCCTAGATGCCAGATGCGGTGTAATGAATGAATGCGTAGATCCAGGATCTAGCAATGCAAATGCTTCATAATCATAAACAAAAAGCGCACCTGCAACAACATCTGAAGAATCCTGAGCCTCCTACCTAGTCATGGCATAGACTGGGGCTTGGACCGAGAGATGACGTGAGTTACTAAGAGACCCTACAAGAAGCTTCATTCTTGTATTTTTGGCAAAGAAGAAATGAGTTAAAGGTCGATCAGCTAGGATTGGAAAGATTAGATAGACTTTTTGTGGATTTCCTCTTACATGTAGCACTTTTTGTGTTAGGTTATGATGATGTAAATGTATATATTTTTGAAAGCTACAATGTATGTACATTCGGTATTTATGAAATGAAAAGAGGAAAAAGTTGATTTTAAAATATTGTGATTTCCTTATGATGCTTTATAAGTGGATAATGATATGATGCCATGTGAAGTGAATGTAGTGATCGATGGTAACCCACTCTTATCATAGGATATGTACCGGAATGACCTCCGGGCGTCCTGGTGGGTACCCTGCGATAAGGGGGCGCTACATTAAAAGCAGAGCTTACGAGAAATTGGACCAAAGATTAGAAACTAAAGATGGAGAAAAGGACAATTTTAAGTTTACGAGAGCTTGGGAAAGAAAAATGAGAGACTTAAATCAAGTTCGTTGAATTAGAAATGAAGTAAGATGAGCGCTCATAGCTTAAAATGACATTAATAGAAGATTGAAAAGGTACTTTGATAGCCTTTTTAATGAAGGCATAGAGTACACCATATCTTTAGGTTATTTTAGCACATCTGAGAGGTTTCATAACTTGACTCGTTACAGGCAAATTAAAAGGGAAGAAATTAAAAGAACTTTAGGGGAGATGAAAAGTAGAAGGCATGTAGCTCCCCACTCCCTTCCAACACGTGTCCGTACGCCCGTCAGATGTTCGTGCACATGTTCGATGGAATGGCGCGCTAACTATATCACTATCACTTATCTCATGTCATTATAATTTAAAACATAAAAATCACAATGACTAAAAACCCAAATTCCTCTTTTCATTTCGTAAACAATATATACATTGTAGCTTTACAACATCATCCATAGAGGTACAATATCAATAACCTATCAGAGTTCATTGCTCTATCTACAAAATATGTTACAGACATGAGGATTTAACAAAAATCTAGTCTTGATCCTTCAATTCAGCTGACCGACCTTTGATCCATGTCTTCAATTCAAAAGCAGTACTAGTTCTCTTCTAAATTGACTTAAAAGCTATATCGTCTCTCTCGAACCTGAAATATCAATGTTGTAATTTTGAGTGAGTTTTACAAACTCTATGAGTTAACCATCCTCGATAGTTCACCGATATCACATAATACATCATCACATACAAACACATAATTCACATCATTTCACTTTTCATATATCATCATAAATCACTTTGTACATAAGTTTTCACATTTTTCATTCAACTCAATTTAAATTTATATTGAAATCATTCAAATCATACAATTCATGTGTAGATACAATGTTCATAAGTCTCACGTTCATTTATTACTTTGTTGTGACCAAGTATCTTTTTCAACTTAATTCAAATTTACATTGCACTAGTTCAAATCATACAATTCATATGTGCATACAATGTTCATAAGACTCACATTCGTTTATTACTTTCTTGTGACCAAGTGTCTTTTTTACTGTCCCATATCTGTTGTGAATACCAGGCTCATTATTACTGTCCCTTATCCGCTGGGGATACAAGGCTCATTTTACATAGCGAACCATAGGCTCTTACTACATTCTGAACTTTAAGCTCTTTCTCAGTGGCGACTCTGGTCACAACAGCCTTTATATTATCATGCATTCGTGTAATGAAATGCATTACACATATTCAATCATTATGTTCAATCAATCACATTCACATTCTCTTTCTCATTCACATTTGCCATCAGACCTTGGTCTAGCATTCAACATTTATTTGTTAAGAACATTTAGTCAATCAAATTCACATTCAAGGAGCACTTCCAATATATTATTCATGCATCAAATGCCTCAGACACTCTATGTTCAGAAATCAGTGCATACACATCACATAATAATCAATACATAGTTTAACAAACACACAATCAAGGTGAGACCATCTTAGGTTACTCACAGTTTGCTCCCGTTAGCTTATTGCCTTAAAGTCCTAACAATATCTGGAAGCGGTCGCTTAATGTGCTCTTCTATATTATGCAATCACACACATTCATACATTACTAATTTGCACATTTACATAAATACTCAATCATAAGCACATATATATATGTCATGTACACGGCACGTTCAATGACAAATTCCTTAGTATATTTCCTTAATACACATCTTAGAATCAATTAACTACATCTTCCAATACCTAATTCACTTTTTCCACTTTAATCATCTCATTCAAGATCAACTAGGTTCCTTCAATATCTCATTTAAGTCTAAATACCTCATATGAAAACACCCAAGCATTGGTTGGTTCATAAATGACTCAAAAGACAACTCTCTTTCTCTATGAGTCTAGCCACGATCGTGGTGTCCCTGCCACGATCGTGACAGAAACTTTTGGAGCTGGCCACGATCGTGGTGCTCCTGCCATGGTCGTGACATAAACTTTTTCTGTCCAAAGGTTAATAGGAAGGGCATCAAGTTTATTAAAGTTCCTCTCAAGATTTATCAACCATTACTTTGTTTTTACATTACTTTAAATGCCCAAAACATTTGAGTGTACATAGGAATGTCAATATGCCTTTGATCAACTAAAGGAATATTTTAATAGTCCACCACCACTATCGACACTATACCTTACAGACATATTGTTTTTATATAGTCATTTTAGATGCGACCCTTAGTTTTATCCTTATCAAAGAAGAAGATAACACAAAAAAGTTAATTTACTATATGTATAAGATACTAAAAGACCTGGAACTAAACTACTTAAGGTTAGAAAATGGTGTGTTTGCACTATTAATTAGTATAAGGAAATAAATATCATACTTTCATAATTACATAATCAACATATTTACAGAAATATTATTAAGGTAAGTGCTTCATAAACCAAACTTTCTTAAAGACCTATGAAATGATCAATCAAGTTAGTGGAGATTGATAAATATTGGTAAATCTTAAGATATTATCTAAAATCATAAGTTATAACATACTTTATATTTAAAGTATCAAAACCTTTATAAGAGAAAGTTAAATTCTTTGACAACCCTACACTTAACGTTAATCACCTAACATAAATAATGTATATGAATAACACAAGTAACAAAATTGGTAGTGGGTTAGGAATATGCTTAGAAGTTCCAATGAAATAAACATTTAATAGATTGTGCAACACCTATTCAAAATGTCTAACACTAATGCAAAATATGACACCATATTATTTAGGATGAAGATGGTTTGCAAATTTCAAATCAGACTCATAACCGTTACATTGGACTTGTAACCTATATTTAACCAATTAACAACAATTATAAGGTAAAGAAGATAAGTTGGCAATGTATAAGAAGTTTAGATAGATGAAAGAGTATATACATTTAAACATTGAGGAAATACCTAGGAAAAAATACAAAAACAAACCATCTTTCAAAAATATAAGCCAACAAATATTTGTCCCTCAAGGGATGTTTTATGATGAATAGGTAAGTAGGTCAGCCAGGTAGATGCCATAGAGGAGAAAGCTAATAGAGGATAAAATATAACAAAAAAATCATAACCAAGGCCTTAATATATTTAATAGTGGATGAACAATTATACCAAAGTCCTTCACCTTGTTGTATTTAAGATGCACTTTTAAAATTCAAATATAACATTTTCTCAAGGAAATTCAAGATGGAGAATGTAAAGCTCATAATGGACATAACTATTGGCCTATAAGATTTCAAGGCAGGGATACTTCAAGATTTCAATTTGCATGGATGGCTTAGAGTTTGCAAGAAATTATGACAAGTTCTAAAGGTAAAACTTGCACCATTCACTTATTATTAACCATGTCATAGTATCAAAATTCCTCCCTTTTATGTAATGGGAAATAGGTTTCCTTAAATGATTTTGATCCATGATAAGGCAACTCAAATTCCTTTTTATTACATTTAATTATTTCACAATGTAGGTAGAAGTAAAACCCTAGCTAGCATAATAAAGAAGGTAGTCATAAACTTCTTAGAGAGAAATATTATAAATAGCTATGAAGTCCCTTAATAGTAATCACGAACAACGAAACCTAATTTAATAGCAGGGCCTTAAGGGACTTTTGTGAAGAATTAAAAATTAAACATTGCTTTACATCCTTTGCATATAGACCAAGATAATAAAGAGGTCACAAATAAGAAAGTATTGCAAGGGCTACAAGCCAAAGATAAAGATATAAAAGGCCCTTAGGTTGAAGATCTCTAACATTTAGGTATACTATGGGCGTATCAAATAATACCTCAAAACACCCTTTAACTTAATATTTGGTGTTAAATCTGTAATTCTTATAAAGTTTAAATTGCTAAGTCTAAGGGTACAACTGTACAAATCACATGATAAAGATCAAATTTGTTCTAAGCTCAACTTAGTTAAAGAGTACATGGATTTTGTGACTATAAAAAGTGAAGCATGCTAATAAAGGCTTTGCAGCTGAACATTCATAAGATAAAAAAGCAAACCATTATTGTGAGAATTAGTCTTGTTAAAATTATAATTCTTGGGGGAAAAAAAACTCTTAAGACAATCTATCTCCAAATTAGTTTTAATCATAATGTATTTGAGATACTATCATGCCTAGAAATTATAAATATGAAAGACTTGACAAATTGAAAGTGCCTCTTATTTGGACCTTAATCCATTATCATTAACCCATTTGAAAATGGATTATCATTAGGATAAATTCCAAAAATCTTATATGTATAAGTACATAATCATCAATAAAGTATTTATATTTATTTCCATATACTTTAAATCCAATCACTACAAACAAAATTAATTATAGGTCTAAAAGCTTCAGGTCTATTATAAGTTATTTCAATTTGCTGGCTCAAAAGAAAGACCTACAAGTATAAAAGCCTTAGGCCAAAGAGAAATCTCAGCGACATCTCATCAAAGATATGGAACTTCTCCTTCATCTTATCAAACTCAACCCTACATAATTTATTAAAGTAAAAGCACGTTTCGAAGTTGTTATTGAAATTATCATGCATGGAATTTGACAATTGAAGTCTTTTGTAGACTTAATTGAACCAAGTTCATATAAACTATGAAAGGGGGCATGGCTTCTATAAGTGATGTACGTAGTGTTTCGATAGACTTGTTGGATAGAGGGGTATGGCTCCTATAGTTTGAAGGCATAGATCTTACATTATTATAGCTACCTGATCTAAAACTACTAAAATTACTAAACGAACTGTTTGAGGTACTCTTATCATCTCTGGTATTCTCTAATAACTTGGCAAATAAAAAGTACATATATATGAATTTACTCTTTGTAAAATTCAAGTTGAGTTAATCATCTTAAAGTTGGAATTCTCTCAAAGAGACAAGTTGATAGTCAAAGATGTGATTGATTTCTTTCTCCAGCAACTCTTTAAAAATGGAAAAAAGTGAGCCATCGTTAACATTGAATCCCTTATATATAGAAAGATGGACAACTGAGAATGGTTAGAGTCGACAATTGAGATTGAGCGACACTTTGGCCTATCAAGTCGAAATCAATCTACCAAACTTGCTATAGATTCAATCTAACTCATCCATAAAATTTAAATCTTGATAGAGAATAACATTTTTTAAACGTGATCTCCTATTGAGTTAATATTAAAGCCAATGTTATCGATAATAAGGTCCGTCTAAACACCAAATCTATGATCTCTAACACAAATATCATGCATTAGAAAATGTTTATATATGAAATTAACCTAAAATATAATTATACATATGTCTAAACTAGACTGGGTAAAAGGAGGCGTAAAGAGGGAATTATCGAGAGTTCACACAGCCGACTGATAAGAGTAGCAGTCAGTAGGAAAGGGTGATAATAACTCCAAATTATGGGTCATCGTTACAAACGCTTTTGACTTTTTAACGAAGTCAAACCAATGGAAATGTAAACCCCAAACAAGGCCCTGCATCATCTACTGTACACACATCAGCTCACGTGTCCAACATATATGTATATATATTAAGTCTAACCAGCCTTTAATCTACCTTCTCAAATCTCAATATCTGCGCTCCACTTCTGCACTCAAATCTCCCATCAAACTTTTTAATATCTCTCTGTAATTTCAAAAATGGCGTTAAATTTTGATAATTGCATGGAGGATTGGGACTTACAAGCCGTGGTAAGAGGCTTCAGTTGTGAAGACATTCTGGACAACCCACCATCACTTTTTGCTCCTTTGAGGTTTAATCACGATGAGCTTCTCAAACTCCCAAAAGGTTTAGAAATTACAACTGATGATGATTTAGATGGGCTTCAAGGGTTCTATAACTCTTTCTACGCTGTCTTGCACCAACCCCTATCTCCAAAAACCATGTCTTGTACTACTACTTCCATTTTGACACCAATAGAAGTGAAAGAGCCGCGAAAGGTGCCGAGAGAACAGCTTCCTCTTCTTGAACGCGCTGATACTTCTGGAAGTTGTGACTATACCGTTCGCGCAGTCAAATCAAGAAAAAGGTAATTGACTCGTACTAGCTTTTTAGTGCTAATTGATGGGGTTACAGAAACGATTTAAGGAATTGGTAATATACAAATAAAATACCTTGCTTTCAAATATATCAGTAGGAAGAATCAGCACAAAAAGATCGTTCAGCAGGTGACAAGAGATGGTCTGTCGTCTGATATGTGGGCTTGGCGTAAATATGGGCAGAAACCTATCAAGGGATCTCCCTATCCAAGGTAAATCTCTCTCCTTGAACCAGGAATTTAAATTGCTATACTATTGCAATTATGCCCACAACACAATTAAAAAGTCTATTTTTGGTTCCAGCGACGATTATTTGGTATATTATTTCAATTTTTATGTTGTTTTGACCCTACATACTTGATTATTGAAGTGGTTTTTAACCTTAAATTTGGTGAACATGAAACAGGAGCTACTACAGATGTAGCAGTTTGAAAGGATGTTTGGCAAGAAAACAGGTGGAAAGAAGCAAGTCGGATCCATCAGTATTCATCATAACTTACTCGGCGGAGCACAGCCACGCCCATCCTACTCGCAGGAGTGCACTTGCTGGCATCACCAGAGCCAAGAACTATATTCCCAAAGAACCCACGCCCCGTGAACAAGACTCGAAGACCCTAAATGAAGAACAACATCCCTCAGGTCCGAAATTGGAATTGGTTCCTTCTCCACAAACCCCTTCAACGGCTTCCCTTGAAGACGAGCCTTTACAACGTGTGAGCATTAGAAATGAACAACAGCAACAACCAACCTTGGAAGATGATACATTTGATAAGGCTTTTAATATGCCATCTGATATGGCATTCGGCGCAGACTTATTTCCAAGCTTAGAAGATTTTGAAGGATTCTTTTCGGATGAGTTTGCAAATTTAGGTCCGTAACCTCTTGCTCATCAATCTGCGGGAAGTTTCTGGACAAAAGGCCGACAAACTCGGCGTTCAATTTACAATCTTCTTAGAGCAGTTCTGTAATTTGGGTTTTGTAGGAGTACTATAGTCCCATCTTCCAATCAATGCTTTCAAGATATCAAAAACGTCCGAGGTAGAATTTGTATGTTTGTAACTACGAGAAACTGAACCCTGTAGGTTCTTCTATTTTCAAAATTGGAACGGTTATTAGTTATCATGATCGTAAAATAGTAAAAATTATTATTTTAATAAAATAGTAAAAATTATCTAATAATAAAATAATTGAATCCAAAATGTATTACGCTATAAGGTAAAAAAGCTTTTTGTCATAGGTCAAAAGAAAAAATGCACCGTGGCTTCTATACCATATTTTAGTTACTCGTTATTTCAGATTCTATTAGTAGGAAAGACACGTGTTTATTGATCCGGACAAAGGGGATGATTCAATTACCAGTTCGGAGTATAAGGTAGGGCTGCAAGAGTGCGAGAAGGGATGGATTAATTTGAATTGTAATATCAGGAGGCGGTTGGTTAGCACGGGGTAATAACAATAAAAATGAGAATGAATATAATGAAGAATGAGAATAGATATTATCGTTATAATTATGATAGTTGGTTAAAAGGAAAGAATGATTAATATTACCATTACCATTGACAGTGGTTGGTTTATAAAAAATATTGAGGCATAAAAATTAATTATATTTTAATTAATTAATTAATTATATGATGATTAATTAAAATATTATAATTAATTTTAATTAATTATATTGTAGCTAATTAATTAATTATATTTTAATCAATTAATTATATTTTAGTTAATTAATTAATAATAGTATTTTAAGTAATTGTATTGTAATTAATTAATTATATTTAATTATTTAATTAATTATAGTATTTTAATTAATGAATGAATTATATTTTAATTAATTATAT
>JAOQMS010000179.1:30853740-30864145 GCA_027563885.1 Erythroxylum longipes | reverse complement strand
TGAAAATGGTTATAAAATAAAATGGGCCAATTTGGTTATCAATTTTCACACTTTATGTTGTCGTTAAAAAAAAAATTGTACTGCAATTTGAATGATCGAGTGCTATAACATGCCACCCTCGCGGGGCACGAACTCAGATATCACCATCGATGTCGGGTTCGGGTCTTGCGGGAGTGGGGTGTTACAGATAATAATTAGTTTTTAACAATAACAATTTATAAAATTTCAATTAAATTCTAAAGAGATAAATAAAGAACCTAAATTTTAATATATATAATTTATTAGTGAGATTAAAATTTTTTAATATTTTTAAGGATAAAAATAGTAATTCATTTTTAACAATAATAATTTAAAACAAAAATTTTAATTGAAATATAAAGAGGTAAACAAAGAATACAAAATTTGAAGAATATAATTTATTAGTTAGATTGTTTGATAGACTTGAAAAGGAAAAAACAATAAATTTATTGAAAAGTGAAAAATATATGAAAAGAGTTTTAAAGCTAATAAAGAATCAAAGAAAGAAGTATATCTTATCTTGGGAAATAGGAAGCTTGTGAATTGCCTAACTAATACACGAACAGATTCCAAAAAAAAATCAACAAATAACAACATTTATTTCCTCTTTTTCTATGTTATTTATTTTTTCAAAATTTTAGTTCTTCATTGTTCAAGAAAACTGGCTGGTTTATACTTAACTAGTCAGTTTTTCCTTATAGGGGGTTTATAAACACAAATCGAAGCAAAACCCCACCCTGCGCTATGGGGTTTTGAGTATTTTTAAATTTAAATGGAGGTTGATGTTTAAGGTTCTTAATTTGCAATTGTAAAATTCAAGATTAGTAACAATCAAACATTTTAATCAAGCTATAGAATTAAGATAGCACTGATACCATTATTGAAAAATTGGGGTAGGATCTGATCCTACAGTTGATAGAATAATTATGAAATATTTTCATATAATTTCCTAAAATCCAAGATCACTTAAAATTCTATAATAAATTAACATATAAAGCATAATAAAAAGTATAAATCATAATTCGTACTTTATTGTGAAGCTTGATCGTATTTTATCATAGCCCTCAAGCTGTTTTGGAAATTGATTCATCTCAGCCACTGTAATTGTACAAGTTTCCAGCTCTAATAGTATTCATAGAAAGTGTTGAAGGAAATCTAAAACTATTATAGAGAGAATTAGGTAAAAAGTGCTATCTTTCTTGGAGCCTAAGCCTGTTTATAATAGGTTATGATATTTTAGTAATTTAATTAAAATAAAATTATATTTTCAATTAAACTTCAATTAGAATTAGAATTAATTCTAATTAAAAAACCATTTGTGTCAAACTAAGATCAAATATCTTATATTGATCCTTTTTTATTAAATATCTTATATTTAATTATAAATTTTCTCGAACTTTACTATCAAGTCTAACTTGATTAAAACACTTTTTTTCAACCCAATTTTTTGTGTGTGACCCATTATGTTATCAAATATGTTGGCAATAGACATAATTTATAACCCTGAAACATATTCAGGATTTTATAAATTAAACTCTTTCAATAACATCTTTGATTCTCTAATGAAAAATCTATAGATCAATATTGATGTCTTGCAATATTTCATGACCACTTAAATATTTAGGAATGTTAAAGTAATTTTGAGTAACCTTTTTGTACATAATTTTTCTATATAATTCAATTCTATCATCATATAATGTTTTGATTAGACATAAAGTACATAACTAATGTCTACTTTACTTGAGCCTAATCATATTAGTTCTCAACCATTAAAATTTGATTTTTTTATGGTATTTGTAAACTATTTTACAAAGTTATTTCACTTTGGCAAAAAATTTGTCATTTCAATACTAATTGAAAACAATGGAACATTATCACTAATCACTTTAAGATGATGAATCGTATTTTAATTACTTAACTATCTCTGTATAGTTTATGTTATATCCAATAACTACCGATTAAACTATCTTTGACTAGAATATGCATAAGTAGTATCAAAACATATCCATCCCTATATGAGATACTTTGATGATCTCAAGTCAAATGATAACTTATATAATTATCACAATGATATATACAAGTAATGTCATAAATAGAACTCTCATATAGGGTGAACTTATTCTCTAAGAAACGTCTACCGTTTATCTATACTTTAGTATATAAAATCAACGAATTCATTCATAAAGAAAAGTATAATTTATGTTAGTCTTTTTACATTCTATTAATGTTCAATCTTAATAGAACAATGAATAGGAACAATTTAAGGATAATACATAAATACACTATAAATCTTATAATTATAATCCTATTATAATTTTGTTTACAATAAATAGTTATCGCATGGACTTTATAATATACATCTGAATATGTGTCATACAAAGAATATCTTTAAATAATTATATCACTAAAATACAAATAATAGATTGGTTGTAGAGCATAATCCAATAGACAAGCTATTATTTGTTCAAATTCAACCTTATTTTGATAATATGTATTTAAATAGTTCTATCCTTTTTCAATCTTAAAATAATTAATATGAATAAAAATAAATTTGGATGGGAAGTCTCCATCGATTTCTAACAGTAAGAATGAACACGTGCCATCAAAGTTGATATTTAAAACATGGTACATGTTATCAATGATTTTAAAACCAAACCGAATCGACCGATTCAACCGGAATATGTACGAGCCTACCTAATTTTCATTCCGATTTATGATTATAACTCATACGAGACAAAATCGGTCAAGTTTCGTGAGAATTTATAGTATTTTGAGCATGTGGGCCTAGCCTCACTCTTGGAAAACCAGTTTGTCAGTCATATGGGCCCCGCACGTCCTTAAAGAGTTTTGGCATCTGTTAATATATGATTACTGCAAATTGAAGACTTGTAAAAAGGTTAAGATTTTAATTTTTAACTGGTATATTTACGTCCTTAAAGAGTTTTGGCATCTGTTAATATATGATTAATGCAAATTGAAGACTTGTAAAAAGGTTGAGATTTTAATTTTTAACTGGTATATTTCAAATTTTTCATGTTTTATTTTGAAGTGACTCACACAATCTTAAAAAAAATGATTTAAATTACTATTGTTAAAAAATAAATTACTATTTTTATCTTTTAAAAATAATAAATTTATTTAATCTCACTAGTAAATTATATTTGTCAAAATTTATATTATTTATTTATCTTATTATAATTTAAAAGAAAATTTTTAATTATTATTGATTAAAAATAATTATTATTTTCATTATGAATTTGTTTAATAAATTAAATTCTTAATTAGTATATAAAAGTAATTTTGCTTAAGATAATTTAAGAATATACATGTTAAAAATAATATTGAAACTATAAAGAAATATGATTACATGAATCATTTCTATTGACTTTCTTTGAACATATTTTAACTTTTATAAGTTATTTAAATAATAAAATAGAAATATAGTTTTTATATTTATTATTATTTTAAAGTTTATGTTAGATTCAATCTTACTTTAAATTATTAGATTTATTATTATTTTATATTTTATATTTTATATTTTATATTTATTATATACCAGTTTTATTGCAGCCTCATTGTTCACCTTTGTCCATTTCAAAATTAAATTCACCTACTGGAGTAGTTTACCAAATTTGTCAAGCCAAAAGTAAATCAACCGTATTCATTTGCCATACTTTACTTTCAAAAAAAGAAAATTATTCATTTGGCTCATAGATAAAAGTTGCAGCTCTAAGTTTAGTATTATATATCCTTTTCTAGTCATCTTAATCACATGTAACGGAATATCTTCAAAGCCACAAAATTAAGAAAAAAGTAAAATATAATTTTTTGTGTGGAAATTGTCACATTATATTATCAAAGGAAAGTTCTAAGCATGTTCTTTGTGTCAGTTAACAAGAAGAGATAAAAATGTAATGGAGTATATATATAAAACGATGTTATGATGAAGACAAGGAAAAAAGAAGAAGAAGAAAGTATTAGCAATACAAACTCCAGTTATTGAAAGGTGTTACTAATTAAAGATGCATTTTAAATTCTTCAGAAAATGCTACACTAAGATACGCTAGGTTAATACTATTTATTGTCCAAGAAATTTTCAAACATGTCTTATATATCATAATCATATATATTCTTCTACGGAAGAAGGGATGATGATGAAATTAGCTTATTTATTCGGTCACATTTAAAAAGTCTTCCGCTAACAAAGCAAAGGACTAAAAATATCTTTTAGATTGAGAAAAATTAATATATTAATTTTTCTTTTGAACTTCAAATGTCTTAACTAAGATTTAAATTGTGTCACTCATATTAAATTCAGAAAATCGCCTGCCAATAAAGAGAAAATTACTAGTTAACCAGGAGTTAAAGTCCTTTCTTGAATTTAACACGAAAAACATATCACAAGAGCATAACATATATAATAATTATTAAGATTTAAAAGTTAAACTAATGCATTCCCATAAGTTGAGAATTTGTTCTTTCACTTGAGAACATGACAATGACTGGCTTTGGCAACTCTACGTACCCTCAGTTTAATCAACAACTTTTCTGGACGTAGCAACCTCCAATAATGATGAACATTCTGGTTTGCTTTCACCTAGTAAAGCAGCCACCGAACCCACAAAGGCGGCATTCATATATGTAGTAGGTTCAGCATGAGAGTACTCGGACCTCGAGTCTTTGTACTGGTCATTGGAATCAGGTCCACCAACAATGGCACCCGCATGTGTGTTGGGGTTTGATTTGCTGGAGTAGTAATAGTTTGAGTAACCATCACTGCAACTCACCTTTGCTCGGTGCTCGTGGATGGACGGTATGGATGAACCTCTGTGGTGTAGTTGGGTGGGGTATTTGGTCCCAAACCCCACCATATATGACATGTTCATCGGGTTGTTCCCCAGAATATAGTCCACCTGAAAACCATTTGAACAGAATTAGAACCAAGCACAAGAGATGGATTATAGGTCCTTTTTCCGGTTGCCTTAGTCAGTGTATGTATGGATTATAGGTCCTTTTTTTGGTTGTCTTAGTCAGTGTATTTTATTGTTCGTTTCGTGGGCTATACCTGTGATTTAGCGAAGGCTTTAATTTTGGGGGCAGTGAATTTTGCGGAGCCGCATTGGAGGTTACTACCATGAGCTGAAGTCAGTGTTCTAGAGTAGATGAACATAAGCATGCTAGAGCTTGTGACATATTGCAAATTAGCACTATCCCTTGTGTAAAGAAGTCCACCTGCCAAGAATTAGTACCGAGGACGTTGATCAATTGGTCTTAAAAATTCGGATACTAGAATTTCTTTCTTTGATAGAATGCTCAAAATATATCCGTATTAAGTAGCAGATGTTAAATCAATCATCGGATTGTAGATAAACATGCTTGATTACAATGACACATACCAGGAGTTGTCCTAATCTGTACAGAGCTGCTTCCGGGCAACAAAGAACAAAAGAATGATTCTGCATCTGTCTTGAATTTGGCAAAATCCTTCTTCCCACCATAGAATTCCTGCAGAGAAGTTGAATGAACGTGCCTTTCAGGCTGTCAAGAGAAAATAAAAAGTAGACTTAGTAGATTGAACCTTTGACAGTAACGTCTGAGCTCCAGCAAATTTGTTGTCCCAACTGAATTCAGACACAGCTTGGCTCCAGCGTTGATTGGTCAGGAGATAGCTCAAGTACTTGTTTTCTCCACTCGCCTTGTATAGCCAAGTAGCAGCCCACAAAAGCTCATCCTTGAGCAATCATAACACTTTTATCAGAAACTCTACGTGAAGTCCGCCTGCACATAATTAACTCTAATCCTTCCTTGATGTAAATTCCTGTCTTTTTTACCTGGTATCCTGAATAAGAGCAGTAGAAAGGGCAAGATGCTTTGTATGGTGCCCTGTACTTGTCAGCCAGATCAAATAGCTGGGAGCGTAGACATCCACATGGCCAAACACTTAAAAAAAATTTACTGGGAAATATTGAACTAATAATAAAAAAAAGGATTTGGGCTCACTGATTGTGCATGGCGTAGTAGCCTTTCAGAATAGCTAGAGTCGACAGATTTTAAGGCAATGGAAGCGGCAGAGAGAGCAGCAGCAGCCTCAGCAGCGGCCTCAGTGCCTGGTGTAGAAGCAGTAATCTTATAGACAGTGCGAGGTGTGTCCATATCTTCTGGCCTTTCCCAGCACTGGTGATCTGCATTTCCATCTCCCACCTAGGAGAAAAAAATTCAACATAGTTGCTATTGAATCCAACTGATAGGAGAGTAAGTTACATACAGTACCTGGGTATAAAATGTTGTGGATGAAGTATGAGATTGTAACATGAAGTCAGTGCCCCAGCGTATAGCATTATGGAGGTAATCATGCTGGTTCACATTAGAAATTTCTTTTTCATACTCAATTGCGCCCCAACTTAACAAACTAACAGTAAATGCCATTGGCCATCCGAATTTGACGTTGTCACCGGCGTCGTAGTAACCTCCCTTCAAATTCACCTGTCAAAAACATAACTACTTTTAGATACCTACATATTGCATTGCATGCTCCTGAATACAAAGACAGTCGGCTCAGCTGTGACTCTTGAGTTGGGTATTCCGAAGTCAAGTTTAAGCATAAGAAAGAAGAAATATTTGTAATTAAGCTTACATTGTCATGCTTGCCATCAGAGAGACCAGAGTCTCCCCTCCATGTTACTCGTTGATTTACTGGCAATTTACCCGAACGTTGCCCTTCAAAAAACAAGATTGCGTTGCTAAGAGCGTTTTCGTAGTTAGAAGCTGTCAAGCATAACCCTTCGTTTTCAGTGCCTAGTCCTCGTAGCCTATTTCCACAAGCTAAGAGTATTATTACAAGACCCCATCTGTACCCCATTGTAACTTAACTGCATCCTTATGTTTGGACTGACTGACTGGTATTTATATTCCTATTTGGCTAGCTCTAATACTGTTGAAATTAAGTCATCATGCTCTCATAGTGGTGCATATATAGACAGTAGATTTAGAGATCAAAGTGGAAGATAAACAAGATATGAGGTCAAAGCGGAATGGAGATTGCGTGACGGGTATATGCAAGTGTGGCCAAGGAATAAATTTGAGTGGAATCAGAAAGATTGCATAATTTTCCCTTTGTTAAGAATAAGATACTAGCACCCACTCCTGAACGTCATTAGCTACCTTCATTCCCATATTATTACAAACTGTATCTAGTCCCGATGAACTTCTGCTTTGATGTTTCCGAAATGGGATTATAAATTTTGAATTCCTGAAACATCTGTTTTTACGTCAATGTCGTTTAGTTTAGTTGTGGGATTGATAGGATATGGGAAGACAAGGACGAGGAGACTTTTAGCCAATCTATATATAGATAATAAAAACAAAAATATGGAATATAACAATAGAAAGATCAATATATATATTAATATGAAAATTAATTTCTGAGAAACATTATATGTTACAATATTTAAACTCAACATATATATGTAAGAAATAACAGCGATATTTACTGTTTAAAAATAATAAATAAAAATTTCATGGTAATTAATTTAATTTGGATACAATATGAGGGGTCGAAATAGAATTATATTGGTTTTCTACAAAATGTTTTAAAATACCAAAAATTATCTAAAGACAAGGTTAAATGACAAAAACCCAAACTAGAGCCAATAAATAAGCTGTAAGTTAAACTTTGCAATAACTTATGAAATGTAGTATAAAAAAGTAAAATATGTCGCTATTAATTTTGAAGAAGTGTGGTTATAAATATTTAAATATCAAATACAAATCGCCTCTAACGTTGGCTTGCACTGGAATTTGGACGTCCCGACACTTGGAGGTGCATGGTTGCGTGTAACGAGATAAACATCACGCATCTCTTTCCTTTGTTTGTTCTAATGTGCAGTTCATCATGTGGAAATTTTGTCACTTTTTAAAAATGTAATATATCATCATTACATTAATTGTTTATCCTATATGATCTTCGTTACAACACACCTTTTGTTCCGTTACTTTACGTCTCACCATATATATATATATATATATATATATACCTTTATTTCCTTTACAATGCATCCTACAAAGTACGTACCTTTGTGTTCTACTTCTAGATTTCTAATCACACAGCATTATATATAATTCTTTTTCCTAAATGTGGAGAGATAATGAATATTGTCACTTAAGAGGTTTTATTTTTTCCTAGCGTACAGTATGAAGTTGCAATTAAAATTATTGATTTTGGTAGCATAACTTGATTGTTCTTTTTATCACTGTACGTCAGTGAACTACTTTCCGTCCTTGTTTTGTCCAATTACGTATTAACTGAAGTTAGAAAGATTAAGACGTGATAATTTATCATTTTATAGTTTAGTCATTGATTTTCTACTAATTATAAATAGAATAAAAAGTAACATCAGACTCTTTTATCTAAGAACAACTCTAAATAGTTTGCAGAGATACTTCGAATTAATATAAAAAACGATCTTTCTAATAAAAAGAGGTAAGATTATACATTATTAGACGTATTCAAATTTCGTATTTCAACAGAATTCTTGATGTTGTAACATCGAAATGACATACGGAAAAGCATCAATTCAAAAGCAGTCCCTTATCACAACTACCGTATTCAAGATTAGGTATGGAAGTGAAAAAAACTTCTATTCGCTCTTCGAATGCATATGCACGTGCATGTGCCACACTGCATGCGTGCATCTGCTACAGCTATAATTTATTGCCGTTGAGTTGGACATCTACACGCAAGTCCCATTGTGGTTATTTTGATTCTGTTTCTTTCTCATTTGCGTTTTTAGACCTTTATCTAATAGGAGCAACAAAAGATGCATACTACGTTCTACAGATCATACATCAATCCTAACACGCATCCAAACATCATTACATGCGTCTATCATTAATAAAATTGAAGAACCTAAAATTATTCCATCTTATTCACGAAAAGAATTTACAAAGATGTTTATAAAGTAAATTTGGCTCTTGATGTCATGCCACGATTGATAGAATATCAGCATATATAGTTGATTCTGTAGTTAAAAGTTGAACCGTATCTTTCAATTGTGATATGTAATTAATTTATAATGAAAATTAACCTCTAAATATATATTCCCGTAAATCTAATTGATTTGTTTTATGTTATGTAAGTTACATCACTATTGTTTTGAATCAGTTTTATTCAAGCCACTTGTTTAAATTATTACTACATTACTTTTGTCAGTTTATTTAAGCCACTTGTATACGTTGGTTCTTCTCCAAATAATGAAATATAAGATAAATTACACCTATTTCTTTAATAATAGATAAATAAATAAGTAAAACATATTCAATACTAGAATATTAATATTACAGTATACGTTGATCAAACTGTATATTAGAATATCCCATAAATAAAGCTTATTTAATTACTTATGCACATTATCTAATAAAGACTTAAAGTCGAGTTTATCTTTCCAGCAAGAACATTTTTAGAAGATCGCTGTTTCAAATACTAAATTGAGTATAAAAATCAAATACAAAGAAGATAAAAGTTTACTGTGTTCTTTAAGTATTATATATCATCGACACTTCTTTCTTTCTTTGGTTGGTGGGGACTCATTGTGGCCGTACATTCATCCCCATGCCCATGCTTAATTCCATATACACCATTCCTCACATCCGAAGAGAAGTATAAGCTGCCTTTCCTAAGTTAATATTAAGACTAGACCACTTGGAAAATAGGTTTAGGGTGTGGCGCATGATATTAATCGAACGTGTATCTGCACCATTAAACAACAGGAGATCATCTGCGAATGTAACATGGGTGAGCTGAACTTCGGCATATTTGTTGTGATATTTAAAATGTTCATTATGAGTCGTAAAGGACTTCATTAATCTAGAAAAAGCCATCCGTTACTATTGTAAAAAGATAAGGGACAAAGGATCCTTTTATCTTATTCCTTTCGAGTTATTTAAGTGCACAGTGGGTGTACCATTTACAAGAATACAAATAGAGGAGGTTTGGATAACATTCACAATCTAACTGACAGAGACCATATTACCCAAATAAAAAATATTACCCAAAAAATTGGCAAAGACCACAGGAAATGCCAAGAATATCCGAATAAATCTCCAACTTACTGTATTATATGCTTTATAAAAGTTGATTTTCTTCATACAACTTTGCCCTCTTCTTTTAACAGCTCTCGGAGCATTAAGATGTTATCCCCAATACTTCTATTGGGAATGAAAGCAGCTTGTGTATGGTGAATGATATCCTTGAGGAGTTTCTTGGGATTAGCTGGTTACTACAGATGATTTGTAGAAGGCTTTTCCATTATATACGCTCCACTCACAAAATTGACAAGGAAGAATAAAAAATTTATATGGACAGATGAATGTCAGAAGAGTTTTGAGGAAC
>JAOQMS010000179.1:30829749-30843278 GCA_027563885.1 Erythroxylum longipes | reverse complement strand
TATATATATAAGAAGAAAAGAATAAATTATAGTACCATTAATTTTATAATGAAAGGACCTATGTGTATTGTGAATAAGTTTCATGTAATATTCTTCTTAGTAAATTTCCTTCAAATCAACCTTTTTGTTATCCCAATCATACCTTACCTAAGCCTTGTTACAACCTTATAAGACATTTTGATTTATGCTTCTAGTTTATACATAAGTGGTGGAGATGCCATTTTATTACAAGCATATTGTAAGGGTTCTACTATGCATTGATTGAGAGTTTTGGTACTTTTCACCCTAAATATTTTGGTGCATTGAGTGAAATCTTGGTGAAGGTGTAAAGTAAATGCTTTGGAATTCAGTGTGATTATTGATGTGATTACTATTAATATTGCTTAGCAAGTTAATTTTAGGAAAACTTAAGTTTAATTATATGTTAATTTGATTCAATAAGATACGATGATTTAAAGTATAAATGGACATGTTGAGATTGATGATGGATTGATTTTGTAGATTTATAATTTTGATTATGGTTTGCTTGAGGACAACTAAAAGTCTAAGCATGGGGATATTTGATAGATAGATAATTGATCATATTTTTACCTGATATTTGTTATATTTTTTCTTGATATTTTATATTTTATTGTATATTTGACACTTAATTCGCTCTAAATATGTTTATAGAAAATAATTGCCTTCGTGGACTAAAAGGAGAAGTACTCGGAAGAAAACATGGCATAAAACGAAGATTAGAAGCAAAGAAGGAATGCATAGTTGTGCAATAACCCATGCACTCCTCCCAAGCCGTGAAATTTTACGAATTCTGATAAATTTTGGTTATGAATGATTTGATGCACAACTGTGCATTAGATCATGCATCTTTCAAATCTAGTTTTTAATATAAAAGATGATTTCGGTGGCAATTGGAAGGAGGAGATAAAATGAGGTGTTCTGAAACTCTCAGAGGCAACTCTAAGTGCAATTTTGAACCAGAGAAGTGGGAAACATGAAGAACTTATCGATAGATTTGTCATAATACAAGATCAAAATTCTATATAGCAAGAATACTCGATAGAAGACAATTAAGGAGATTTAAAATTATGATTCTATTGTTTTCAATTCATCTTTCTTTCTATGTATGTTTGATTTCACATTCAATCATGTATAACTAGAGGTCTTGTTAGTGTTTAGGTTAGATGAACCCAAAATTGATACTTTACTATGATTTGACTCCTTATTAATGCAATTGGTTTGATTGATATATTGTGATTTGATTACGTGTTTAATATATATTCTAATAAACTTGGGAAAATTAGATCATAATTTGATTTTATAAATAGAGATTGAGAAATCCTATTTATGAATAGATTTACTGTAATTGAAAAAAGTTGGTTGCATCCCTAGATATAGGATGACATAAATCTTTCATATTAGGGTCAAACCTAATAAAAGGATTCACAAATCGGTAAAGCAATCCTATAAACTTTAACCTGAATAATTCAATTGAAAACCTTAGGATTAGTTGTTAGTAGACTCATAGTCAGCTATTAGCATATCATAGGAATCTCTACAGTTCAATACGTCAATAAAACAATTGCATAATAAAAGATCAATTTGTTAAGGGTTTTAGGGGGATTTGAAGCCTAGACATTAATTTCAGATAACGATACATTTCTAAGTGCTTCCTTATTTCTTTGTTTCTTGTTACTACCTATTTTATTTTACTTGCTTTAGTTTTAGTTGCTTTAATTAAAAATTAAATATGAATCCGTAGGCTAGATAATAGAAAAATTGGCAATTACTAATAATCACTTTCTTCGTAAGATCGACCTGTACTTATCGGTACTAGCTGCAGCTAAGTCATGCACTTACAATTATTATAATATTGACTAACTAAAAAAAAGTCAATTAATAGACATGATATATAATAATGTGATAGACATCTTGGATAGGCATTCTTATCAAATTAACCATATTTAAAGTTTACAAACCATAATAAAAAGTGGATTGGTTACAAGTTAATCAATCAAAATTAAGGCTATCGGACTTAGCTTGAGAATTCAAACAAGAACAAAAACTTGACTAATCAAAAGTGACAAAACTTAAACAAATGAAGCCTAGTTAACCTGAGAATGCCTAACAAACTCAAAATTAAGCCAAATAATTAATGGTTATGCAAAATAAAGAACCTAAAATTCAATTTTGGTATTTATTAATAAGTATTAATAGTAATTTTATTACATCTTATTGAAAATAAATAATTAAATTTGTAAGAAATGTAATATGTATTTATTAAAATCATTTTAATTACTAGAATCAATTTTATTATCCATAATAAATATTTTAATTATTAAATAATTTTATTTAATATTCAAACTATTTGCTGAATAAAGGAAATACTTTTGGCAAACAATCTACAAATAGAGCGCACTATCTCAACGGCATCAAGTTGGAACATCCCACAGTTATAAGGCTAGAATTTGTTATTGATTCTTCCGCTCAAATTTCAAGCATATTTTCCCTCGACGTCTCCATGTCTCACCTGACTGCAATAATTGTATCTCAACTATTTTTAAAAGTAACCTTTGTCAATTAACGCTCTTTAAATTTTTTTATTAAAAAAACACTATTTTAGATCTTTAAGTTTATTTATTTTAAGATGTTTATTCCTATATATTTATTAAGTAATTATTACATTTGAACATGATTTTATTATTCATGATAAATAAAAATAAAAAATTAAAACTATTTTTATGAATTTCAAAATCAAAACTATAAACGAAAACAAAAACAAAATATTTAATCAGACAAAATTCAAAAATTTAAATTCAAACTTAAGATTCAGGAATGACTATAGATAACTATCTCAAAACATCAAAAGCCAAGGTGACTATTACAAGATATCAAAATCCAAAATAACAATTACAAAACATCAAAGCTCGAAATCATGGACAATCACTTAACCTTGAATAGGCATAATTAAAAAAAAAAAACATAGATCTAACTCTTTAACTCAAAATCAATAAAATGAGCTTAATATTGACAAAATGTCACCCAAACCCTATAAGTCAACATAAACTTAACCTGTTCAAATTTTCAGCATCATTAGGACCCATTAACTCTTTTTGGGCTTAAGTTTAGGTCTTATGGGTCCAGGCCAGGTACGGCCTTTTCTACCCCTAACCCTGAATCCTTTATACTCGAGCCTACATACATGTTTATAATAAGAAAGCCTACATACATGTGGTTGCTCTGCAACGCAACTGTCTAGCGAAATTGGGCACGCTCACTCTATACAGCCAAATATATAAAACATGGGGGAATTCCGACGGTATGCAGATAGGTGGGTCAATCCACAGGACCATTTTCTGTGCGACGTACTTGTGTGTTCCTGCTCTTCACAAGAAGTGCCTGAAGGGAAGGTGAAACGCCAGATGGAGGGGCTGTCATATTTGATGGCTGCGTAGAAGCTTGAGCTTCTGAGGTAGGCTGAATCATGAGCTCTCTAAGAGCTGCAGAATAAGGTCTACCTGTCAGGCTTCCACGCATTCTCCCTGTTGGTCGCCAATTTTGCTCTGATGACAAGTCTCCTAGACCATCAGCACCGGATGGTTGTGTCTGAACAACTGGAACATTAGTCCTCTGCTCTATGATTGGCGACCTAATCATATTAGGATGACCAGGATGTGGTGTTCCTACTCTGGTTGCTGGAATTTGAATTGAAACTACAGGAGGCTGTCTAGCCATTTGATTTGGTCGATGTGCAGCAATGACTCTAGGCTGCTGGCTGTGAGATGACGAAGTTCCCACTGCAACATTTGCCCCATGCTGAGCCTGAACCCGTTGAAGAGGATGAGTTGATCTAATCGTTGGTGACTGACCCCTGGATTGTGGCACGTGGAAAGCTTGCTGTTGGTACATATTCTGAGATCCAGATGATAGTCGTGAACTACCTGAGAATTGATTTGAAGTTTGTAGCACCTGTGGTTGAGCTGACTGACCCTGTACAAAAGATTGAGTGAAAATCTTTCTAATAGGTATAATATTACATATATAAACTTTTTGGAGTGTTATTAAGATATTTTTTCAACAACTGGACAAACAAGATGCTCTTTACACTGAATTAAACTCCTCAATGGCTTAACAGAATCTAAGGAATAAGAACTAACAATCTGGAAAAATATGGCACCTATATGAGCAAGTACGAATATGGAATATTAGAAGTTTTACATTGCACCCTATGTTTATGTAGTTACAAGGACAAGCACCCTTCACTGGAGTCGTGAGGGTTTTAATTTTGAGATTACAGCTTTTTATTTATCTGCCACTATGTTTATGTTATTTCCCTTTTGAACTTTCAGTTTCCCGTCTCCCCAAGATCACCCTTCTCAGAGACCACATGCACAGTGATTCAAAAAGATTGAATACAGTCTCAAACCTGAGTCATTTGCTGATGTTGCAATGCAGATGGATTCCTGTATGACATCTGGTGTGGATTCGTGTAAGAGGGAAACTGATGCTGTCTTATATCACTAGAGTTCGTGTTGAAACCACTTGCAGTTGGTGCTGCTGGCATTGTGACACCTGGAGAAGAAAGACTCGAGGCATTGGTGAATGAAGCAGCTAAAGCAGTTCTTGGTGGTGGAGCTGATGTTTGAGATGGAACTGGGAGAGCCTGAATAGCTACTGGAGTTCTGTTTATATGTCTGGGTATCTGTGATGGCCCCACATACTCGTTGGGAACAAGATTGCTATGAACCCCACCATTACGAATGAGTGCAGGAGAGATGGCATCGCTTAATATATGTGATGTCATAGGGGAAGGCATGGGCTGAGAGGTGACATCAAATATTTGTGCCCCTGTCCCGGTGGGTGAGGCCTCAGAACAAGCATTCAAGAGACTTGCCCAAAAGTTATCATGCAGTTGAGTACCAATATTTTCATTAAAATTTGCATCGTTCATCAGAGATTTCATCATTAAATCATTGGAAATGGGCTGATTTTGCAAAGAAGCCTGAGATGGTTTCCGTTCTTCAATTTCTCTAAAGGCCACAGTGTCCATCTTGTCATTATCCACTGTAAGATCCAAAACAATTGGAGGAAGGGCAACTGAAGTAGTAGATTCTTCCCCCTCAGTCTTTTCTTTCTGACAATCAGAATATGTGCTGGGTGCCTTGTACATATCATCATCACTTTCCAAGACGGCTTTCCATGACCCATCATAAGACATTATCACATCAATAACATTGTCCCCTACTTCTTTCAGAACCTGTAAAATAGAAAACACAAGAATTATTAGATATTGAATTCATGATTCTTATAGAACATAACTACAGAGATAATCCAATCGACAAACTACTTGCCTTAACCATGTTTTGATCTTTTCGAATATCAGTGTAGCATACATGTTGATTGCAATGTGGGCAGCGCCAAGATGGCTTTCTTGAATTTATCTTGACAAAGTTACTAAAATCAAAACACTAAAGCAAAAATAAATTCATGTCAATCAAATTACTATAAAACAGAGAAAAGAGGAAATGTGAATTATGATAGGCCAAATGATTAAAGTGGACAAAACAGCGATAGATTCATAAACAATTGTGTCTAAATTAAATCATAATTACAGAAATATGATGAGCAACAAAGGAACATGTCAGCTTATTCCTTAAATTTAATTTAAGAATTCCATACACTGAATGACCAATCCAAATAAAAAATTGAGCCCAAGTTATTACAATCAAGTTTATGTAAAGAGGATAATCAAACATCGAGAATGCTTTCTACTGCATTGGAGAACACAACAGGAAAAAACATAAAATGTGATTTGACATGAATCCTGAATAAAGTAACTAAAAAGCTTTGAATTATATATACAATTCAGTCCAAGCCTCAAAATTGAACATGTGATTTAGATATGAGCATCAACTGAGTTTAAATTCTTAAGTTGGATGGCTTTTTTTTAATATAATGTTGGATATTTAATGATTTAGACACCTCAAATTGGAGTTGTATTGAATTTTCTCACAGATTTAAGTCTCGAATACTGTATGATGGCCTGTTCTTTGATCTTATTTTAAACCAACTTAATCATGAAGATAAAGGTGTAGTAGAGAATTGGTTTAGGCCCCCGCACCAAATTCCAAATTTTGGTCAATAGTTCAATGAAATGAAAATGATGAAAAAACATCAACCAACTTCCTACATTTAGTAAGGTGTCATAGTATGTGGGACTCACCTGAAGATGTTTGCAAGAATGCCCTTTGATTGGAGTTCTGATACGAGTACAGCTGTTTGAGATAAACAGCAGTCAATCAGGATGAGATTGGTTAATTACCGACAGTTGGGGGTGAGTAGAAACATGTCAAAACCAATTCAAATAAGGATGGTGCCTTAACAAATTTATTTCAGATTTATCGTCAAATAGTCAAAAATTGCTAACATGAATAATCAAATAAACAGCATAACCAAGAACAAACACAATTCTATTTTCCATTAAGGTTTTGAATTTAACAGGAAAGATCTCACTAATAAAAGAATCACTCAATAAACCAATCAACCGCTGCTGCTTTCCCTTAAAGCTTAATTTGGTGAAAAAGATGGCATCAATCACAATTCCGATAGCAGTATCATTCACTAACTACACATGAAAAGTCAAATCAACAGTAATCCATAGTATGCACATGTATACAGTACGGAGTAAGAAAGAAAACTGATCATACTGACAGGAAATACCAAAAAGTAAATTGCATACCTTATAGGGCAGTTAAGCGATATACGTGATGGCCCCTCAATTATGTCAGAATCTAAAACACCCAATTAATAATTAGGATATTGAGAGATTTTGTAAAATTGTATAATTAGAACACAGGTTGAAATAATTTGATCAATGAAATAGAGCTACAGTCTCCTTTTGTCCTGAACACATACCCGGATCTGGCTCAGTAACATCAGACTGAACATAATCTAATAGCAAAGGACTTTCAGATGATGGCGTCACACTCATAAAGGCAACAGCTATGATATAATGACCTTGAAAAGCTATAGTGTTAGATCAAATCACACAAAAAGTGAAATCTGCACAAAATGGAAGAACGTTTGCTGAAGCATACCTTTGAACTGGCCAACTGCTTGGAGAAGATTAGTTCCATATTTAAGCATAGAAGTCACATTAGTTGGCAACTGTGGTCCAGGGTCCTAAGGAAAATACATTTTGGTACACATTATCAGAAGCCTTTTCACCAAAAATTCTCTACACATCATCAATGTGGGAAAGTTTGCATTCAAGCAATACCATTAAGCCTGTAGTTCTTCTGTCCACTCCCTTTCCGTTGAACAGGAAGCTACAAAAATAAACTAACTGATAATCAGCTCAAACAGCTCTACAAGAAACAACAAAGAAAAACAGAAGCATACCTCACTTCTTGTGGGTTTATAATACATGCAGATGTCTCAATGTTATCTGTCTGTGCTACAAATAACCGCTGCATGCAAAGAGACAAATAACAGAAAAGTAACAGTTAGAGGGAGTACAAAATTTTAATATCAGAATCACACTACAAGCAAAAAAAAAAATGAAAGGCAAATGCAAATTTAAATAGTGCTACCAAAATATTTCCCAGCACATAAACCAAAAAAAGGGCAAATGCAAAGTTCAATAGTGACTACCAAAATATTTCCTCAGCTACTATTTGTAACAAATACAGCTTTGTGAAATTTCCCGAAGTCATGATAGCATCAACAATGAGGAAAAATTTGAGATCAATTCAGTACTATAGTATGACATTCTCGGAATCATGTCAGTAGAAAGTACTGTTACTTTCCAAGAAGATACATTTAGAATACATCTCAACAAAAATGTGAAAGCACAAAGTTAAGGACACTAGCTCTAAAGTCTAGCCCACAGACATCACTATTATTTCCAGTTTTCTGTGAAGATAAACGTATCAGGTTTCAAAACAATATCCATGCACCACTCCATCCACTTCAAACCAAACCTTGCAAGGTTGCAGAACAATCAGTTTGAAAAGAGGAGTTCCCAACTGGAAACCCCCAACACTGAAACACGCTATTCTTCCCTAAAGGTCTCAAGTTCATGTCAGGTGGGAAAATAGAGATAACCAAAAAAACTGTTCTTAGGCTTTGTACATTTTGTTTCCAATAAGTCCACAACCTTTTAATATTTTCATTTGAAGAAAAAACCATTTTACATAGATTCAGTCAAGCATCTAGATAGAATGCGATTGCAATTTACGTGTTTAAACAGTAGCATGGAAACTTAACATAGCAATGTCATGTGGAAGTGACATCCTCCCTTTTTGTGGCATTTGAGATGCCACAGAAATATATGCATGTGAATCCAATCAATCATCACGTCAAAGGCTAGCAAGATGTAGAAATTTTTGTTTTCCACATCAATACACATAGGTGAGCTTGTAACAACCATTTGTTTGGGTACTAGATTGAACTTATATAAAAGGTTTCCACTCAGATGAAACAACTAAAGTGTATTGTGGTTACATATAATAACCATATAGCTACATTGAACAGCCTCCCCAGAGTAGGGAAAATAACGCAGACAAAAAGTAGAAGAAATGAAGGAACTTATTGTCTGTCTTGCAAAAGCTACAAATGCTTTGCCATGCCTAATTTTTGTATTCTGTCAATATGGGCTATTGATTCAGCAGAAACTATCAAGTCTAGTTATTAAAATTATGGATTAAAGTACCAAAAAGAAATATAACTTATATGGAAGCCACTTGCATGACTAGTCATATAAGCTTACAAAATAATGTGAGTAGAAAACCACTAAATAATGTAACAAGAATATAATATGGAACGAAATTTAGCCATGCCAATTAAATATCAAAACAATGATATCAAAGATATTGCCTACTGACTGTTCAGGAATGTTTATAAAAATTAGATCCAGATAATATACTAATAGTATGCAGCATTTTTTTTTTTTCATTTCCCATATGCTCTTACTCTTGTAAACCTTATTAGTTTACATATAGGAGTTATATGTATGTTTTGCAATTTAAAAGTCAAGCTATACAGATACTTACTATTTTCTCCCCAGGAGAATGTGCTACATCCTTTGAAATATGGAAATCCTTTATGTAGGCTTCATATCCAGGCTATAATAAAAATAATCAATAACAAGTCAGTGCATAGCTAGTCAGGGCACCTAAAAAAGGAAAAAAAAAAATGAGAAGGTTTAAAAATAAAACAAAGAGAACCTTAGGGGAAATAAAGAGTCCTAGGCATTGGGATAGTATAATAAATAACTAATAAAATATTGTTACAAAACCAATTTAGCATAAGTATTCACCTTCACTTCAAGAAAAGCAAGTATATGGCCCATAGTCATGAATGGGTAGAACCTACAGGGAGAGAGACACAGATCAAGCACTATGTCAAAAAGCTCAAAGTCATACACGATACAAATGGACAACCTTTACAATTCAGTATCCAAGCCAGCTCAAATTTTTCACCCAATTGACAAAGGAATTAAGCAGGTATAAAACCGATAAAAAATAATAGATCACCAGTAGCATTTACAATGCATCATATTTTTTTCATCTCTTCATTAAGAAGTCAATACAAATAGTGCTGTCACCTTAACAGGGAAATTAGTCAGAAATGATAGGTCTAATATCATAGAAAACAGCAAAAAGTATTGAATATATCTTTATATGCCAGTTTGGAAGAGGGAAAATTACACTTTTACTCTCTAATCCTTTTCTTTGGTCACAATTGATTACTTTCAATCTTAGATCTAATGCCATTGCACACATCTATAAGATACTACATCATAATCAATGAGAAGGCTTTGTCAATGTTTTGACACCTAGGACCATGTAGTTCTAATACATAAGTGATTCACTAATATTATAGCAAATCAGGATCTAACCTTCCTTGGCATTGAGCTACCTCAATTTTTGTTTCAGATTATGTACCCTTCTTTCAATGTAAGCTCTGACTAGTAATATTTTGAGGTTAGTCAGTAAAGCATATCAGATAGGACTCTATACATGCACTTTGAGATTCTACAACCTTCATAGCATCTTTATTTAGGGATCTCTCCTTCTAACTTATTATAAACTCTTCTTGATGTTGTGTAACATTTTAAGAGCATTGCTCTTGACTTCAAGATCTCATCCAAAATCCCTCTCTCTCTCTCTCTCTCTCTCTCTCTCTCTCTCTCTCTCTCTCTCTCTCTATATATATATATATATATATATATTTATATACACTGTGGAGTGAATGATTTGATCAATTCATATTCTATCCTTTCTTCAACTTGGAATCAATTATTCTTGTTCAACTCTTTGACAACATGAAAAAAACCAAAAGCTCTGCCCCCCCTCTCTATCGATCCCAGGGATGGAAGGGCAGAGGCCTTTAGTGTCCCCTCCAATCAAGAATTGGGGTCGACCCAAACGTTTTCGGAATGCCCCTAATAACCAATGAATGGCAAGTGCTTTTCCTTGTGTGAGTCGTAGGGAACTTGATGAGTCGATCCGCCTATCCAATAATCCAATAAAAAAAGATATCAATTTATCTCTCCGTTTTATGTGAAAGGTTGACAACTAATCAAATTTTAACTAGTCGGATGGAGTAGAAAATGGATTTAAAATAGGTAAAAAAAAACCCTCCCCAAGCCATGCTTGCATGTTTCGTTGCACACGACTTTCCCTATATATATATATATATATTTGCTTTCATTCATTTGAGAAGCAAATTGAGAGAAGAAAGAAGGCTGTTTCACAAAACAACGAGAAAACCAAGTTGAACGCTAAGTTTCATTAAATGGATATTGAAAACCATGAACCTTTTTATGCATTGTCTCCTTTCATGTGACTTATTATCATAAGAATAAAATGATTATTTGAACTAAGGCTTTCAAATTTGATCTTACATCTTCTCTTATAAGTTCTGAAAAAATCTCAAGAATACAAAAGAAAGGGAATGGAGGTGAAATGGATAAAGAAAATGGAATAGATAAAATAGCATAGATGTCGAGCAAGATGGCTGCCCTGATACAGACAAGACCTACAACCAGCAAACTTGAAGAGAAAATAAGACATGGAAGTGAGCATCTAGGCATGTTAAGAGTCCATTTAAGTAATAACAAACTTATCAAATCTTACAAACAGGAAATATACAATGACTAATACTGGTCTTTCCAAAAACATGGAAATTTCAAGCATGTTCACTCAAAATTACACATTCACATATAAAATAAAAGAATGGATTACCTTGACATAATAGTTGCAATGATTGAACTGTAATTGCTTGGTTCATTGTTAATACCTCCAATACTGCAAAAGATGCCTCCTATCTAGGTTTTGTGGGTAAAGGAAAATTCAAAGCATTTAGCATAACAAAATCAACTAACTAGAAATTTACTTTCCATTAAACATCAAGCTGACCTCATTAGCAAGAGCACAAAGCTCTTGACTCTCTTTCTCTGAGAACCATCCTCTTGCACAAGCATTCTACAATGTGATAAAAAGTCAGTATCAAGGAACAATACAGACATTACATATACTCCTCCACCTCGCAACATGATCAAATGCATATATGCTTCACATGACAAAGAAAATATCAAGCTATAGGAACCAATATTAATGATCCAAAACAAAACAGAGTACATATAAAAAGCATTTCAAGAGCGCAAGACAGGAAATAATTCAAAATATGATGGAAAACATCAGTAGAAAGTTCTTGCAAAATTGACCATGCTTCAAATACCTTTACAGAAATCATCAGAACCATGATTCCTGCTCCTAGGAGCAGATTGTTTCTGTGCTTGCATACCTATTTAACAATGGAAAATGAGTCAGAGCATAAATTTTTCCCTCAGGAAATAACAGAATTTTGATCCACTTAGTTGCAGAATCAATTATGTGATGCAACTTTTGTTAATCTTCCTTAGACAAGATGTATTGTTATAACAAGAAAGTAGATAAAAATCACCATGATAATAATAATCCATGCCATTACTTAAATACTAAGGTCAAACAAAAACAACATGAGAAAAATCAATTGCACATGAATATATAAAAGCTAGCAAAACTCTCTGATATTGACAGATACCACAAAGCAAAAGATCGAAACAGGAGGAAAGTCCACAATTATTCAATGGTAATAAATTGCTTTTAGCATTTTTACTGGAACATCAAGACATTTTATTCAGAGCAGTTAGGGATAATGTTTGAACCAAATATTGCTTCTTTTATATCTTGCATAAAAGAAGCAATATTTTAGTACAATAGCAATGCTTGTATATGTCATTTTGATCTGTAACATATCTTGCATAATGCTATTCTATAAAAGAAAAATGCAGCAATAAAACTAGTTATTAGCAATAGAATGGGGAAGTAAAGATGTTACCTCAGTCAACAATGGAGGCAAAGATTGCACATTGGGTGGGAAATCATTATTGGCAACAGCATAGTCAATGCCTCTGATATCAGAACAAAAGTGATAATCACAAAATGCAACATTCAATGTGCCCAATTTATACAGTGGGAACCAAATAATTTGCAAGTTGCTCTCGTTTTTTGTTCATATCCACAAATGGAAATATCTCCAATTCTCTTTTTTTAATTTTGCGGTAGAACGTATGATATATATAGTAAACCTGGCGAGGGAGAGACAGAGACTGAAGAACTCTTGGGGATTTTTCTGTTGAGCAGTTTGCATGTGCGAGGCCAATCGCTCCACAACCGCCGTCACTCTGAATGTGTTCACCACTGAACTCGACAACTGCTGCCCTTTCCCCACTGTTAGCCTTGCTGCCGACGCCGTCGCCGGCTTTCCGCTCATCCTCTATCTCTCATTCGTAGCGCATCGGAGTTTGGCTTTGTTTGGCCCTTATACCTTCTATTTTCTAGCCTGCCAAAATTTGTATTTTAAATGTTTATTTTTAATTTTTAATTTTTAATTTTTAATTTTTTAAAATATTTAAAATTATTTTTTTAATTAAAAATTTAAAAAATAAACTTTCTAATCATCATTAATGTAACACTTTTTATAAAATTTTAAAATTAATTAATAAATTTTACTATTACATGTAAATTATGGGAAATAGTGAAATCTAGGTGACTTATTTTAAAAATAAACTCAATAATATTTTTATAATTAAATAAAATATTTAATTTAAATAAAAACTCTAATAAAATGTTTTATTGACTGAAATTACATTTTATTCCTGATTTATTCTTCGTTACAACCAATGTTGCGAATATCGTACCGGGCTTAGTATCGGATTGAGTTCTGGAATGGTACTGTACCGGTACCGGTTAATACCGGGTACCGTTTTGGGCAATTTTTTATATTTATGAAATAGTCCCTAAAATTTTTAAAATTTACAAAATTGTCCACTGATATATTGTACAGTTATATATTGTACTGTTTACAAGTTTACAAGTTTACATCATCCCTATTTCCAAAAACCATAATAACAAATAATAATCATAATTAATAATTTAATATAAAATGACAATAATTTTTAAATATTTCACATATAAATA
>JAOQMS010000179.1:30817952-30829045 GCA_027563885.1 Erythroxylum longipes | reverse complement strand
TCTTTATCTAATTTTAAAGCATTTTCTTGTTCCTTTAACATCCTAAATTCTTTATCCATTTATAGTTTTATGAATCTAATTCTTCCTTATCAACTGTTTTATTTATGTATAAAATAATACAATATAAGCAAAATAAAACAATATAAACATATTAACTTAAAGCAAACAAACCTAATAAACTTATTTTATCACAAAGTGAACAAACTATATATATATTGCCACATCTCACCAAAAAATTCCCAAATTTTGGTTAAATTTCATTGGAATATAGTATTATAAAATCCAATTTTTTCCCTAAAACCAAACTAATCCTCTGTTTTTGTCTTATTGGTTTTTTTTATAAACTTAAATTCCTCTATTTTTAGTTTCCAATTTAGAATGAACAGAAACGCAGAGTGAAAGTAAGGCAAATATGGGGAGGCTAATAGGATCTAATTTTCTTTAATAACTTTCTTTTTCCTATTCTTTCCTTTTAAACGTTTTCTTCTTCTTATCTCACGAAAGTCAAACATTAAAGGTAAGCCTCCCTCTTAAATGCTTCCTTTTATGTTGTGATTTTGTTTTCAACATTCTTTTATAACTTTTGGTCCTTTTCATTTGATTTGAAGGTCATTAGTTGAAGCTAAGATTTTGAGAAGTTTCAAAGGTACGAACAAGTCATATTCGCACAAGTCTGTAGGGTAATAAAAATATGTATATATGTTTGCCTTTAGATTATTAGTTTCTCTTTCCTTTATATGCATATATGATTTTTTTATATAGTTTATTAAGTTTACATCTCTTTTGTCTCCTATTTTAGTCTTATTTTATTTTTACTATTTGTTTGGAAATGTTATCATGGTTTCAATAATTAGTATTTATAGATTTAGTGTGATAGCTTTAGTTTTCTACTATCAAAAATGGCTTTTTAAGATTTATAATGTTGCAAAATTTTTAACTTAGTTTTGTGTTATTTATTTTTTTATTTTTTAATTGTGTTTTAGGAGCTTGATTGTAAGAAAGCATGTTAAAAGTTAGTAAAGGTTAAATTAAAAAAAAATTAGTAAAGGTCTAAAGATATAAGTCTAATTTAACTTTTTAAAGTTTGTTCTTTTCATATTTTTGGAAATTTTGCTTATTTTTCTAGAGTTTTAATCTATTTGATCCACCTATGTTATATAATACTTGTTTTTTTATATTTGTTTGGTGTTTGATTTGCTTGATTGTATGTTTAGTCAACTTGTTTTCTATTTTTTTCATGAGTTAAGTTTAACTCTAGGTTAATATATGATTTCTTTTATTGTGAATTACATTATTTGATTTTGACCCAAGAATTGTGACAATTACTTTAATAGGAAAATAATCAGGTTTATTTTTGTTTCTAGTCTCAAGTTTTGACCCAATTTTTGTTTCACAATTCAATTACAAGCCAATAGATATCTTAAGCCCAATAATCCAATAGAAAGCTTTAACAAAGAAGGTTTTATAGGCTCTGCCTAATTTCTAACTATGCTCTTAGCATTCATAACTTAATTTAGTAATCATATTAGTTAAAATCACAAATTTTTAAGCTAATTAGAAAAAGCAACCACTTAAGCCTCAAGTTAATTGGGCTATAACCTAGGGAGTTATTTTTAAAATTAAATTAGGTAATTGGATCAGCTTAAGAGAACTATACTCAAAACTCATATTAAAATAACTTAAAAATGCATGTTGGTTACTTTATTGACATTTAATAAAAAAATCCCTAGTTGGTTACATCATTGACAAGCAGCCTTCATTTCCCTTGGTCAAGAAGTGGAATGAAGCTAAATGATCTAGTATAGGAGTAGATAAGATACTGATTAGTGAAGAAGACTTATTCATTTTCACTTTCACTAAGGAACAACAAGTTTCTAAAGTGGTAGAGCTTGGTCTTTGGCATTGTGTTGGGAATCCTATCATCCTATAAACTTGGAAGCCTGATATGGTCCTAGACAAAAACAATATCATGTATGCTCCAATTTGGGCAAATTTTCATAACATCCCTTTAGAGTATTGGAGCTCCTTAGAACTACTCTATCTTTCTAGCTTTAATTGGAAACCTATAAGCTTTGATAAAACTATAGCTAAAGTTGGGAGAATTAATTATGCTAGAATCTGCATTAAAGTTGACATTTCCAAACCTCTCCCTAAAGAGCTCAATCTTAAAAGACTTGATGAAAGAGGAGAGGAAGGTGAGTCTATAATCTCAGTTACTTACCAATGTAAAACAGTAATTAAAGCAAAACTGTATGGAAACCCCCTGAAAGGATAATAAAGGATGGTCAACTAGCTAACCAATCTAATATGAAAGCAGACAATACAAAAGGGAAGAATATTGTGGTGTAACAGATTGAACTTGTTGGAAATATATCCTCAAAAACTATTGGTGAAGCTTCTCAAGATCTAGAGGAAGCACCAATATTATTGAGTGCTTCAATTCAAATAGGGGCTGAGGATAATGGCAATATAACCAATCCTAACTCTAAGACTGCAAATCTAAGGAAAGAAGCTGAGAACATCCAAGTATCAAATGAAGGGTATAACAAGGAGGCACCCTTTAATGTGGAGAAGGAGAACTTCACTCTTATAGTTAGAATAACAAATACGAAGAAAGAAAAAAGGAGCAATACTCCTAGAAAAACCTAATGTCAATTGTAGCATATAATGCAAGGGCATTAAGCAATCCCAAAAAGTAGTTAGTTGTACAAGATTATATTGACTCAATAAAACTATGTGTTTATAGTTTTTTAGAGACTAAGATTAGGGAGAGCAAATTCTGGCAATTTTATATTGTTTAATTTTATTTAAATATAATAGTTTAGTTTTAGTTTATTTTGTTAATCAAATTCAACCTATCCCCTCCCCTAAATCCTAGACATTGATTTACTCATTATAAAAGCTAGATGACATTATTTGTGGATACGATCATTGCTCACCATTATTACAAATTTAGTTACGTAGAGTTAGGTTTTAATTTTTGGTATGTTTGACACGCATTAAGAATTTTGAAGCCGTTACCAGGGAGTGAAGTGATTTAGTTTTTGATTTTGATTTTGATTTTAATTGGTTTTTTGTATATCTATTTGTTAGTAATTAGTTTTTTGCAATTATTTCTTATTCTTTTCATATTTGTTAGTGTGTTTGTATTGTAGTGACAAGATCTCCTCAATAAGATCCTTATAATTTTATCTCAAGATCAAAAGGACACAGCGAGGGGAGTATGCCAATGTTATTGGGGGAAAATTTTCCAACAATATGAGGTTATTCCCAATCTTATAAACCAGGTTAGACAGATCACTCGAACCTAAGTTATGAAGGGAATAAGTAGCAAAATTAGTTCTAGATTAGGTCATAAGGTGCACAGTAATTTCCACATAGACTATAAGCCTCTTCTTCCTCAGGTGTATCATTATAAGTCTCTTTCCACTAATACTTTGAATTCCATCAAGATGTAAAGCAATTTCAGCAAGACACCAAATCTTAATTCCAAAATACAAGGTCTAGCATGCAAAATTTGGAGAGCCTGATGGATCAGATGGTAGTGGCTATCAACCGTTTAGAATTAGAAAGTAGAGAAAAATTACCATCCTAACTTGAGGTAAATCTAAAGAATGTTAGCACGATAACCTTAAGGAGTGGTAGGGAGCTTGAGGATCCTACAAAGGATGGCTAAAGAATATGATAATAAGAAGGACTTAGGAGAAGAGGGGAATACCTCATCTAGCTCAAAGGTAAATTCTAAATGTCTCAATGTGGTTAAGACTAACACTCTAGGTTGGAGAAATCAAATAATGGGAAAAATGATAAAGAGATATGAGAGATTTTTTGAAAGGTAGAAGTAAATACCTTTGCTTGATGCAATCAAACAAGTTCCAAGGAAGAAAATACCTCTGAAATGTAGGAATCCAGTAGAGATTAAGAGTCTAAAAATAGGAAAGACATTGAATCTAAGTAGTCATCGACTCAAGCCTTATTATGAAGAATTTCAAGTGAAAAATGCAAAAGCGGTGACACCTAAAGATCACAATTTTGACACATAATGAGGATAATACCGAGTTAAGCCTAATAATAAACAAAGGCATTGCTTGGGAGGCAACCTAAGGGAAGTTTGTTCCTTTTTTTAACATTTTAACATTTTTTTTTTGGTTAAATGCTCCATTTCTTACATTTAACATTACATTGGGAAAAATGTAGGTTCTAAGTATGGGTGTGGGGCAATGTTTGCTTTAAGTTCTTTTTAGGTGTTTTTAAGTTCTTTTTGTATGTTAGAGAAATCTCTCTTTTTCTATTGCTTATAGGACGATTTAATTATAATTATATAGTAGAATTAACTAGAAAAATTCATGGCAACTTGGGTTTGTATTTTTAGTCTTGTGACTAGTCAACATACACTTTCTTTAGAAAACTAGTGACTACTAGGTAGACATAAGCCAATAATATTTTGAGCCTTTTTAGACCAACACATCTATATTAGTCTCATTTTCTTTTATTCATGTGTGGCCCTCTTAACATTTACATCATGACTTTGCCTTCATTTTCTATTCAATACCACATTTTAAACCCATGCATTAACATGAAAATGATATAGGCATTCTTTGTTTTACAAGCTACATTAGCCAAATAGCCTACCTAGTAATATGATTTTTCTTTTTATTAAGCCCCCTAAGCTTTATTATCTTTTCTTTTTGCGTTAAACACATTACAAGCCTTTAACCTAACTAAATATCTTACCCAAGCTTGAAAGTTAGTGGAGCATTTATGACTTTCGATATTTATGGATACACAACAAGATAAATGTGGGGTTGTACATACATATGGGTTAGTTATAATTGATGTAATGTGATTTTTATCTCTTATCAATGAACTACATTGATGTAGCTTCTTTCAAATTTTGTCTTTATAAGAAAAAGAAAGAAAGAGAAAGAGAAAAAGAAAGGAATAAAAAATAAAAGAAAAGAAGTTATTGAGAAGGGAAATCATTTGTTTTGCAAAGTAATTCATGTTAGTCTTTCATCCTAAAGTTGTATGGAATGGTTGAATTGATTATGATACAAATAAGGGAAAAGTTGTTATGAAATGTCACTCTTTATGGTTACAATGTATCATTTGTCATCAATTTTTATGAGTGATTTCTTCTAATTATTTATGCTTCTTGTGGCTTTCAGTGTGGAGGCTTGAATCTAAGTTATGAAATTGAGTTTTTGCATTCATCATAGCTAATGTTACCAAGTTTGGAGTGGATGTTAATTTTTACACTTGAAATGACATTGATTTTTTTCCTACTTCATTAGTTTTAATGGCTTTTGAACTATATAATCTGGATACTTCCCACCTTAATCTGTTGCCCCATTACAACCTTGAAAAGTCCTTTGATTCATGATTATATATGTGAATTTTTAGTATGGAGAACTGTAATGATATCAAAAGTTGTAGAATGTCTTGATTATGAAATATGTTTAAGTGTATCTGTAGATTTAACTTATTGTTAAAAAACAATTTGCCAAGGTCTACCCCTAGATTGCTCAGTTTTTGAAGAGAATGGTTATTGATTGATCATAAGTAAAAAAAAATGAATGTTTAATTCTTTCAATTGTTTTGAAAGTTATTCCTTTTTTTTTCTAGCTATCTATTATTAGGAAATATGGAAAAAGAGGAAACGTTTTACTTTTGATTTAAATTTTTAGTTTTGCCTGAGGATAATCAAAAGTTAGAATTAACCAATGAGTTTTGAATCTAGTTTGCAATTTATTCTCAACCTTCAAATGAATGATCAAAATCAATCATGTTGTTCTCCTACCTCTCTTTGAAATTGTTAAATGTAGATTAACAACAATCTTTTTTAACCTAATTTTCACTTAGGTTGTCTCTAACTAAAAGAAATTCTTTAATTAGGTCTAGCTATCAAAAAACCTAAAATAAGCTCTTCAAATTTAGTGTGACAACTACGTTACATAATAGGTAAGAAAGTTAATCTAAGCAATAATTATATAAGGTCGAGTCATTTAATCTTTTATATATTATCTCTAATGATCCTCAACCATTAGCTTACTAGAAGTGAATTAGATGTGCAGTGATTACATATTGCAATCTAGATTCTAGCAATGGGTTCATTCATAAATAATTTATTTGAAGTGTTTAAATTATTCATACATAAATCCCAAAATATTAATCATAGAGTAATATAATTAGTTCCAAAAGAGAGTAAGAACAATGCTACTAGATTAAGAAATGCCCAAACATGTTCATCAACCTCAATATCTCCTTTGAACTAAAAGGATGAAGGTTAGCTCCTTATAGCTCTCTAAGGGGTAAAAATTATGCCCCTTTTGTGTCTCTAAACTCTTCATACTTTATGGCCTATTAAATGCCCTTTATAGTCAAAATTAAGGTTTTTCACAACATACAATTACACACATGGTATGTAGGTGACCCTGTGTCATTTTCTCCAAAATTCGTGAACTTACACATTTAAAGTGAACTATAAGGCTATGTAGGTTACATGAGAGGCTAAAACTGCATCTTCACACTCCTACAAGCTTTCAATTAGTTACACGATCCCATACACGGCCATGTAAATTGTAACAACTTCTCTTCTTCCATTTTTTGTCCCATCTTCACCCTAATTCATCTCCTACTTGTTCCATAAATGCAAATAAGATTAAACATCAATAAGACAGCTCCGAGGATATGTTTTTAGCTTATTTTGGTTCTTATTCCTCCAATTTATACATAAAACAAAATATAAACCAAAATTAGTATATTAAATGTAGCATAAAATTAATCACTAAGTATTAGGGAGTAAATATATAGTTAATCAAGCATTTATCAAAAGTTGTAAGAAGCTTTGGGTCTTGCAACAAGACTGAAAGCTAGTTACAAATCATAAAAACCATCACTATAGTAGAATTCTAGTGGCTATTAACAATGCATTTATGGAAGTTCGCTGCATTTAAACTAGTGCATAAGCTGTTCATGTTTAGACTACCTTTAAGGACTTTAAAATTATGATATGTCTAAGCTTTATATATGTTGCTAACTCTAGATTTCTAAAGAATGAGTTGTGGTAGGAACTAGACATCATAACTACAATTATGAATATACCCTAATTGCTTCTTAATGATTTCAATAATACCTTATTCCACTCTGAACCAATTGTACGTATGAAATCTGTAGGCCTATACAAAGCCTTTTAAAATTACATATAGAATCTTAAAGTCATAGATCTGAATTATCAGGGTAATCATTTCATATAGAATAACAACTAATAGAGTTATGGCTCTCAAGGAAAAAGCTAGATAGAGCTCTTGTTAATGACAAATGGATTATATAAGGGATAACTTCGGACCTTCATTGATTCTGACTATAGCTATATAGAAATTTATAGCTTGATTAATAATGTTACAAGATCCACTCCATTTAGAATCTTTAATTTTCTTGCTAGTTATAAAGGCTTTTAGTGTGTTATTTATTGATTTACTATTTTTGAGTTGGTTAATTAAAAACTAACCGTAAGTGCATGACATAGTTGTAGCTAGTACCAGCTAGTAGGGGACGATCCTATGAGGACTATAAGTAATAGTAGTTACTATAAGTAATATTATATCTAGTCTACAGAATTGGTTTTGATATTTAATTTAAAGACAATAAAACTAAAGCAAGTAAAATAAAATAGGCAGCAAGATTGAACAAAGAAGCACTTAGAAAACTATCGATATCAAGGCTTAGTATCTAGGTTTTGAATCCTCTTGGAATCCTTTAATAGATTGATCTTTTATCATGCAATTGTTTTATTGATTTATGAGACCATGAAAACTCTTATGTTATGTTAATAGCTCTCTTGATTCTAATAACAACTAATCTTAAGGGTTTCAACTGAATTATTCAGGTTAAAGTTTATAGGATTACTTTACTGATTTGTGATTCCCTCTATTAGGTTTGACCCTAATCTGAAAGATATATGTCATCCTATCTATAAGGTTGCAATCAACTCCATCCAATTATGATAAATTTATTCAAACAAGGATTTCTCAATTTCTATGTTATGAAATCAGATTATGATATAATATTCTAGATCTATTTGAACATATGTTAATCACATAATACAATCACAATATATCAATTAAATAAATTGCAAATACAAAAATCAAAACATGTTAAAGTATCAACATTGGGTTCATCTAACCTAGACATTAAAGGAATTTAGTTACACATGATTAAAGATGAAATTAAACAATAATAGAAAGAAAAACAAATAGAAAATAAAGGATTTATAATTCTAAATCTCCCTATTTATCTCCTATCGAATATTCTTACAAGTAGAGGTTTGATCTTGTATTCTCTTGGATCTTTCGATGGTTTCTTCATGTTTTCCCCTTCTCTGGATCAAAATTGCTCCTTAAGTCACCTCTCAAAGTCTCTGGACATCTTTATACGTATTCTCCTTTAAATTACCTTCAAGTACGTGCTTTTATAATAAATTTTAGGGTTCTAGGTGATGAACAAGTTGATGCAGGGTCATGTATCAAATTGTGCATAACCTAAAATACCCATAATTCGCGAATCTACATGACTTGAGAGAAGTGAACAAGTTGTTGCATACCCTTGCATCCCTTTTGTGTTTCGAATCTTCATTTTATGTCATATTTTCATCCGAATTCTTCTCTTTTAAGTCTGTGAGGGCAATTATACTTTGTAAACACACTTGAAGCAAATTAAGCACCAAATATACAATAATAGTATAAAATATCGAGGAAACATATATCAAATATGAGGTATAAATATGGTGAATTATACATCTATCAAACATCCCCATACATAAGCTTTTACTTATCCTCAAGAAAAATATAATAAAGATTATACATCTTACACATCAATCCATCACCAATCTTGATTTTTCCATTCATAATATATATCATCATATCCTATTGAATCAAATTAACATACAACTGGAATCAAATTATCCTAAAATTAACTTTCTAAGTCAATATTAATAATAATCACAACAATAATCGCATTGAAATCAAACGTATAAATCTTTATACCCTTACTAAAATTTCACTCAATGCACTCAAGTTTTTGGGGTGAAAAGCATTAAAAATCTCAATCAATACGTAGTTGAACTCTTACCATAAGCTTGCAATAATATCATATCTCCACAACTTATGTACTTATATTTGAAAAGTGTCAAATTATAAATACATGATATGGTTATTCATTGGTTGACTTATCATCTTTGATATTAATTGTTTTATTTGTTATTGACCATTATAAATTGAATCATAGGGATTGTAAAATAGACTGACAAGTGAATTATGATCTATACAATACAAGAATAAACACTTTAATGTTAGATATCCTAGACTTTAATGATAAACAAATAGATTAACTTATTAGTTTAATTAGGTTAAGTTGAACATCGATGAATGGTAATTACCTAGTTAAAAATAACTACGTACCTCGAAGGAAGGCATGAGTACATTAGTTTAATTATTATTTCAACCTGAATAAATCAATGCATGATAATTGGATATACATATAAGAAAAATCTGAATTCCTAATGTTTCTTATTTGTTTTTTTCCCTTTAGTTTACTTGCTTTGTTTAAGTTAGTTATTAGTTCAATAATCCTTAAACAACCCATTTTGTTTTTTTAGTTTTCTTATTAAACTAAGATTAATAAGATTAGTGACTAGTTCTTTGTGTTATCAATACTCCGGATTACTCATTTTTAATAACTTTTCATAATTGACTTTATAAGATTACATATTCAATTGATTATGTTTTTAGTGCTATCTTTAAGGAACTATGCTTACTGTTATTGTTAACCTTACCTTTATTTGTCTTTTTATTTTATTTACTTTACTTATGATTTCTCTCATTATTTCTGGTATTTCATCGAAAGGGAGAAAAAAGACATTTGCACATGATTTTTGTTATGGAATAGTAGTGTCTACAAAGGATTCACATGGGGAAATCTAATTGTCAGTGGTTAATGCTAGTCCCTCGTGTATTAAACTAAGTCAAAATGCTAGGAACTAAGCTGAAGTAATTACATCTCCATACTATCTCGAAGTGAAGAAAAATAAATTTGATAAACTAACTTAGTTTAACAAATCTCATTCCATTTGATGTCTTTAGTAACTAGTAATTACCTTTGATTTTAAATTAAGTATTATTAATAAAACTTATTGATTGTCCAATTAAAGTCTTGACAAATTATAGTTCATCCTCAACTTTAGAAATATTATTAAAAAGACAGTTGAGACCCTTATTTACTTTTTCCATCATATAAAGTTACATATTACATCACCTTGTCTTTTTTTAACCCAAGGTAGGAATTTGGTCTTTGATCTAATAACAATTATTCCCAAATCTTGAAAGAGCAAGGAAGTTAGGATTGCACTAAAGACTTACGAAATGCAATAAATCCTCTGATTAAATATGCATGAGCTTATGTAAATAATTTATTAGACATGTTCATTAGTGCCAAGTATGTGCTTATCTAACAATATTTTAATTTCTTGAGTCCTCTTTTAGGTTTACCAATAATCTTTTCTAGGTTTTAGATTGACCAGCTGTGTTTTAGTCACTACAAGAATACAAGGCAATTTGCAACGTTTATAAAATGTCGCAGAATATCCGTTTAAAAAAATGTCATAAAAAAGTCGCGGATTGTGGTATAGGTAAAAGGTTTCTGCGACATTTTGTACAAAACGTCGCAGAATATTTCAACATTCGATGACGTTTATAAAAACCTCACTAAAAAGTTGGTCTTTCCGCGACATTATCAGAAAATGTCACAGAATCATTAATATTCCTCGACATTTCAGAAAACATCGCGTAAAGCCACATTCCGTGACATTTCAGGAAACGTCGTGGAATCTTTGATATTTCACGTCGTTGTAGAAAACGTCGCGGAAAGCCACATTCTGCGACGTTTCTTGCATTTTTTCCGAAAATAAATTTAATTTAATAATTTTCCAATTTTAATATTATTTTTTAAATCTTATTTATATAATAACTATTCAATATTATTTATGAATTTTATTTATTTAATAATTCTTAAATTTTTTAGTATATCATTAATTTTAA
>JAOQMS010000179.1:30806135-30816801 GCA_027563885.1 Erythroxylum longipes | reverse complement strand
AGAACTTTTTAAGTTCTATATATATATATATATATATATATATATCCATTATATTGTGATAGGCCCAATGGTTAACAAGAAACCTCGATTGCCCACCAACTCTAGAAAGGGCTGATGGCCTTTGGTAAATTTTGGTAGAGATTTCTTCTGTTTTCATTTGATATTTTTTCTTCTACACAACATACATCTTAAATTCTTTAATATCTAAGAATTCTACACTACAAACATTTTTTTTCATGAATTCTCTATTCCTTTTTCTGTTAATGGACGGTTCTTTTCATTTTAATTAAATCTTTGACTTCTATTCTTTTCCATAACCTAAATTTCTATAATGAAGAATTTCATTTTTTTTACAAACAAGATGCTGATTTTTTTTTTTTTTGTTATGCAGTGCACCCTCCATGTATAATGCTATCCTCAATATTTTACTGCTAGTTTAGAGTTTGTACTTGAACTTTGATGAAGTTGGATGCAGGAATTTATCTAAAGATGAAGATTTGGAGTTGGAGAATCAACTTAAACATTTTAAAAAGCCAATAATCAAAACTATTTTGGTAAGAAAAGAATGAAATATTTAATATATTGTAATTTAAAAAATATTTATTTCCTCTCAGTATAGTAGCATTACATGGTCATAACCTACTAGCTAGTGATTTTACGATTACCTCTCCAAACAATTTCTATAAAATATAGAGTTAGATCTTCTAGGACAATGGTCTTGGTATTTGTTTTTACTTTTATAAAAATTGTAAGATATTTTTCCTCCGATAAATTAATTGCACGTGGTAACGAAGCAAAATGAGAGATTTTACTCCGAATTTAATTGGTTATAAATCTAGAAGTTTTAAATAAACATATTTTAATACATAGCCATAAGCATATATATAGATACATAGATGGATGGATATAATTGCATATTTTTTGATATAAGGTTTATATTGTGCCATCTTGATGAAAACTCATGAACATATATAATGTTTTCGATCGTTTAATAGACAATGTACGGAGGCAAATATGATTGTGTAGATTTTTACTAACAACCAGGATTTGATCATCCCATGTTGAAGGATTGCAGATATGAATTTAAGGTACGCTTTAATATCTTTTTTTTTTATCCCCCCTTGTACATTTGAGTTTTAGGTATGTTTCAAGTTTCTCGTTGAATCCTTCCTATATGTAGATATATCTGATTACTTGTTTATACTATGAATATAGATTTAACAATTTTATAAACTCATACTCTATCCTTTGTTTAATTTTGAAATGATAAAAATGAATTGTTGCAGATGAGTCCGTCATTAGATTTTAAGACGGCAGCTAAAAGTTCTTCAAGTGTTTTCAATCCAAAGTATATTTGGAAAAATGGAAAGGATGTCCTTATGGTACTGTTCCTATCAATAGAACTAATAAAGATCTTATGAAAGCAAAACAAGCTGCAACAATAGATGGAGCAAGATATAGACCCGATACTCCTGATAATCCTGGTGTTCACGTAAGTTACTGATACTATAATTAGTTATTAATTATCATGTAAAACTCAAATCTATATTATGTTTAAAAGATGAGGAGATAAAAGAGAATTATTTTACATAATTAAGAATGCTAAATTTTAGTACATGTTGACTAATGCCTAAGCAATCCAAACATCAATATAACATCCAACTAAAAATGAATCAACTCAGGGTAACATCCAGGCATCCCAATAAGCCTGAATTGAAACTGCATTCAAGCATTAGTTCCTTAGAATTAGCTTAACCTACCAGCCTGTCCTCATACTGTCTGGAGTGTTTCTCTCCTCAACTTTCTTTACCTTTAGCTAAGTTCCTCTATCTACCATGGGCTAACCTCCAATCATAAGGGGACAACAAGACCAAGCTTTAAAACAACTCTTTTGCATATCATATATCATTTAACTTTTTCATAATATATAATAACTATAAGAATAAGTTTACGAAGTTGTCACTAATATAATTATTAAAAATAATTAATCTAGTTATGAACAACTAATATATATATTTTTATTTCTTAATTCTGAAAATTTATGTTTTTCTGTGAAATTTTTAAGATGGGTTTTGAGATATGAAAAAATAAATTGAAATTTTTATTAAACTTAAAGTAGGATGGTAATCTGAAGATTAAGTTGTTGTGTATTAAAAATTTGTGTAATGAAAATAAAATTTCTATTCTTAGTATTTAATTTAGTTGTAAAATGTAAATTGTATTGATTGCATGTACAGTACGCAGTACTTCACACAAATATAGAAAATGGCAAATACCATGCAGGTTCATACGTTCCTACCGTTTATAACCCACCAGTACAAGGTTCAAAATTCAGTGCTAGTCAGATGTTGATTCGAAATGGTGGAGACAGTGGGTGGATGGTAAGTCTATTTCATAACTCTATACTAGAGTCGACTATTATACTTTTACGTTATATTTTCTTAATCAAACTCATCAACAAATAACATCTCAGTTGAAAAGATTTTTGTATTTTAACTATCCTTTTCTTATTGTATCAGGTGAATCCAAGCGTCTACAAGGATAATTTAACTCGAGGTTTTGTATACACAAATAATGTTAGTTCAACTTTAATGATCGTGCCTTGAGACACATATATTTGATTTAATTATAAAAAGAAATGTCTAATTTTACAGGCTGGACAATTACATTGTTTCAATGTATATTGTCCAGGATATATAATTGACGTACCTCCTGATGTTATCATTGCTCCAGTTTCTACACGAGGAGGTCCAATTTACTTCTGGGAAATATTGATATATAGGGTACATCTCGCAACTTCATTGAGAGGAATTGAATTTAATTAATAAAATTATTCAGTTTTTTCTAAGTTATTTATGATGATTAACTTAGACATTCAACTGTCTCTCAGACATTACTTGCGAGATCTTACGAAATAATATCTCATTCTCACATGATTATTAAAATAAGTGCCAAAAACTCTTATCCAAATGTATTTATTATTACAAAATTTCCCTAATTTCTTTGGTTATATTTTGCAATTTATAAACGGCCGGCATTTCAGTGGTTCAAAAACATTTATCTTTTAATCGAGGTTGACATTAATTATTTTTCAAGTCCCAAAATATGAAACAAATTGCTTCTCTGATTACTCTAGTAGTTAAAAAGTAATGCACGTCATATGCTATTAGAATGTGTTAGTCTTGTATGTGATAATTGAACATTATTAAGGAAAAATAATGCAATTGGTGCTAAAGCTACCTAGACCACCTTAAATAACATATAAAATAAAATGTCACACTAACGTCACCCACGTAAAGTGTATATTGATTTTAGTATTCTACTTTTCCAATTTAACATAAATTAATCTTTCATTTTTTTAAATAAATATCTAATTTTCTATTTTTATTTTTTAATAAGAACTATATATATATATAAACCTTGTCTGGTATGAATTTTCTTTCCTATATTTTGATCTCTTATATTTTAATAATTAACAAATTCATAAAATAAGAGATTGTAATTATAGAAGTCAGAAATGTTACGGAATTATATATAAGATATGATTTACCAAAAAGATAAGTGTGTTGGATAAGATGAATGCTTATGATCTTGATTATTATGCAAAACTATCCTACTTGTTGATTATTATGCTAAACTGGTTTGAAGTTCTTAATCGTGTCCATTAGATATAACTGAATTAATCAATTAAATTAAAACGATAGTGGTTACAAATTCTTATAAGTAGACACTGTTCACAGATCTTACAAATAAACATCCAATGGTTTGTCTTTTGAAAATTTAGACACAAAACTATAAAAAGATAAGGACAAGTGTTTCTTATCCGTATCATGTTTTAACTTCAAAGTTTATAATATTTTGTTTGAAATGCACCTAAATTTTATAGGTCATACCGTTTTTTATTTCTTTTTCCCTCTTATCTCTATTTTCAAAATTCAAATCATATTTGAGAGATGTTTTCCTTTTAACGCCTATGTTATTTTGTTCAGATTCTAGAAATAAGATTAAGTGATAAAATAAAACAAAACAAAGCCTATTGAAGTTATGAAAACTAGAGGGAAGACATAAGAATCATAGAAATCATTCTGTTTAAGGGTTGTCTTTATATTGTGAAAAGCAAGAAACACAAATTATTATGTTGAAAAACTAAAGAAATTATGTTCTTTAAGGTCTAAGTCAATAGAACCCATGTAACGAACATCAAGAATCTAAAAAAGTAATTGTTAGACAATCCCTTTATATAAGATGAAACATACCCACCTAGAAGTCGAAGGAAGTCTTCTCGTTTGTATGATCTAATCAAATGGTGGTTTGGTGAGGAGCAACGTCATAAAAGTAGTGGACGTTATCCCTACAGCGAACAACATCTCCTTCTCTAGCGCCGTATACTTCTTCAGTGGTAGCATCTCCTTTTTTGGTGACTGGCAATCTTGAAACATGATATCGGGCTAAGTAATGCTTCATTGACATTGACCATGGAAATGGTCAAAGTTTCATTTTGTTCAACTTACAGATGCTTGGGTTATATGCATATGGTGTACGCAGGTGAAAATAGAAGAAAGTGGCTAGGTTTCTTCTTCAAACTAAGAAGGGTTAAATGCCCAATTTGGGGCCAAATGTTTTTTGGTTTGATCAATTTAGGGCCAAACATTTTAACATATTTAATTAAGGTTTAAACATTATTGAATCTGCACAATGTTAGGTTATTTTGGACAGAAATTTGGCAGTGTTATACATGCACTGTTAAGTCTGAATGAGGTACCTTATATGGCATTCTCTCCGCAACATGTACTGATGACGTGGTAAAAAGTCCCCAGATTAATTTTATTCTTTTTTCAGAGAGAGAAAATATATAATAAAAACTTTCAAAGAAACCTTTTACTCACTTACCATTCCTTTATATTTGGTGTCTGGCATTTTCTTATAGAAAAAGAAGGACCGTAGATATCTTAGCAATACATGAAACTTCACCAGTTTGACTTCTCTTCCTCGCTCAAGGAGTTAAATAGTGTCTGATTTGACGTTTAAAAATGCACTATCGCTCAGGGTAGACATGGTTCACTGATACAGCCTTTGAAGAATCATCGCATCGCTAATATAATATGCAAAGGAAGAAGCCTTTCTATATATATGCCGTCATCTATAGCCTTTGAGGTGATGAAGCTATCTGAAAGGTCCAAAAGAATGTTACCGTAATCATTATCTCAAATATGCTTATTACTTACTCCAACCATTACGTATGTCTAATAAAAGTAGTGTTTTTATTGTATTAGGGATCTTAAACTACTCAATATTTATATGTACTTTTTGTTTTTATTAGTTTTTATAGAAACTAAAATAACCTTTGAAGCAAACAAGATGAATAGAAAATGGATCAGGAAGAACAGAAGTAACGAGATGGAGAATAGAAACCATGTCACCATATTTGTGGTTTCTTAACTCTGGTGTGCTATATTGCTTAACAAGGCTTGAGAAAATGTAAGAAGCAAAGAGTCATCCTTGTGCTTGATGTGTGTGTGAAAGAAAGGTTAAGGAGGGTTTTATTATGGTGGGAAGGGAACAAAGTTAGGTGGAATGAACAATATTAGTTACAAAAACATAGCTGTTAGGACCTTATGTTTCTTCAAATGGTAGAGAGAATTAATGGAGGGAGAGAGAGGAAAATAAAAACAAATATCTAACATTATTACAATAACTAGTTTTCTTGGAAAACCAAAAAAAAACAAGAGATATCAAGTGGGTGTATGGCCAAATATAGAGGAGAATGATTTCTTTTGCTTTCACTAATGCGTTCGATTTTTAGGTAAGAACTTGTGAGATATTGCCACAATCTTAAGGAAGAAGACACCATCCTTAGTGCCATTATGCTTTCTTCTGAACTACGTTTCCTCATCACTCTATTGCTACTTCTGGATTTTAACTTCAATTTACAAGGTTCATTTTTATGATATTTGCAGCTTCAATTCAACTTTATTAGTTCTTTGGTGTACCTAGTTTTTTCTTATGCATATGCCAATTCTAATGGGTACATTAGGCAAAGTTTGTAGCTTTGAAAGAAAAGATTGGGCAAGAAGTCTGGTTTTTTAAACATCAAGTCCCTCTTAACCCTAGATCAAGTGTCTAATGATGGTATGAAAAGCTCCAACCTTTGGTATCTCTAGTTTAGAAAATTATAATGATAAAAGAAGACTTTGGTTTGGAATGTTTATGTGTGAATACTATTTAGATGCTATCTAGCTTTTATGCTGAGGACAATGATGACTTTTACGAGTTCACTGCGACAGACTGCCCCTGACTTATGGAAATAAAGAAGGAAGGCAAGTGACAAATTTGCATATAGATATAATGATTCTATGGATGTATATTATCTGATTGTGAAAATAGTTGGTCCTTCTTTTTCTTATACATATGGTTTGCTGGTGCTTATGTATAGTGGTCATTGTTAAGAAATAAATATTCATAACATCATCGAGCTACAAGCCAAAGTCACTAACGTTGTTTATCAAATCATGGCCTTTTAATCTTCTCGATCTAGTAATGGTTCTTCCGGTAACAGATCCACAAACATTACTGCTATTATTAGTAGCAATAGGATTGTCACGCATTCATTTATTTTCTAATTTTTTGGGTGCAAATTTAACGTTATTTTTTATTTTTTAACTTTACGTACAAGTTATGGAAGAGAAAAGTGATGCCAATTAGCAGAGACAAAAAGATGGAACAAGGGTTAGCCCATGCTAGAGATTCGATTCGCAAAGCAGCTTCATTTAAGCTTAATGGAAACATTTTGCAGTTGGTCAGTGGCTTTGAAGGCAACGACTTTAATCAAGTGATTTATCATAACCTCGAAGCCTCGTATCAGTAATGCCTTTTTCTCTTATTTATTTATTCCATTAGAAATAAATATTCATTTATGAATTTATATTTTGATATATTCTGTGGATGGTTCTGAACATTACGAGGCAACGATTATTAATATAAAATTGCAACTAATGATAAATGATATCGTGTAGTTTATCATTTTTCATGTACCCTTTAAAAAACATGATCATTAAATGTGTTTAAAAATTCTAAATTAAGAGAAATTAAGAGTTACCTGTTTTAGACTTCTTATGTGCTTATTTAGTGATAAGCAACCCTAAACCTCAGCCATCACCAAAAAACAGTAAAATGACAGCCTGATTGACTTGAGGTGCCTTCAATATTCATGACATGTGGATATGGGAACTTATCTATGGGATGCTAAGGAACTTAACAAGGGGATTGAGTCACTTATGCCCCGAAATATTGATACAACATTTGTAATGGGTTATCAGATATATTGACACTGATGCATATGCATAATGTTATTAGATATTACACTATAATGTGGTTTAATTTTGTAATGGATTTAACTGACATTTTCTTGTGACTGACTCTGCAAACATTGTTTATACTTGCAAGGAAAGATAATGTTAAAATAATGAGCAGAAGTAGGCCTAAGAGCTAGGTGGCTTTGAATATTGGAAGTTGAAACTTAAGCGTATAATTATGGCCCTTTAAGAAATAATAGGACTTTATAATTCCTAGAAAGCTAGCTACACAAATTATCTTCCTTCACTATATCTACAGAACAACCAAAACAAAAATGTAAGTACTTATTTTAATTCAGCAGTGACCCATTATTGAGGAGCTTGTGAGGGGTTTGCTTTGTTTGTGCTCATCCTTCACAAGACTGTAAACCTATCAACATAAAATGTAAAACCCTACAAACAAGCATCTGTGACATTCACTATATTAAATAACATAAATAAAAGAAAAAGAGAAAATGATGAAAGCATGGATTGTGGGTACAAAGCACTAATACTAACAGCACCCACTAATCATACTATCAACTTAAAAAGGTTATGCTCAAATATGCAATTTTTCAGAATATTTCTCTAACATCATACCCGAAATGTAATTGAAGCAAGCATTATCATCTTGTGTGAAGGAATGCATGTTTTAATGGACATGGAAACCATGTGATCTCGTGCCACTATTTCAGACAATAAACCATTTCCTGAAACAAAAAGTGCACTCCATCAAGAGATGTTATACCAAAAGCCAGTTGGTAATTGATATTAACAAACATAGACTGGTAATAATAAAAAATAAATAAACAGAAAATATCTCAGGAAAAATGTTTCATACAGTCCATCTCGACGCTCAGCACACTTAAAGTAAATAACCCATATTGAACCATCTTCAACACTTTAACCCTCTATTAGGTAATGTTTACATTATATCCTACTAACTTGAGTGTGTTTGCATAGGATGGTAGAATTTAAAGTAAGATTAAGACCACTGGTTTGACTGAACTTGTACCTTAACATAAGTTTTTGTTCATGCAGACCCAACAATTAAGATTTCCTACATTGTCAAACAAATTCCAAATGCCCCTCACCTATAGAGCCAGCAACCTAAAAGGTTACAAAGAAGAAGGAAAAATAATTCTCTATCTACAACCCAAACATTAGTAATAAAAATCAGCTTTAATTCGTAAACGATAATCAAAAGATAACGTTCAACAATATTAATAAAAACAAACACAAAAGTATGAACTCGGCAATTTTTAAAAGGCCAAACCTTATTTAATGGACTAGGATTAGCTGACAAATTGCAACTGTCGCTTCTTCTCCTTAACTCTCTCTCCTCCTCTCTATCTCCCTAAAACTTTGTCAAGACCGCCGCTTGAAACCTTTTGTATATAACATCAATTTCTTCTTTGTTTTTGGTGTGTGATGGATTTCTCTCTCTATAATCCTTCTTTCTTTATAAGAAAATGCTAGACACCAAATATGAAGGAACGGAGAGTGAGGAAAGTGGGTTTCTTTGAACATTTTTGTTATACCCTTTCTCTCTAAAAAAAATGTTTGGCCCCAAATTAGGCATTTAGCATGCATAAACGAAAGTTCATTTGATTTTCTATGGAATTAAATGTGGGCGTTAATGTAAAGCTCTTTTAACATTCTTGTTTATTATTAAAGAATGAAGTGAATAAAGGTGGTGTTTTGTAGCTATCCATTAACATTTTTGCAGCTCTCCACTCACTCTCTAAAAAACTGAACATGTGTTGGAGTGGAAGGCGGACAACTCATCTTTTAGCACTTGATGCTAAATGAACGTGGGTGGTCTTTTTCTCTCCTAGAATTCTCTCCCAAACCTTCGACCATAGAAAATGAGTTGGTATCATTTTTTTCTTCTTTTCAACTAACCAAACATACAAAGAAAAACCTCTACATTTTTCTTCTCCTTTCCTACCAAAGCATCTTGATAACCAAGTTGTTCAAGGAAAGCAAGTGGTAGATCAGATTGGTTGAGGACATAGCTGCGAGGAGTTAGTAATATTTCGAGCTTGTTTATTTATTTTCCTTATGCCGTATCATTTATGGATTAAAATCATATTGATTTGGTGTTTACGCTTCCGCTATGTTTTGATTTCGGAAATTTTTTTTGAAATCTACTGTTTAGCTAAACCAAGCATGTGAGTGGTCATCCAACCTAAGTTTTTAAGTGTTTTACCCACTAAGCTTTTATGCTTAGCATGGGTGTTAATCCGTGTAGGTCCAAGTCATAAGAGTTAGGTATAGGTAACATCTGCTGGGACGAAGGCCAACATATAGAAGAAAAATTACTTTTGGAATGTGTTTTTAGTTACAGATGATTGCACATGTAATGAAGAAAGGAAATTGTATGTTTTCTTTTGAATTACCATGTAAATGTAAAGTTGTATTACTACTGTTAAATGATAATCTTAAGCATTGAGGAGTTTTGTAATATATATATGTATAACATTGAATATAATTGTATACCTTGAATGCGTGTACAGGAATTTGGTTGCTATGTATGTGGATGGTTATAGGTTCTGTATAGGGGGTGTTACATGCCAAGTTATGTATTCTCGACATTGTATCTTGGTATAATTGCATCACTTCCTAATGGAACTACTATACACCCAGTTGAAATTGCAAAAATTAGCAATCATAACATTAACCAATTCTTCCAGAGATGTACCTGAGTTTTGTTGATTCTTTAAATCTTGGACGCTAGCCTTGTATCCTACCAAAATTACCTTCTATACTGCTAGAATTGTAGAGTATTTAGTTGAATCTGAAAATTATTTTATTGAAACTGAATAATGTTAGTAGCCATAACATTAATTAATTCTTCCAGAGATGGACTTGAGTTATAATAAGAAGCTTTTGGTCTATACAGGAATTGCTGTGCATCCTGCAAACTATCATAAAACTAATTTTACTGGTTATCCCATCCATAACTAAAGTTTGTATGATCACTTCATACTTGGTTATAAGATTAGGAATTTGAGTTATAGAAAAAATTACTTTCGTCTATGAATTTTTTTAACACACAAACATTAAACAAAAAGTGAAAAGATAATAAAATAACTCAAAAGAAACTAGTTATAAACAAATATGTACAAAACACCAATTAAAATCAACAACAAAAACTAAAGCACCATACTCTCCAGCAATGGCACCAAATTGATGTAGCGCGTTGTAGCACTACTCAAAACAACTAGACCTATAACTATAGTAGTGATGAGTCTAGGTCAATCCCACAGAGAGTGTGTGTAAAGCTTTTGAAATGAAATCAATCGGTGTTTAGGTTAAGGGGGGGGGGGGGG
>JAOQMS010000179.1:30780130-30797123 GCA_027563885.1 Erythroxylum longipes | reverse complement strand
AGTCGTGGAGACAAGAATAGGGATTAAGATTGTGGAGACAAATTTAAATAACATTTGCAACGTTTGAAATAGAAACTTACGTAGACTTGCTCAAAGAATAATTCTCCACTAGAAAATTAAACGAAATTGACTTTAAAAAATATATATAAAAAAACATAACCCAACTTGAATCAGTAACTTGCACCATGCCCCCGTCCTAAACGACCACCTAGTACAACCTCTTTATAAAGTACCGAAAAACAAACTACTTAAATCTTAACAAATATTACACTCAATATAAAGATTATAAAATAGTTTAACATGGGACAAGAATACAATACATGGAATGTTTTGACCAAAGAAACAAATGAGGGAGTTTGAACGGTCATTTATCACACAATTCCCTCCTAAATGGTTTACTAATTGATTCTAAAGTCTTAGACAAAGTCTTTCCCCAGTACACTTATGAATGGGGCCAGGCCACCGCCTGCAAAATCTTCAAATAGAACTTTCAATGGTCAACCTAAATTCCATAACCTTCATAAAATGGGGAGAGGTTGATGATGTCCAGTGTTGTTTGCCTTGGTGGGCAGACTGGGTTGGATGTGTACATATCAGGGACGGCATTTATTGTGAGAAGGGCTTATGGGTGGCGATTTTGTAACATTAAAGGGACATCTGTAGTTTAGAGCACGGATATTCTTCGCCCTGTTTAAGGTATTTTGACCATTTCTTTTTACAATAGAGATCTATTTTCTTAACGGGAGCCTCAGCGATTAGAGGGGATGTAGCTCAGATGGTAGAGCGCTCGCTTAGCATGCGAGAGGTACGGGGATCGATACCCCGCATCTCCAAACAATTATTTACGGTCACGTGGGCTTAACATTTTCTTTTTGTTTTGTTGACGATAAATATATTGAACGGCACTTTAACAAGACATTTCGTCTCCCTCTGCAAAGAGAACAACTGTCTAAAATTGAAACCCTGATATATTCTAAAGGTGCCAAAAATTAATGTATCCTCGTTCAAAAGAAGAAGAAAGAATTTTAGAAACAAAATTTAAGCAAACATTTGATCCAGTGTCAATACCAAAGCCATGGCAAATCCAGGATCAAAACCCTGCTCTACAACCAGAAGAAAAACCTCTTCCCCGAAAGAAATGCCATTAATGCTCGCTTCTTTTCGCTTGATTTCCGCCACTACCCTTCTCGATTCATCTAATATTTTGCATGATCGATACTTGTAAGACCCTGCAACCACGTAACAATGCCTCTTCTCTGACTTTCCTCGGAAAACATGTGCTATTACGTTCTGGCTGGAATCTAGCAAGTTAATGTGTTTTCTTACATGCCAAATTGTGTTGCTTGATACTTGGTTTGTTGCACAAGCTTCTCCTCCTCCATACACAAGCCAGCTATCCAGTGGTATGCCAAGCTTCTGGCAGAATTAACAACACATTTATTTTATTTGACGTATGTAAATGGATGAAATCCGTTAATAAATTAAACATGATCAGAATCAACGGTATTTCTCTGAACACTACATACATAGTTTATGGGTTTGAAAACAAACATGTTTCAGACTTGTTGACATCTAAATAATCATTATCAATACAGTAGTGTCAGAAAAGGAACGATCAGTAACAGAATAATATTCAGATACAGTCGCAGTTGTCGTATATTACCTTTCGACGACGCATGGTGAGGATAGATTTCCCTGATCCATCCATGAGAAGAAGTTCACTAGGACGATCAGTGTAACTGTCAACTCTGTAAACCAAGTCTCCATTGGAATTGATCACTGTAAAACCCTTGCAACTGATAACAAGTGACTTTCTCCACACAGTTAACCAAGTGGTGCTGCCATCGGTTTTGATCTCAGGTTCTTGACGCTCATGATGGACTGATCTTGACAACGATTTAAAGGAAAACATCATCTTCCCCGACAACCTTTTTACTATGTACTCTTTAGTCTCTGTACATATATATATACAATGAAAAAGGTTAGGATATGGTCGATTTGGTTGTCAGAAGGGAAACATGTGCGCATGGGTGCGTGAGGGACTTGGTTTCCAATGGAGTCTTTGTGGAGTCATATATGATGGGATAAAGAAAATAATATAATTAAAGTTTTACAGAAAATTAAGTGTTGGAAGACCTGACACGTGTGTGTGTTGCATCGTCTTAAGATTCCAATTCTTCTTTTCTTTCACGTTGATGAGTTAGGTATGAGTGTTTTTCACAAGAAGAAACGATGGAAAAGTATAGAAACACATGGGATGTAAGGTGGAATCTTAAGGCTGTTTATATTGGATTTTCTGTCAAATATTTCTTGTTTTGCTTACAGCATTTTACAGTCCTCTAAAACCAAGAAATGACGAAATGACTGTCCCATCATAAAATATTGGAGAGAGTTGTTCGAATGACATTCCGAAACAATGTTATTGACTTATAGATTCTACAGGTCTACATGTGTTATAGTAAATAACAAAAAGTTGTTTCGTTGTATTAATTACTTTCTAAAATAATCTTCTGATATGTATTTTACTTATAGAGATCCCTATAATTTATCCTTTTATTTCTAATCAAGTTCTTTGACCTATATCAAATTTAAATTATCATGATATATTCTTAATTTTAACAAATTAATGAAATTAAATAGTCACAAGTATTTCTTTTCATAACAATGAAATCACTTGGGTCTTTAAAATTAAATTCAAACCATAAAGAAAATTTCAAAAGCACTTTCTTTGTTATTTGAATTGGTCCTTTTGTCTTCTTATACGAGATGGTCGTTTGTTTTTCTTCATTTGATAAAATCCTTTCCTTTTTCCTTTTCCTTTTATTTCTGGATTCAATTCTTCAAATTTTTGTGTCTATGCCTACCCAATTACCATTGTTGTCTATGTCTAGAATACATGTTTGGGGTTTATTATGTCTCGCTTGTAAGATTTTGTTTTGTTTTTCTTGTTCCACATTCATGGCAATTTCAAACCAAGGTCTTACCTTTTCTTGCTAAAATGGGTGCTTCTAGCAACAGTTTCTTATTGTTTAAGTCGATTTATTATTTTTGTTTCTTGCCTAATTGTTACTGTATCTACTTTGCCTTTGTGTGCCTGAATTGCTTCTCTCATTTGAGTTACTGACAACAAATTGTAAAATTCCAAACCTCGATTTGTTGCTAGGGATTTAGGACATGCTCTTTGGTGATTATATTTGCATAAAGTTGATTATTTGACTTTGAATAACATACTTTATTCACAAGTATGAACCGAGTTACACGTATAGCAGCATGACGTTCAGAAAGTTTTCCGAATTTTAGAAGGGTCACACGACAGTCATCCCAAGAAGGTATGTGTTTATCCTTTTTCATGTTAATTCTACTTTGATGTAGGGTAGGATAAGCTGCATCTCTATAGCCTTAAGTGGGAATACATTCATCAGGTACGCTTTTTCTTTCGCTTATCTTATTTTCGTGATACGTCTTTTACTAGCCGTATGCCACTAACAGTATAAGTCCATTAGATTTTTTTTTCTTACTTGATACATCACCCTTTTATCTTTTTTACGTTTTTAATCTTTTAACTCTATTTATTTAGGTATTTATTGAAATTTTAGTTACATAAATTTTGTTTTCCGTGCTAGTTTTACCTTTTTTTTCTCTAATATTGCATCATCTGTATATTGTCTCATTTGCATGTGGGTCCACCGGAAACAGCCTCTCTACTGTGTAGGGGTAAGGCTGCGTACTATCGGACCTCCCCAGACTCCGCTTCATTGCAAGATTTCGGACTGGTTGATGATGATGATGATGTATGTATGTATGTATGTATCTATGTGTGTACTTATATAGTAGACAACTAGACATCCCGGTACTGTCCATAAAGTTTACCGATTAGCTTCTCATGATAATAGACATATATATTAATTTTTATATTAGTTGGGAATTGAAAACCATAAGAGGAGTTATTCCATATGAATTTTGTTATGAATCGATGGCACACAGATGTCAAATTTGAATCTTGATAGTTACGGATTTATCAAAGACATTAGCTAGCAATTCGTGCAAAAATGAGTACATATTGTTATTATGTATAGTCATTCATAACAAATGTGTTAATGGCGTTAATAGTTCCTCTTACGATATAATAAGAACAGATGAAGGATTCTCTTATAGAAACACTTATGCTTCAGGGCTGAGTGATGGAAAACCAGTACACGTTTTCGTAACTTGGTTTGGCATGTCAATTTGTTGGCTTAAGAAGGTAATTAAGCATAAGTCATAAAAGGTTGGAAGGAGTTTTGTGGTCCAGTATCTTTATTTCAGAAAAAGAAGCATCCTGCACAAAATAAGGATATGTTTATCAAAATAAATGAACTATTCTACCGCAGCTTTATTTGCAAACAACTCTTGATTTTGAGAAACTGATTTTGACTTGAAGTAAACAAATCTAAAGACCAAGTCTTCTGCAGTAAATGAGGCAACTTTCATCACTTCTCCTTGCATCTTTTACTGCAGACACATATTCTTCTTCTCACACTCCTCCTTGGCTTTGATACTGCAAACTCCAAGCATTTTTTCCTTTTTCTTTTTCATTTGTGCTCCCACAATTTTGCTGTTAGGCTTTTCATGAATTTTTCATCCGTCATTTTCAAGCAGCCAAATCTTCCTTTGTCTTCTACAATGAAGAAGTGATCCACCTTGTTAGCCTTTCTTTTAGATGTTTTTGAACTTGAATTACTCGTTTTGTTTTCATCATATATAGAAGTCTTCGTGTTAATTATATCTTTCTCAGCATCACCAGTGTGGTTCTCTTTCGTAAAATCCAATGCAAATCTTTTATTTTGCATTTTGATATTGAACACTTCTCTGTCTATTGCATCCTGATCATGCAATAGTCATTTTCAAATAGTACTTTCAATCCTTTATCGAGCAATTGACAAACACTCAACAGATTTTTGTTTATTGTAGGAATATATAAGACATCAGAAATTAACTTCACACCTGAATGCCCTTTAATTACTGTAGTCCCCTTTCTTTTTGCTTCAATGTAGTCTCCATTTCCAATTTGGACTTTGGAGATAAAACTTGTATCAATTTCTCTAAACATCATTTTATCAAAGGTCATGTGATTTATGCAACCACTATCAATAAGCCAGCTTTCATTTGAATTGTAGTTGGCAAGGCATGATGTTGCAAATAACTCCTCCTCAAGTTGATCATTTACAACTTACTTGACTTCTCTCACATTTTGTTACGCTTTACATATCCTTTCAACATGTCCTAATTGTCCATACTTGTTGCATCTTATATTTGGCCTCCACCAGTACTTGTATTCTGGATGATTTGTTTTCTTGCAGTACGAACATGGTGAAAAACTCTGCGCATTGTTGTTATTAATTCTCTTTTTGTTAAATGACTTTACTGGACAAGTGACTTCCACGGTTCCTTCTTGCCTCAGGAGTCTCCTTTGTTCTTGTGCTTATAATGCACTTAACAATTCTGCCAAACTAATTTTTACCAAATCCTTTGAGTTTTCGAGTGATGAAATTGTAGCATCAAATCTTTCTGGTATGGTTACTAGAATTTTTTGAACTATTCTAGAATCATCAAAATTAGAACCAAAAAATCTTACGTTATTGGCGATGGCAATGAGCTTGTTGGAGTAATCCTTAATCGTTTCTGACTCCTTCATTTTTTATATCTCAAATTCTCTGATCAAGTTGAGCACCTACATTCCTTTGATTCTTTTGTTCTCTGCATATTCCTCTTTTAAGAAATCCCAAATTTCTTTGTTCGTTTTGAGCGTCATGATTCTGGAAAAAATTGTTAGTGTGATTGTTGAAAACAGGCAAGCTTTTGCTTTGTCCTTCCTCTGCTTCTTTTCTTTGTTAATTTTGATTTGAGCCATCATTGAATTTGCAGGCAAGTCCAAAATGTCGTAGTCTTCATCTACAGCTTCCCACAAGTCATTCGCTTCAAGGAAGGCCTCCATTTGAATATCCCAACTTAAATAATTTTTACCATCAAACACTGACAGAGTAATTGCAATAAACGATAATTCTGAATCCATTAATGTGTGGTTTTGGATTTGTGGTACAGGAAGGCTTAGAATGAGTTATGAGTTATAGGTTTGTAGGTCTAGAGGTCCCTTAAGATCAAGAGAGCTCTGATACCAATTTGTTGGCTTAAGAAGGTAATTAAGCACAAGTCGTAAAAGGCTAGAAGGAGTTTTGTCGTTTAATATCTTTATTTCAGAAAAAAGAAGCATCCTTTTATACAAGATTTTGAAGAACTAACATATCTAAAAATCTGCAAAAAATAAAGATATGTTTATCAAAATAAATGAACTATTCTACTGCAGCTTTATTTGCAAGCACCTTTTGATTTTGAATTGAAGTAAACAAATCCAAAGACCAAGTCTTCTGCAATAAATGAGGCAGCTTTCATTATAGTTTTTGGAATTTATCAATTGCAGAATATACTGCAAATCATTGAGAAACAACTATTAACCAACCTTGTTGACAACCTATCATGGTGTTGAGACACAAACTTAAGCATTAAATGTGGTAAATTAATGATCTCTGCAAGATGTGAAATGGTTCTGCTTCATTTATCATACTCTTAAGGCCAATTAGTCTACATCTTGGCTGAGGATCGAGGTGTTAAAATATTGGAAAGGTTTAGAGGTGAGATACTACGATCTTCACTTGGTGGGCATAACTATAGTAGTGGTCAGATAAATCTAAATTTACATAATTTGAAACTGCTCTAAAGATTTCCGTTGTGATAACTTATATATGCAATGCAAAAGAATTTTGTTTGATGGTAAGAGGCTAACTTTATGGGGAGAGTTGTTAAGGAAAAAGCAATAATAATTAAATTGGACCAACTTATCTGAATGTAAGGCGTCGTAAAAAATCACTACCCTAAGTTGAAAATTTCTCCTTTACGTTGCAGCAGGACAACAGGATCCGACCCCATGGTTAATGCCTTCTCCACCAGCTTCGGTGCACTCCAAAGGGTAGAGTAGGAACTGTCTCCGAGATTAAAAGAAAGGGAGAAAATGTAGAATTTTGCGTAAGACAAAATACGTGTGTAATGTGTTTGTATGTAGAGGAAAATGCTTGTGTGAGATTGAGCAAATAAAGATATAAAAGAGATGAAGAAACAGAGAAAGTGAACAATGTTTTCGGTGGTAGCTATGTCTTTGAGAAGATGAGTGACTCCTTTATATAGTACGAACATTACATACGTTGGCAATAGGAATTAAAGGCTATTAAAACAAAAAGGAACGTTGGAGCCTAATAACGTAACAATGCTATTAGAGTAATTGGGTTGATAACATTATAAATGTTATTAGTAATTGAAATTTTGGAACAACAATACTGACAATCCCCCACTTGGTCCAAAATTTAAGAAACAAACTGTAACAATTTAAGATAAAGATAAACGAACAACCAGGTGAACTAAGTCTTAAGCCTAGTGTCTAAGAAAATAAGAAACAGAACCTACTAGAGAATTAACATCCTCAAAATTCCCTGGTCTCATGATCGCTCTAGAGAGATAGCCCATTTACTGTCATAAGAGGGTGGCTAGCCCCCTATAATCACGTAGGTGAGACCATCAAGTGTGTACTGCTCACGCCACTTAAACTTGGGCTATAGAACTCATCAAGGATTAAACAATCTAACCTTATCAAACACAGTAAAGTCATGCTAGGGACAAAATTTAACAATTGAATATATCTCAGTATTATTCCACAATCAAAGTACAAGTAAGTAGTCACCATATAACTTCGTTTGACTCATTAAACTTGGTTTTACAAGATGGGTGTCCATCACGAAGTTACTATACAATTGGGCTCAACCCTATCCCTTTAGCATACTTTTAAAATAGTTTCCTATACAAAGCTTCTATAAATAGATTCGCTAAGTTTCTCTCTGACTTGACATAGTCTAGAGAAATTACACCATATCTAATTAAAGTATAGACGATATTATGTCTCAATCTAATATGTCTACTTTTGCCATTATATGCCTTATTCTTGACAATATAAATGACAGTCTGCGAATCGCAATGAAGGAACACAGAAGGAATTGGCTTTTCCCAAAGTGAGATATCTAATAAAAGATTCCTTAGCCACTCAACTTCCAGTTTTGTCAACTCCAAAGCCATAAACTCAGCCTCTATTGTTGATCTCGTAATACATTTTTTCTTGGATGATTTCCAAGACACTATAGCTCCTGCCAAGGTAAAAACATAACCACTGGTAGAGTATATATCATCACTCTTTATAACACAGTTAGCATCAGAATACCCATCCAATACAGGAGGATGACCACCAAAAGATAATCCATAATGCATAGTACCTTTCAAATACCTCAACAAACGAATCAATGCATTTGACTAGGATTATAAGTATACCTACTAATTATACTCACACAGTATGCAATATCAGGACTAGAATAGTTCATCAAGAACATCACACTACCAAGAATTTTTGCATACTTAGCTTGGTTTACACTGTTACTAAGATTTTTCTTTACAGCAACACTAGCGTCATAGGGAGTCTTGACTGGATCGATATCATAGTAACCAAACTTGTTCAAAACTTTCTCAACATAATGAATTTGATTCAACCTAAAACTAGAGTCAGTCTTATCAACTTTGCTTCCCAAAATAAAATCTACAGGTCCAAGATTTTTCATATCAAAAGAAGACTTTAGCAAACTCTTAGTAGTATCAGTGGCAAATAAGCTAGTATCAAAAATAAGCATATCATCTACATAAAGCGTTATGATCACACAACCATGTTTGAAACCATGTTTGAAAATCTCACTTTCAAATTTCTCAAGCCACTATTTGGGAGCTTGTTTAAGTCCATACAAAGACTTAACCAACTTACAATCCTTTTGTTCTTGACTAGGCACTCTAAACCCCTCAGGCTGGACCATATAAATCTCTTCATCTAGATCACCATTCAAGAAAGTTGTTTTAACATCCATTTGGTGCACATGAAGTTTAAATACAGAGGCAACAACAAACAACATCCTTATAAATGCAATTTTAGTAACAAGAGAGTAAGTGTCAAAAAAAGTCCAATCCTTCTTTTTATTTAAAGCCTTTAATCACAAGTCTTGCCTTGAACCTCTCAATAGTTCCTTCAGGTCTCAATTTCTTTTTGAAAATCCACTTACACTATAAAGGCGTACACCCTCGAGGTAGATCAATTAAAACCCAATTTTTATTGGACATGATTGACTCTAACTCACTATCTATAACTTTCTTCTAAAATGTAGCATCCATAAATCTCATTGCTTCCTCATAAGTTTTAGGATCTTCCTCAATAATATAATTCACCACAAAAACACCATCTATCTCCTCAGGTTTTGTCACCACAAAGGAAGTAATAAAGTCAGAACCAAAACTAGTGGGTACCCTAGCTCTTTTGCTCCTCCTTAGTTCAACAATTTCCTCTTCCTCTATATCATCATTGGTAGAAGAACTAGGGACAAATTCTCTAGGTACTTGCATACTCACTTTCATAGGAAATATATCCTCAAAAAACACTGTATCTCTTAACTCTATGATAGGTCAATAAGTGTTAAATCCTTCTTCCTTAACCATAAATCTATAGGCAGCATTATTAGATGCATATCTCACAAAAATTGAATTAATAGTCTTAGGCCCAATTTTCTTCCTCTTATGATCAGGAAGAGCAACCTTAGCAAGACATCCCTACACTTTCAAAAAACGTAAGTTAGGTAGATAACCCTTCCAAATTTCATAAGGGGTTTGATCTAGTTTCTTATGAGGGACCCTATTTAGAACATAACAAGCTGAAAGAATAACTTCCCTCCACATAAAATTAGGTAAACCGCAGGAAATCAACATTGCATTCATCATATCTTTAAGTGTTCGGTTTTTCCTCTCGGATATTCCATTTTATTCAAGTGTATAAGGGCCTGAAAGCTCATGAGTAATCCCAACTTTTATACAATAATTAGCAAGGAGTTAGTATTATACTCACCACTTTGATCAGACCTTAATCTCGTAATTTTCCTTTTTAATTGATTTTCAACCTTAGCTTTGTATTTCATTGACATTTTCTCTACATCACTTTTAGTTTTCAATAATTGAATCTTAGTAAATCTAAAACAATCATCCACAAAGGTAATATAATATCTTATGCCTCCTTTACTCATACAATACTTAGAATCACCCAAGTTTGTGTGCACCAAGTCCAACAATTGTGACTCTCTCTCGGTCAGTGACTTAAAAGGTTTCTTAGAATGTTATCCTTAACATAAATTTGACATTTTTTCATTTCATTAATGATCTGGTTAGGAAACAAGTTTAAGCTTTGCATCATCTTAATTGACCTTACATTCACATGCCCAAGTCTAGAGTGCCATAGGTCTAAAGACTCAACAATATAAGCAGAAGAAGTAGATGTATTCATTTCAAGGTCAAATACAAATAAACCACCATTAGAAAACCCTTTTCCAACAAAGTTCCCATTCTTATTCAAAACTAGTTTATCAGAATCAAAGGTCAGTTTAACACTGACTTTGTTAAGCAATGCTCTAGAAATCAAGTTTCTACGTACATCAGGAACAAATAAAACATTTTCTAATGCCAATACTTTTCCAGAAGTGAGTTTGAGAGTGACTTGCCAACTACTTGGATAGGAAATTTGCTGGAGTTACCCATGTATACAAATTCACTATCAGCAGCATCATTTAACTCCTTGAACATGTCCTTGTTGGTGTAGACGTGATGTGTGGCTCCTGTGTCAATGATCCACTTGACCAAATTTCCAGCAAGGTTTACTTTAGACACCATAGCAGTAATGATCTCCTCGTCATCACCAGCTTCAACTATATTAGCTTAAGGCTTACCAAAGCTCTTCTGGTTACCCCGTTGGTACCCTGTTTGGTTTCCTTTCCCGAATTGTCGCAGTTTCTATCCCTGGCCTTTCTTCTCATAGTTGATTCTATCTTGACAATTAGCAGCATGATGGCATAGCTTGTGACACCACAAACAGTCACCATCAATTCTTTTGCACTTAAACTGACCCTGTTTGTTGTTGAAGGACTTATTTTGTCCACCATTCTTCTTGAAGTTATTACATTTCTATGTTCTACCACATGAGCCTTAACAGTAGGGACAAGGATGAGTGTTTTAGTCTTATCTTGTGCACGGTTGGCATCCTTAGTCTTTATATGTCCTATCAACTCCTAAAGCTTCATTTCTTTCTTCTTATGCCTCAACTGATTTTTATACTCATTCCATAAGACAGGTAATTTCTCAATAAGGGCATTAGCTTGAAACAACTCACATATGTTCATACCCTCGGCAAGGATTTCAGTAACTAGATTTTCATACTTACGTAGTTGGTCCATAATAGGCTTATCATCAACAACAGTAAATTTTAACCACCTAGCAACTACATATTTCTTAGTACCGGCATCATCCGTCCCATATTTCACTTCTAAAGCATCCTAAATTTCCTTAGCAGTTTTGTACTTGCAGTAGATATCAAACAAAGGATTGATCATATAATTGAGCAACATTCTCCTAACAGTACGGTTATCCTTAGTAATCTTAGGGTCAGTATTGTCATTAGAAATCTCTTGAAACAGTACATAATCAATTTCGTATTGTTGAAAATAGAACAGAATTTTCACAAACCATCGTTTAAAATTTTTCCCATCTAAAGGGTCTAATCTAGTTAGGTCAGGTATAATTTTTGGAGCTACGGTGATAATGGCTGAACCTATGTGAGGAACAGTAAGTGAAGAACCTACGTTAGTCTCATTTGTGGACGATGTATTAAATCCAAAAGCTGAAATGTCTTACACAAAATAATCAAATAATACGAAGAAATAGCATCGTATTTCGACTTCTATCAAAAAATACGTAGCAGCAAAATCGCAGTAATTTCCAACAAACAGTAGCAACGCAACAACAATTTTCTGACTTAGATTATTAGCAAAAAGGCAATAATAATTAAATTGGAACAACTTATCTGAATGCAAGACGTTGTAAAAAATCACCACCCTAAGTTAGAAATTCCTCCTCTACGATGCAGCAGGATAACGGGATCTGACCTCAGGGTTAACACCTTCTCTATCAGCTTCAATGCATTCTAAAGGGTAGAGTAGAAATTGTCTCCGAAACTAAAAGAAAGACAAAAAGATGCAGAATTTTGTGTAAGACAAAATATGTGTGTAAGGTATTTGTATGTAGAAGAAAATGCTTGTGTGAGATGGGGCAAATAAAGATATAAAAGAGATGAAGAAAGAGAGAAAGTGAACAATGTCTTCGGTGGTAGTTGTGTCCTTGAGCAGATGAGTGACTCCTTTATATGGTAAGAACAATACATACATTGAGAATAGGAATTAAAGGCTCTTAAAACAAAAAGAGAAGTTGGAGCATAATAACGTAACAAACGTTATTAGTAACTGAAATTTTGGAACAACGATACTGACAAAATCAAGTATAGAAATGGGACAAAACGATTTTCCCATTATTGTGTAACATAATTCAGTGCCACTGAAATGGAAATGTTTATAATATTAACGTACTTCCTTCTCAATTAAATTGAAATTTGGGAAAACTTATGAAGCTTGTCTTTCAAAGAAATAAGATCCTAGCATAGAAGTTTTGTCCAAGATTGGCTTCGTGATAACGTGACTATTAACTTCCAGAAAAATACTCTTGTGGTGTCTCCTACAAACTAATCAATCTTTCGAAAATATGTAACACCCTTGAATCTCAGTAAAATTTGGAAAGGGTTGTACAGGAAATAAAATATAAAAGGATTTGGTAAAGATCAGTCACTTTTGGCCTGATCATCTGTAAATACATGATCAACTTAGTTTGAACATTTCAGGAATATTGCATAAAAGAAGAGAAGAGTTGCAAATGAGTTCCTCCATCCCAGAAATATGCCTTACTGAGATACATGTCTCCATGTCTAACCTTGTTTATTTCTTAAATAGCATTTAAAATGTATTAAAGTTTAAAAAGCATATCTTAACCAATTTCACACTTGTTAAAATTAGTTAAAAGCAACTTATTAATGATCAAGAATTTATGTTAAAAAAATTACACTCTGCCAGATTTCGAAACCTCAATTTCATTCTAACTAAATTCTCATTTGTTACTTAACATACAAAATATAAAGGTGCAGGTTCCATGCTTAGAAATATAATATGATGACCACAATCTTAGCTCAATTATGCAGTTGGACATACGTGGCCGACCTCCATTATCTAAGGTCTCCCCAGTTTCTGTCAATTCCTCTCTTGGCAATTGTCTCATCATCACTCAAATTATATTATTGAAGAATAATTGAGCATTTGTGCTCTAACTATTGGTTGTTACAAGATCAGTCATTTCAAATTGATCTTTGTTCCTGTCACTATGAGCCGCCGACCAAGACACCTTGGACCACCTTTTCTCTGCTCCTTCATCCAATTTATTTTGTAAGATTGTTATTTTTGGACCTTTCTGGTATTTTTTTTTTCGTTGTCACGAATTTTGATCTTTAGTCCTCAACAATCAACGACTTAAACCAATCAAGTTATCACATGAAGCAAATCCCCAAATCAACCTGTATGTCCAAAATCATTAAATCTCTTATCCCCCTATTACAAGGAATTGAAATGGACAAGATCGGACTATTAGAATTTGAGAACTCAGATAGATGCTCCCCGTACTGGGGACTTCACGTCATTGTAGAGGAGAAGAAGCAATATATGTTTATATATATAGGTAAGATTCTTCAGAGATCTTTCCATATTTGTCGACGAAGACGTGCTATAAACAGACAAGTAATTTTCATCAGACAAAAGTATAGAAGATGTTGAGGTATACATTCCTGACTCAGATACTATGAATGCTCTAAAAACTCTCTGAAGAATAACATGCATCAACTGTTCATATATGGCGACGTGTGCATAACGGCAATCAGATCAGGGTGCAGTGGGACCTTTAAGATATTGTACATGTCAAAATTACCATCGTTCCGTAGGCGATGGAAGTCAGCCAGCGCAGTTGTCTCTGACTACGTGTACATTTTTGTGTTGGGGTGTAGATATATAGAGTTTGGCAGGTAGGCACCCACCAAGTAACACTGTCCAGTGAATTGGGCTAATAATTAGGTTTGTAAGGGATTAGAAAAATTTTCAAGGGAAGGTTCCCAATTTTAGTTTAAGTACATTCTTCTAATTGTGGGATTTAGTTTAACTTATACGATCTTTTAATTATAAGATTTAGTTTAATTTAATATAAAATATTAATTTTATACGGTCTTCTATTTGTAAGATTTAGTTTAACTTGATATAAAATTAATATATATGGTCTTTTAGTTGTAGGATTTAGTTTAAATTAATATAAAATATTAATTTTATATTGTAAACTAAAATTGGTAACCTCCCCTTAAACTAGGCCAAATTTTAATTGAATCTAATTTTTTTAATTTAAAATTTAAGTTAAACTCAAATTTGCATATATTAAATTTAATTTAACTCGAATTTTGACTAGTGCATCTTTTAAAAGTCAAGTTTTTTATATTTCACTTTATTTTTGATTATTTGATTTCTCTACCTCTAACCTTAATAACCATTCTCTCTCACTTTAAAATTGAATATAATCTTTATATTTTAATTTTTTATGACTTATTTTTTCTCATTATTAAGCTTGTTCATTTTTTTTCTCTTTATTTCATGAAATATTTAATGTAATTTTCCCCCCATTAATTCTCTCCCCTTTTTTAAGTTAGTTATCCATTGAACCCTTTTTCTTTGGTTGGTGACTTCTATTCATTTTTGTCACTTTTTCCATGTTGTCTCTTTATTTTCTCTACTCCTAATTTTCTCTTTTCTCCAAAAGGCAAAAGTTGCTTCATCGCCATATCTTTTTTTTTTATACGTGAGAGGGTCGACAGGCCAAGAAAACAACATGAGGACAAAAAGCCCGTGGTTAAGGCTGGTGGAAAGGGAATTGTTTGGGGGATTTATTGCCCCCTTGTCCAAAGAAACCTATCTGTAGCGTGGCGTTGCCGTGTTGACGGAGGTGACTAACTGTGGCCTCCTGAGGACCATTGTTCTGTGGGAGCGAGTGGGCTTGTCTTCTTGCGTCTTCCATTGCCGCCTCCGGTAAGAAGGATGGAGGGGTTCGGTGTATTGTTGTTTCCCCTGTTGGCAACTGGAAGCTCCGTTTGGCAAAGAGATCCGCAATTGTGTTGTGGGTTCGGTGGATAAATTGGAAATCCAGTTGTTGGAAACGCTGGAGCTGTGTTTTGATTTTGAAAACCAGAGGTAGGGCGAAACGGGAGGGGTGCGCCGATTGCAGTAGGTTGAAGGCCTCCTTGCAGTCGGTGAGGACTGTCAGTTTTGAGATTCCTTGTGCCGCTGCCAAGGCCAGTCCTTTGGAGATCCCCCATAGCTCTGCTTCCAGAGGGGAGCATGTTCCCAAGTGGTGAGAGAAACCCAGGAGCCATTCTCCATTGGGCTGTTCGATGTAGCCTCCGTATGTGGCGTCCCCTGTGGATCGAGTGACCGCGCCATCAGAATGGAGGCAGTGGTGGTCAGGGCGGGGCGAGCCGCGATCATCCTCATCCTGAACGTGGTTAGTTAAGTCTAGCTGTGTATGCCTATTGTGAATGGTTGCAAAAGCTCTTCTATTTTCGTGGACTAATGCTTTGACTCTGTTTTGCAAGGCGAGTTCGGGGATCTGCTTGTGTTGGAAGATTCGTTCGTTCCTGGCAGTCCACAGGGTCCAGCAGGTGATAGCGTACCATATGCTCCAAGACTGCTCCGCCTGCAAGAAGGTAAGATTTAAGTTAGCAATAGTCCACGTTGTGAAATCCGGCTCTGTCCAGAATGAGACTGGCAGGGTCGGAGTTATGTTTTGCCATAACCGCTTGGTTGGTGGGCAATCCCGGAAGATATGTAGGAGAGTTTCCTCGTGATGGTAGAGAGGGCACTGCCTCGTGTCACTGAGGCCATTTTTGAATCTCCTGCTGTTGGTCCAGATGGACCCTTTTAACATTTTCCAGATGGTAGTTTTAATTCTTTCGGGGATTGGAAGTCTCCATAGGGTTTTCCAGTGAGTCTCTGTTGGGTTCCAGGCCACTGAGCAGAATAGTTGATAATCAGAGCTTGTGTGAAATAGACCATTGCGTGCCCACTTCCATGTTGCTGTATCATGACCCAGTTCTACAAGGGGAGGGTGAGTGGCCAACAACATATGGATAATGTGTGTAGGAAGCCGGTCTTGTAGGAGAGTTATATCCCATTGTCCAGAGGAGGATAGGTAATGAAGGGCTTGGTAGTCCAATTCCTCACGAGGGATCGGTTGTGTGGCCCAGTCGAGTAGGCATATGTGTGGGTGCAGCCAACAGTGCTTCCAGAAGAGGATGGTCTCACCATCTCTTAGGTTACATTTGATTCCTTTGTGCAGTATGTCCCAGACTTTGGTCAATTGCTTGTAGAGATAGGAAGAGGATTTCTTGGGAAGGGGCCCTAGTAGATCTGTGGTTGATAAATTGTATTTGGCCATGAAAATGTCCTTCCACAGTTTCTGTTCTGGTTGTATCAAGTCCTATGCTAGTTTGAGAAGTAAGGCTGCATTATGCTCATTTGATTTCCTTAGTCCTAGGCCGCCTCTGACTTTAGGTTGGCAAACTTCGTCCCATTTGACAAGAGGTACTTTCTTTTCGTGTGAGAGGCCTCCCCATAGGAAAGTCCGACAGCATCTGTCGAGTTCCTTGCACGACAACTTGAGAAGGGATGTGGATTGCATTAGAAAGGATGGTATGGCGCCCAGGACTGATTGACACAAGGTAAGTATTCCTGGGAGGGATATGGTCTTTGGGTTCCATGTTTGAATGCGGGCTTGAACTTTATCAATAGTGGCCTGGTGAGCTTGTTTGGTTGCTCTACCATGGATTAGGGGGGGGGGGGCGCTAAATAAGTTCCCAGGTCGGAGACAACCATCA
>JAOQMS010000179.1:30769218-30780030 GCA_027563885.1 Erythroxylum longipes | reverse complement strand
CAAATCATTCGTAATGTAATTATTAATGAATTACATTTTTCCAATCATATTATAATGCAGGGGCATTTTTGTCATTGTACTATTTTTATGTTCTGTCCACTGCAACCAAACACATTTCTGTCCCTGAGACAGAGACAGTTTTTTCTGTTCTGTCCACCACAACCAAACACCTCACTGTCTCCAATTTTTGTTCTGTTCCATCTCCAAAATTTCTGTCACGTTCCGTCTTTGCCCTTTGAAGACAGCAACCAAACGCAGAGTATAGAACTCCAGCAATATTATTATCATGACCCAGTACTAACGCAACCAGAAGAAGAAGCTTAACGAAGAAATCAAAAGTGATAACCATGGAATAAGGCAACAAAGAACAATAAATAGTTAGAATTCTAATTTTTATAGAGCTGTATTTTCTACAAGCGATGCAGAACTACATTCAAAGAGGGCTTTATTTGTGAACCCTTTTTGTTAACTAGGATGTCCAATTTACAAAAAGTAATAAAAATTTTAGGGTAAAATTTTTCTTTTTTAATTCTTATAACTATCTTTTATTGTATACTTATAACTATCATTTGTTGATACGTCTGTTCCTTTTTTTAATTTAAATGCAAATTCTTCCTATGTAGGGAACATAACAGTTACATTAAATAGTTATCATTATGTTTTGGCTAATATTTTTCTTTTTTAATCTTACCATATATATTGGACATAATTTATTAAAGTTAAATTATTTTCATTTATCATTTTAATGCTTATTGTTAATTTTTATTTGTAGTAATCATATATAAGAATAAACTCAATTGCAAAAAAAAGAGAGAAAGAAAATGAATTAGTTATTATCAAGAAAATCTATTATTTCGGAAAAAAACTAGCAACCGATTCATGTTTCTTATATTCTCATTTAGACCAACATATAACGAGGAGATATTTATTAATAATTTGATGTGTTATATACAATCTTTTTCTATCCTACATGTTGCGTAAAAAAATAAAATATACATATGACTCGACCAATAATGTATTCTACCTTTGACACTAAGTTTTATCGCTTACGTCCCCTGTTGGGGTCAGAATATGATTCTAATAATCACATTCCCTGAGCCTAGAACACATCTACAAGTATGGGAAAACAAGTTAGACACAAATTAATCTAATTTAGATTAATAATTTTGAATTAAGTTAATTAAATTTGATTGAATTATATTATATTTTAATTTAGAATTTCATGTTAAACTTAATTTTAAATTTAAGATTTAGAATTCAACTCAAACTCACCTAAAATTTGGATATAAATTTAAAAGACCCTAATTTATGTTTATACCTTGCATTTCTTTTCTTTTTCTCTAATAGGATCCGCCAATGTTGTTTGAGATTAAACAAATACTAATTCGTCAATCCTGCCATATTATCACCTTCTCTTCATCTTTATATCGCTAGTTTTTTAATGGAGAAAAAGCTACTGCAATTATCTTCTAAACGTCTTTTTTGTTTCTTTTTCTCATGTTTACTCCTCTTCTATTTCTTTTCTTCTCTATTTCGTGACTTCTCCAAAATAAAATCTTAACTTGTTTGGGTCCTTTTAAGTAACAATTGTGTAGGTGCGAATGACTTCTTTTTATTAACAAAAAAGAGATTTCAGACGGTGTCTATGGTAAAAATACAGGTGAAGATAAAAAAAGGTTGAGGTTGTGGCAAACATTTGAGTTGAGTTAAGAAAAAGGTTGAGGTTGTGGCAAACATTTGAGTCAAGTTAGATTTGATCAAGTAAAGTAAGAGTTGGGCGAGCTTGGGTTTTAAGTTTCGAAGTATCCAAAACTTAATTAGATTTATGTTCAGATGGCAAAATTTCTGACCTAATCAAGATTGAATTTGGATGGTATGAGTCAAATTTGATTGAGTTTTAAACTAAATTCAAGTGGTCTTTTAACAGAGTTAAACCTAGCTAAGTCAACAATAGTCCCAACTTGCTGTTATCCTTATATGCTTGGGCTCAATCGTAGAAAATCATAGAAAATAAACAAAAAGAATAGAGAGAAAGAGAGAGAGAGAGTTTGGGATAAAAAAATCTTAAGACCATGGTTATCTTGTCGAGTAATAAACCTCAAACATGCTCTTATTATTTAAACTTTTGAGAGTGTGGAAGGAAGAATGAGAGGTTAAATAAAATTGAGAAATGCTCTCTACTTCATCCATTTCACTCAGCTATATATATACAAAAGTGTTTGTTATAAGTTACAGCATAATAAGGACTTGTTTAACTAATTGAACTAACTCTTTATTTGTTATGTACAACTCATCTAACTAACTTATTCTTGCTTCAATTCCTTTTTTTTCTTCCTCAGATGGATTTTCTTTTTTCTTTGTACACTCCCTCTCAAGATGAGTATGAATGTTAATCATGTTCATCTTGGTAATTAGAAATTTGAACTAACATGATTTAAGTGCCTTTGTGTAAATATTTGCGATTTGCAATTTGGTTGGCACATATTCCACTCTCATAGTCCCTTAACCTTTTCCTTAATAAAATGACAATCCATCTTAAATTATTTTATCCTCTCATGATGCAAAAGATTTTTACAGATTTAAAGAGCAAACTAATGGTCACATTGAATCACAATTTCTCCTTCATAATTTAGCTTGAAGTCTTCAAGTAAATCTTTTATGCAAAGAACTTCATAAAAAGTATGAGTCATAGCTCTGTACTCAGCTTTGGTTGAGCTCTAAGCCACTACTAATTGCTTTTTGGCTTTCTAACTAATCATAACTCCTCCATACAACACACAGAAACCAGATGTAGATCTTCTAGTATTTGGACATGTTCCCTAATCACTATCTATGTAGCATTCTAGTTATGCATCTTTCTCAGTGTTCAGTATAATTCCCTAACCTGGTGGTCCCTTTAGATATCTGACTATGTTCAAAGCTACTTGACAATGTACCTTGGAAGGCTTACTCATGAATTGTGATAGAATATGCATTTAATAATTAAGATAAGGTATTGTAAAGGTGAGGTATATCAGCTTCCTAATAAGTATTCTTTAGGTTATTACATCCTCCAAAAATTTCTCTTCCATTTGTCTCAGTCCATAACTTGGTTTAATAGGAATTAGACTTAGTTTTACACCTAACAATCCACATTGTTCCATAAGGTCCAATGTATATTTCCTCTCACATGACTTTTATTCTTTTTCTGACCTTACAATTTCAACTGCGAGGAAGAACTTAGGTTGTCCTAGGTGTTTAAGTCTAAACTTTGTACTCATAAAGTTGAGTACTCTATTAATCCCTTCTTGCGTTTTGCATCCAATCATAATACCATAAACATTAACTAGTAGTGATAACAAAACATTAAAAAAAGAAGCTTTAATAAATAAGGAACAATCTAACTTAGATTGAGAAATCCCAAAATCAATATAGGCTTTAGTAAACTTAGAGTTCCACCATCTAGGAGCCTACTTGAGCTTGTAAAGTGATTTTTTAATCTTACATACTAGGTGATCAGTTTTACCATTATTCTCCCTCTTTACTTCGTAGCCCTGAGGTAATTACATGTATACATCTTAATGTAAATCACCATTTAAGAAAGCATTGTTAATGTCAAGTTACTGTAGGTTCCAACCATCTTTTACAGCTAAAGTAAAGAACAATCTCACAGTAGTTTGCTTAACCACTAGACTAAGGTTTTGTGATAATCAAAACCAACTTTTTAATTGAACTCTTTTGCTACAAGTCTTGTTTTGAATCTTTGTATAGTCCCATCAAACTTTAGCTTAGTCTTATATACCATATGCAACCAACTATGTGTTGTCCAAGTGGAAGGCATACTACTTCCTATATATCATTCTCTTCTAGAGTATGTAGCTATTCAGTTATGACCCTTTTCCAATGTTCCACTTGGATAGCCTCACGATATTGCATAGGTTCCTATAAAATTAAAAGTGCATATACAAAGCAATTGTGTTTTTAGGAGAGGTTAGATGTTATGAGAAAATTGTAGTTGGGGTGTTGAGTGGCAGATGAAGAAATATGTTTTATTAAAATAAATAATTTAAAATTATTTTAATTATTAAATTAAATTTTATTTGAAATTTATATATTCTGAAGATATTTTAAATTTGATTATATTTATTAATACTTATTAAATTAAATTTATTTAATTTAATTATAAAATAAATCAAATAAAATAAAAATAAAATAAAAAAGTCATTATTTTTATTAATAATTAATTTTAATTAATTAAATATAATATTAAATTAAATTATTCATAATTCTTATTAATAATTAATATAATAAAAAATTAAAAAATATATTTGTTGATAGTAAATCATATTATAAAAAATAGAAAACAAAAATCACTTTTTGTGATTTTCATAAATTTTGAAAATTGGAAAAAAAACCAAAACCAAAAATAGAAATAAGAAACTCAAACAAATATGTTTTCTTTTCACTAAATTTTTGTTCTTAGAAGAAAAGAACAGTCTTGGCCTCTCATACAAATTCTTAGAAAAAGGCAGGTTGTGTATCCTTTTATTAGAATCCAAGTTGGGAATGATGAGGATATTTAGTTTTGGTTTGATAATTGGACCCATTTAAGCCCTCTATTCATAAGAGAAGATATCTCAGTTCTCACAACTAGAATTCCTATTTAAGCTTGAGTTAAGAAGGTCATAATTCACAACACATTGTAAGTTTTAGGTAAGGGCTGAAATATTATTGAGTTATTCCCCCAACTACTTACCTAACCTCTATTTAACTGATAAACCTATTTGGTCCATCAACTATAATGGAGAATTCTCTAACTCCTCATACCTTAAAGCTCTATAGCCCCATACCCCTCTCATTCTTTCGTACAACATTGTTTAGAAAGGTTCTTTGAATCTTAGAGCTTCCTTTATCCCATAGTTAGCAGCTAGAAGAAGACTGAAAACCAAAGACATGATTAAAGGGTTTAACAATCCCCTATATGATTTGTGTTGTCCAAAAGTTGAAACTATTGATCATCTTTACTTTCAGAATAACCTCTATTTGGGCTACAATGTAATTCATAATGAATCTTTTTTGCCTAGCTACTAATTGGGACAAAATATTGGTGTGGGCTAAAGCTAGTACCAAAATTTGAAGAAAGGACAAATACATCTAAGCCTCAGCCTAAACTGCTTAGTGTATGCAATATGGATGGAAAGGAACAAACAATTGTCTAATAAGGGGAAAATGAATAATCATGCTTTAGCTCATAGTATACATTGTTGAATTAGAGAAATGTTGAAAAGATGAGCCTTCCTTTCAGAAGAAGATGGAATCTTTAATTTATAAGCTTTTGATTCTAACTGCTCTTAAGGATAATAGCTAGAATATTGATGTATTCTTACTAAATTTTTTTGGAATAGCCTTGTAATGTCTCCTTTCAAAAAAATAAAACAAAAAACATAAATTGAAACAAATAGGCCCTTAGCTACTGCCCTTCCTGCAAGACTTCAAAATGTTAGGTTGTAGCTTAACCTATTTCTATTATGAAAGTAGGTGTAGAGAAGTGGAAATCCACCATTTTAGGTTTCTTCTTAGACAAAAGAGTTTCATTTCCTATCTTGAAAACTTAGGTTGCTACCAACTAGAAACAATATGGGATCTTGGGCATTATGTTCAATAATGATGCTATATTTTTCTTCAAGTTTGACTCCCCTAACTCTACCAATATGATGCTTGAGATAGGAACTTGGCATGTCCAAAACAAGCCCTTCCTTGTTCAAGCTTGGAGACCTGGAGTTAATTTTGAAGAAATTAAGCTTACTGATATTCCATTATAGGTGTGCAGACATGATATCCCTCTCGAATATTAGACAACAAAGGGATTAAGTTACGTAGCTAGCTTCATTATAAGACCCCTTTATCTTGATAAGGCAATACTTGAAACTAAAAGAACAAATTTCATTATAATTTATATAACAATTAATGTCCTGTCTAACCTACCATATGAGATATCTATTATAAATTCTAATGATAATTATGCTTTGATTGAAGAAAAGGTGAAAATAACATCTAAATGGAGGCCATCCAACATCAAACCTATGAAATAACGCAACCTACTTGAAGGATATTCAAAATAAGCAGTTATCATAAGATCATAAGAGAAGAGGAAAAACACGATCAGTCTAAAGCTTAAGTAGTATAAGTAAATTCAAACATAAGGAACCTTTTAATACCTTAGAAGCTAGCACTAATCTTGTAGTAAAAGTAACTCTAACAAAAAACTTTTAAGTAAGAATTGAAGAAAGTCCTAGAAATGCCACTCCTAATAAAGCTATAATGGAAGTAGAAGGAGATGATAATAAGTAAGAACAATATTGGCAAAGCAACTAGCTCATCAACTGATAAGAATATAAGACTATTTCTAGGAGAAGACCCCACATAAAGACGAGTCATTCTTCTTCTATTTTAAAAACATGGCCATTATCTCATAGAACATAAGGGGTATAATGCCCATTCTAAACAACTAGTTAGAGAATTTATTGCAAATAATAAGCCCAATTTGATAGGTAAGTCCAAGATGAGTAGAAATACCTGTAATCTCTTCTCTATTTGCCTAATTATTGGGAAATTATTGCTAATTATAACCACCATCCTATGAAAGGATACTAACTGTTTACAACGAAGATAAGTTGTAAATTGTCTGCTCTATAATCAATGATCAATTCGTTTATCTATATGTTAAGAGTAAGAACCTCAACAAGTTGTTGCATGTCTCCATCATTTATGCTTATAATTAAGCTTATCAGATACCCTCACTATGGGAAAAGCTAAAGGAAATATCTTTCGGTATAAATATTGTAATATCCTAGTTTGATTATCGTACTGTGTACTGTGTTACACATGCATTTTATAAAGTATGCTCTATTTATGGTGTACTAGAGTAATTTAAGAGTTTAAATATATTATTGCGATTATAGCAAAGATTACAGATAGACCGGAGATGATTCTAGACTCGATTGAAAATTTCTTGGAAAATTTTTGAAAACTCCAAAAAGTTAGAAAATGAGTCTGAACAAGCTTTAAAATACCTGAACTGTGCTTTGGGGATTTAAGTGACACTTCTGAATGAAATTCATATGATTTCGATGACATTTAGTGATTTCCAGAGTCAATCCGAAAATTCTTCCAAGCAACTAAAAAAGATATCAAAAAATTTTCAAATACAATAAAAAGTTCCGAAATTAGGATTGGAGTCTATAGGAACTGAAATGGGTCAAAATGGAGGTTGTTTGAACAGAATTCGAGTAATGCAAAATTATTGGACTAAAATGTGCTTTTTAGAAAACAATGGATACTGATGATTTTAAACCCATTCGAAAATTTTAAAAGCATCCAATTAACAAGTATTGACCCTAATTAGAGTATTTCACAGTCAATTTGTTGATAAATGCCTAAGTGAAATGCGTTTTGTGTATGTAAAGGAGAGGCATTGAATGCATGAGTATGCTTGGTGATAAGGTCGCGAAGCTGCGAGCATATTTAATTGTTTTATATGACTAAATTCTTTGCAAAATAATTGTTGACATGTGAGTGTATTTTAATTGTTTTATATTACTAAATTCTTTGCAAAATAATTAATGACATGTGAGTGTTATTTAAATAGATTCTATGCAAATGGTTTTCATGAAATGAACAGTTTTGTTGAGTTTTATGTGAATGAGATATTACAAATGAATATTGCTAGTATAAGTGTATGCTTTAGCAATATATAAGTTTTAATTTAGAAGTTGAATTTTGTATGATTGGAAGTTACGTTGAAATTATGCATTAAATTAGATGATTATGAATTGTCCTAAAATTGCTTTCGAAAATAAGATGAATTGAAAAAGTATGAATTGCTTTTATCTATGGTATATTGTTAGGCTTTTATACAGGTTATTATGCCAGTTTATAGTGGTTAACCTATTACGGGTAAGCGATGTAGAAGTAGCTTAGTGACTTGTTAAGGGTAAGCGATGCAGAATCAGCTTCGTAACTACCGGTATACAGTGGTTAATCTGTTTTGGGTAAGCGATGCAAAATTAGCTTCATAAATAGTGGTTATCCAGTTGTAGGTAAGCGATGTAGAACCAACTCCGTAATTTTAGGCCTAATGTACCATATGGTAAAGAAACTAGTGGTAGGCTATGTTGAGTAAAGAAAGTCATGAAAATAGTAATGCCGCCACTATTTATGTTAAAAGTGATTTGAGGACCATTGACAACATGTCATAATGCTAGTCAAAATAAAATAACTAGACCTACTACTATAGCAGCGGTGAGTTTAGGTAGATCTTATAAAGAGTATATGTAAAGTTTCTGAAATGAAAGTAAATGGTGTTTAGGTTTAAAAAGGGGGTTTTGGATTTTGAAATAAGAAAATAAAATAAAACTAACCTAATGAAAACAAATTAAAGAAAACATGCAAAAAATGATAAAAGTGGGGAATTCGGTAGGGACCCGGTTCTATGGTTCAATCTTGGCCTACAGCCTAATTAAACATACTTCATTGATTTGTTGTTTTCAAACCTCTTCTAGCAACTATTAATTGTGGGTTAATAATTAACCCAAAATTTCCCTTAGGTAATGTTTAATGAAGATACGATCATTAATTAAACCTAACCATTGAATAACTTAGGATATGATCTCTATATTTAATTAGGCAGTAGCATTACGAATTAGGAAAACTGATTAATCAAGGCAACAACCATATACGATGTGTTATTTAACCGAGGTCCTGTTATCCCTGAGTGCGAATCATTAGTTGCTACTTGAAAATAACAATTACAGATTATATCAAAATTATAGCAATAAGTTTGTAAATAAATATTCAATGAATGTATTAAGATCATCTTTTCAAAATACCCAATGTGTTCATACACAAATAACCAACAATAATAAAAATCCGATTATCTATACATAAAACCAAATCAATTAACATAGGATAACAAAATGAATTTCTAATGAGAGAAAGAAACAACTAAAACAAAGAAATACACTTAATCTGAGTCATCAGTGTCAATATCACCTCCAAACTGGTGTCGAGACGTTACCCCTCTATGGGTCTCCAAATGTTCATAGCTTTGCCCTTTTGAAAATGTCCCATCGAAACCCTGTAGCGCCTCGTTTCTATTCTCTCTCGTAAGCTACTGTTCTATACGCAACTAGATGATTTTATGAATTATTTCATTGGTCCATCTTACTATTCATCTTTAAAAACCCATACAGATTATATCTTCTACATCTGAGTTTTATGCCTTGTATGAAATATAGACGTATACATTAATGTGTTAAACGCATACGTTTGCGTTTCCTTTTCCTAGTTCATCACTGTGCTGTCGTTTTGGCATGCTGTTTGTGTTAAACGAATACGTTTGCGCTTCCTTTTCCCAATTCATCACTGCACTGTCGTTTTGGCATACTGTTGCTTCCCATCTGCATTATATAGTTTTAGTCATAGACTGCTTCCTTCTAGCTGCCTTCATCTACTTCCAGTGCTGTCGTTTTGGTTTTCTTAGATTATCCATCATCTTTTAAATTCACGTTGTTGCATGAAACATGCAAAGCTTCCTACTTGCTTATTTTTCCAACTGTATATCGTAAACAACTTTAATTCTTCTTCTCTGTGTTTTCATTTTTTTTCTTTTAATTTTCTTCTTCTTGCTCCATAAAGACAAGTGAAAATTAATCTTTGAAAAATGGCCTAAATATCATGCTTTCGTCTCACTTTAACTTTTTTGCTTCCAAATTGTACCTAAAATCACATACTAGTCAAAGCGAGTATCTTAAACAATTTTATAGCATTAATCACTAAGTGTTATGAAATAAATTCATAATCAATTAAGCACCTATCAATTTCTCTCACACTTAGCTTTTGGTTGTCCTTGGGCAAAACATCAAAATTAAGATCAAAGACCTAAAACATTTATTCAATTATCATATTTTCCAAGAATACATAATTATAAACAAAGATTAATGAATTTCTAAAATCATAGCAAGAAGTCAACATTCAAAGCTTTTACCCATGATCAATCAACATTCATCATCTTAAAAAACTGAGCAATCTAATGATAGACTCGAAAAATGTGTTTAATTAAAATATATACATAGGTACACTCAACACCATTTATGATCATGTCATTCCACAACTTTGCATATCATTTCATTTCTCCACTACTAATGTTCACATGCAAAATCATGAATCAAAGGAATTTTTAAGGTTGTATTGTGGGCAAAGGTAAGGTGAGATGTATTTGGGTTAAGTAGCAAGAAAGTCATTAAAGCTAGTGAAACAAATGCAACATTCAATATGACATCAAGTGCACAAGTTCACACTTATACAATTTTAGGTACCATCAGCTATAATAAAATGCAACACTTATATTTCACAACTCATTTCAGCTCTTACACACAAACCACATGAAGCATATACCAATTCGAAGGAATCACTTATACAATTTATGCCAACAATACATTGAAACCACAAGAGTGAACATTCCAAGCCAACATCTACCTCATATTCAAGATACTCAGATAACATATTCATTACAACTCTAGAAAGATGCATTAATTATGAATAACTTTGCAAACTCATATGCACTTCCTCTTTGATAAATTTATTTAAACAATTTTTTTTCATTTTTTCATTTTCTTTCTTTCTTTCTTTTTACTTTTCTTTTTCTTTTCTTTTCTTTTCTTGTGTTTTCTCTTTTCTCTTTTTTCTTTTCCTTTCTTTTTTTTAACATTAAAAGAAACTACATTAACATGGGAATTTCAATGATAAGACATAACAAAACATCCCAACATTAAC
>JAOQMS010000179.1:30752400-30766579 GCA_027563885.1 Erythroxylum longipes | reverse complement strand
TTCAGCTCAAAGCTCAATTTCAGATTATGACAGTGATGAAAGTGGGTCAAATGATAAAATGGAGAACATTTACGAGGCTTACGAGCTAATGTACAAAAAATGGGTGAAAATATGTAGAAAGAATGAAAGATTGAAGGAAGAGAATGTTTACATGAAGAAAACCATACAAGAATTGGGAAAGAAGCTGATGTTGACGTCAGATGAGCTTGGTAAAGCTGGAATGAAATTGATAAATACTGAAAAAGGATTGAGAATGTTGAATGGAGGCACGGAAAAACTAGAGAAGTTAATAGAAATCAGTAAGCCTAAAGGGAATTTTGAAGGTATAGGCTACAAAGGTGAGTGTTCGAAAGTTAATGAAGAAAATTTTGGTATGTTCAGATCAGCCCAAGAGGTAGAAGCGCCGAACAAGAGACAAAGATTTATACCCACATGTCATTTTTTTGGAGTTGTTGGGCATATAAGGCCAAGGTGTTATCAGTTACTACAAATAATATTTCAAAGGGGTCAAAACAGAAAATCTAGATGTTTTTCATTAAATTTCCAGCAGTATCCTATGGTATCGAAGCAAGCTTAGATTAGAAAGGGTCAAGTACAAGCACAAAAATGTAGTGAAGGAAAGACAAGAAATTGTACAGATTCACAGTTAGTTACTGTTTGTAAAGTAACTGGTCAAATAGAGGACAAGTCAGTTACTTTTAAAGAAGAAACCGATGACCGAGATAATGAGACAAGGAATAAGCCCAGGTTTGAGATTCTTCAAAAGGCACAGGGACAGTGTGCTTTACATTTTTGAAGTATTTTTTGTGTGTTGTAAAAAAAACAAAAAAAACAAAAAAAGGAAAAGAAAAGTTAAAAAATTATTTTTTAGTTCTTCTTTAATTTTTTGTGCTGCTATAGTTGTCTCATATTTTTAGTAGTTTGCATTGTGACGTCTTTTTGGCTTTACCGAAGACTCTTCAGCTCTCGCATCAGTATGGATCTCTCTCGGGTATCTCTCTATCTTTCGGGCATATCTCTCAGTGTTTTGAATGGTGGTAATTTTTCTTCTTGACGTGCTTATGATTCTTCCGCTGCATCTATTGGTGATTATTATGATTATGTTTTTGTCCCAAAGAGGAGACATCAGATTGTTTATGGTGAATGTTCCATTCAGGGGGAGATTTCAAGATATATGTGGGACTATTCGTCTTACTTTTTGGCATCTTTTGTCCCAAGGGGGAGAAATTTGAATGATTGGATTATTGTTTCTATGGATGTTCTTTGGAACTTGATTTTGGATTGAGGGGAAGTTCATATGACTTGTGAATTTGATACTTATATGTCCAATTATGTTATTTAGGGGAAGTTTATATTTGTGACAAACAATGCCAAAAAGGGGGAGATTGTTAGGATATATGTTATATATCTTTTAATTAGTTTTGGCATTATTTATTAATTAGACATATAAGATATTAATTATGATGTGGTTGCTACACTTATATCTGAAAAAGAATTCTACACAAAGTGAAAGTCTATCATTATCATGTTGGTGATTTATATGTATACTGCCAGATTCTTTTGGGTAAAGTATATTGAAGCAATTCTAGTTTGAATACAAAATGGTTTTACATGTATGAAGTAGCAGATAGGGAAGGTTGGATTTTGGTTTTAGTGTGAACGAAGTTGTCTTTATTGTGAGATAAACTTAGTGGGTGTGTCTTTTAATGGGGCGTTGTTTACGATGTGCATTGGGAAGGAAGATTATTAAACAAGTTTTGATAGGTGTGTTGCATACATCTTTGATTGATAATAGCAGTCTATTAAAAACAAGCAGACACAGGTGAAGTATTCTAGTGAGCTATGCGGCAACTGAAGAGAGTGTGGAAGTCACTGTAGTCGTGAGGGGCTGCGTATCTATTTTTTGTTTTTACTGGCTGCGTATATGGTGAAGCTTATATCTTGGTGAAGAAAAGTCTGTGTTGATTAATTTGAGAAATTTGGGGGTGCGTGAGCTTTGAAACACGTTGATAGCAGATGCAGTTTGTAGGTCCGTGAACTTCTGGGGGAATACTTGTTTCATGGGTCTTTGAAGAAAAATATTGATTACTGCTCAAAGCAACACCGTGACTCATCTTTGTGAAGAAAGAAAGTTTTCAGCTGGGTTATTTTTAGGAGAAGAATTTATAGGGAAGTCTTCGTTGATCTCAAGTAGTTTGTTAATTTATTTTATGTTGATTAAATACGTGAGATATTTTAATTGTTATTATTTTGAGTGAAAGTAGTTAAAAAAATCCTCTGACGAGGTTAACACGAGTCGTTCGTGTTATCGGGTTTGAAGATCTTTCACGGGTAGTTAGGTTGTGAGATAGTTGCAGAGATTGAGAGGTGTTGTGTTAAATCAATTCTGTGTAATTCTATTGAACTCCTGTGAAATTGATTAAACTGGGTGAGGGCCCCGCAGACATAGGCAAGGAATGCCGAACTGCGTTACTAAATTTCGGTGTCTTTTTGTTACATTGATTTTATTTGTTTTATTCTATTGATACCAAAGACGTTTGCGAAAAATTGAGAAATATTTAACCCCCTTCGATTTTTCATTATTCAATTAATTATCAATTCAGAAAGGTTTCCATCCAAGGAAGAAATTTATGAGGCATTATTCTTTTAGCTCAAGAAATAATGAAGAACTACCATTGTCAAAAATTTCATGATAAAATAGACTTCTAAAAGGCATTTAATTATGTTAAGTGTGATTTCTCAAAGCTTTTAAGGTTTCCTTTTATTTTCATAAATTAGCTTGGTTTAATGCTTTACAGTTACTTTATTTTTTATCATTATAAATAGAGATCCTACTATATCACGTAAAAGAAACACCATATATATTGTTAATTCCCTATTTCTATTTAGCAAGGTAAATGTTCCTTCAGTAATGTACTTTGTTTTTATTGTCTAAAAAATGGGTGGGACATATATTCAACTTTAACAATATATATATACATACAATTGTTGAAAAATTAGAGATAGATTCTCAATTAACCTAAGGAAAAGGCTTCAAATTAGGAACTTATAACGTATGTATTCATTTCATTAACCACCTTATTAACATTATATATGGACTACCTTTATCTCATGTAACAAATGGACACAATTCGAATAATTGGAATATAAAAAACCTCTCCTTTGTCGGGAGATATTAATTTATTATCTTTATTCTAAACGAATTACATATTTACTACAACACACATCTCCTTCATTCTATAAACATAGTCAAATCAATTGAAATAATGTTTAAAACTTTCTTTGGACAAGTAACAAGGTTAATCCCTTAAAATACAAAATTAATTAGAGCCAGTTTATGCTTACCAATAAATAAAAGAGGTCTCATATTTCATTCCATAAGATTAATGAATAAGTTGCTTTTGGTTAAAATATATGGAAACTCTTCATAAAAAAAATGAATCTCTTTAAGTTCATTTGATACACACCAAAGTTTGAAAAGGGTAATGTTTTTGAGATATGTGGCCAAACACATAAACCTCCCAGATACTAAAACAAATCTTAAATATGATAGAATATATGAGAGACTTAATGAAGTTCACCATTTGGAATGGGAAAGAGCCTTTTCTGGTTTGAAAATTAACATGCACTAAGTCCTTACATAGATTTATATCAATTAGATCTATTACAAAGGATTATTTAAAAGTGGAAACCAATAGCAATGGAAATATCTGGAGGTGGCCATTAGAACATTCAACATTACTTTATAATATAAGGGATAACTTCCCTATTATTATTGACTCCATTAAAGAAGATAAAATTAGCATGGACTCATCATGCATCTTAATGATTCACTAATAAATCTTATATTAAGCTTGGGTTTTATAGGGTTGTAGGGTTTAGAGTGAATCATGTCTTAATTCATTAGAGGAAATTATTGTGGTTCCTTAACAATACAAAATTCTAGCTTCACACTCTAGATAACCAAAAAACAACCACTTTGAATTAGAGATTTTCTTTATTTCCTCTCTTTACTGAATCCAAAATTTGTCCTTTATAACATAAAGTCAAAAAATCATAACTATATGTTCCTTCAATGTTTCTTTTCTTCATCAATATGGAAATCCACGTAATAAGATGCAATTTGCATTGGATCAATCTTCCTTGGAAAATGACAATTGATGGGCTTCTAGGACATTACTCCATTCCAAAAGTGACTTATGGTTTTTAAACTTGCTCTTAGCTACTATTCTTATCGTCTTTAGTGCAAGAGGATCTTCAGAACCTTTAATAACTAAAAGCTCTTAAAAAAGTTAACCACTAGCTTACTATTGGATTTAAGAAACATAGTTGCTAAATGAATTAATCTCCAACTTAGCCTATTAATTCTTGAAATTTGTAATATTTGATTATTTTCTATCATTTCCAAAATTATTAGGTGATTTCTTTGTATTTTCAATATACAATATTTTTTCCTCTATAAAGCTAGTATAGTTGCTAACATCCTAGATCTTAAGGCGCATCCTATAATTTTTATTTCAAACATATTTAAGCTCTCTATTAAAACATATTTTTTAACTTATAAAGAAAGAAGTTTATGTATAGATACTTCTATAAAGCAGCTACCTATGATTGGAATTTTGTACGTGTCATTTTTATAGGAAAAATTTAATATAAAACCTTATTATTATTAGCCTCGAATGGCACATAAGAAGGGATGAATTGTTTGTTTTTACTTTTTACTCTATTTGAAAACTAGTGCATAAATTGTCTTTTTCTTATAAATGATTATGGAAAACACATATATGATAATCATAATAATAATTAAATAAAATATGAAAAGAGAGATAAATTTTATTTAATAGAATTTTAACCAAAATTTTGTCAATCTATGTCCATTCTTGAAGCTTCACTTGATAATTCACTATCTTATTCTTTTAATGGATGAAGAGTAAGTCTCTATAATTCCATAAGCTAGTGTTATTATTTTTAACTTTTTTAAAATTGACTATGTTATTTTATACTTAATGTTTTGGATTTATATATGAATGATTTAGATAGGCCTATTAGAGGAAATCAAATGTGTTTGCAATTCAATGTTGTTAGAAATCAATGGGCAGAAATACTCAACTAGGTGAGTAAAAGTATAAAGCTAAAGGGTACTCCAAGCTTATCAAACTAGCCTTTTGCATTGGAATTTATGAGATATAGCAAGAAAGAAATAAAAGGAGATTTAAGAAAGAGAAAATGAATTAGAAAAGCTTTTACTCAAGTACAATGAGCAAGAATAAAGAGTATTTTATTTTGAGCATGAACGATGAGCCACTATCTTGTGAAATTATATGAAATACATGGGGAATTGTATGACATACACTATAATGTGTATAATTCCAAGTTGAGGAAGATTGTGTAAATTAAAGCTTACAGTGGGTTAACTTCTTTGATTTATGCTACACTTATACATGTATGAGTTTTGTAAACACTTATTCCACTCCTTATACATTTTGTAACGCTTATCCTTCATTTTGGAATACATATATTTAATTTTAAAAAATTTAGAGGTTATAAGAGTTTAAAGAATAAAGAGACCAAAAATCGGTAGGAGACCAGTATTAACAATTAAAAAAAGGAGTCTGAAGAAGAAGGAGACCTGAAAATGATAGGAGACAAGTGTTAAGAATTATAGGAATTGTAGAGCTTGCAAAAGGTTCAAGAAGAAGACACAAAATTGTTTCCCATCTTTAAAAAGAACGATTTCATAAACTAGTCTTTTTTTAGTATATTGATTGGATTTTTAATAACTCAACAAATTTTTATATATAAGAGGTTATTACAATAAAGTAATTTGAAAAAATCAGCAATTCATAAGAATTCTAATTGAACCAATCAATCATTTCCAATTTTTTAAATCATTGTTAATATAACTTACATTCAATAATTCCACCCAAATTAGTTAGTAAGATTCCATACAATATGTGGAATGGTAAGCTTCTTAAACAAGCAATGTTAATGATTCTAGATATGGCGCTTAATTGATGCTTATAGTATTCAATAAGTTTGTAACTGAATTAGATAATAGAAATTATAAGAAATCCAAAAATTATAGATACAATCATATAAAACCCATTGAAAAAATTGTTTATTTCAATGTATAATTATGGGAGAATAATTCTTATGATAAGTAGTGAGAATAAGTTAAATTTTGAAATAGTTCAAATATCACAACTGATAACCGTAAATTTTATCATATTTTAGGGCATATTTTGATAGGTGTTTATTCAATAATTCGATCATTTAGTATGTGTATAGATTTGAATTGTGTTAGCTTGTTAATTATTTTTGTTTTATGGGTTAGTACAAGCATTTGAGCTGAAATATTATGTTTTTAAGGTACCTTGATATTTTTGTTAGTGTTTCAGCGTTAACATAAAAAAATGGAGAAGTTTTGGAGACATTTCGGCTAAAACAATGGCTCGCAATTGTGGCATAACTGGCCATGATCATGACAGAAGCACCAAAGTTGTCCCACAATCGTGGCCTATATGCTACGATCATGATAGAAGCCCAGAACATGGCCCACAATCGTGGCATGTATGCCATAATCGTGATAGAAAGCTTGGATATAGCCCATGATCACGATCGAGGCCTATAGGGCTACGATCGTGGCTTGCGTCAGCAGACACGTAGACATTCAAAAACATCAGGTTTTGAGGAATTTTTGGGACCTTTCGGACCTCAAAAAAATCGTAAGGCTACTTAGAACACAAAGGATATTTAAAGAACAAGACAAAGAGGTAGAAAGAGCTTTTGCATCAGCCACTTTTGAGAAACCCTGAAGAGAATTCATCGAGATCTTGAGGAAGAGAAGAAGGAAGAGAGAAGAGGAGGAGTCAATCGACGTACTTCTCCGAGTCAGGAGGTTTCCCAACATTGTTGCCTCCTGTCCTCCATTTCGATTATATTTCCTATTTATTTTCAGTTTTATCATTGTATAGAATTGGATTGAATGGTTGACGATTGGATCTAAATGTTCAGGATGTTCTAAACTCACCTTCAGAGTTTTATTCTTGATTTAATGAAATCTGATTGTTTTTACGTTTATTAGATTTATTGTGATTAAATTATGTGATTGCATAATTCAGTAATAAACTGAGAGGGTGAATCGAATGAAAAATAATTAAATTGGGCTAACAAAAGTTAGGTGACTTAATAAAACAAGAATTAAATCAAATCGGTAATTGTACAAAGAGAGATCTTACATAGGCTCACGATAGTTTATTGGATAACTTTAGATCTAATTAGGGTTTTGGATAGATTATTAATTGACAGATTGCAATTTCCATAATCTAATTAGGGTTTATAATTTAAGGTTAATGGTTATAACTCGAAAGAGAGTAATTTAAAAAAATTAGGCATAAAATAGACGACACATCAACATGGATATCATCAGAAAACAATGGGGAACGACAAGAGTTGAATACTAAGAAGAGATAAAAAGAACAATCATGGAGGATGCATATTATAGGGAGCAAAGGACTCTTATGGATTTCAATGAGCCCCAATTTAGTTGGGGAAATTGTTATTCTTATATGAACCAATACACTTCAGGGTGGCAGAACCCCCTAGAGTTTTATTGATCCAACAATGCAAGTACTTACATGGGATATCAATACCTATTTGAATTTCAGCAAGATGAGTCCAGTTCATGGGATTCCAAATTAGACAAAATCATGGATAAGCTAACAGACATGGAAAAGAACCATAAGAGACTGGAAGAGCAATTTGATCGAGTAACGAAAAATTATGCTGATTCAATCTATAACCTGAAGATTCAAGTAAAACAGCTTTCTCATAAATTTTGTAAGAGAAGTTTGGAAGACTCTCTGAGCAATATGGAAGTGTATCGACAAGAGCAATATGAGGCTATCACATTTAGAAATGGGGAAGAACAAGATGAAATAGTGGAAGACCATGCTGAACCTTATCTTGTAGAAGACCAAGAGACAGGGAAAGAGGATGAAGAAAAGAATGAAAACCCCTCATATTATCCACCATATCTTGGTATACCATTCTTGAATATCAAAAAATATTGGGTATAAGTCCATGAAAGGAACCTTATCCTTTGGATTAACGATGAGCAAGTTACATTTAATATTAATGAAGTATTTAAGAATCCGAAGGATAATATCTCATTCAAGATAATTTATGTGTTCAAATTTTCTAAAGAATAAAAGGATGAAGAACAGATGACAACAGACATCGAGTTTAAAGAAGCTATGAAAGTTTCTATTTGTGAAATGAAAGAAGCAAATCAGACGGAGGTGATTAAAGAAGAAAGAGAGCAACTCACCTTCTTACAAGACAAATTGTTGGCTTTGATGGAAGATTCAGAGAGTTTTGTTATTCCCTATTTTATTGATAGTTTGTTAGAAAAAAGGACATTATTGAGCTTAATTGGTTTTCATAATTTTATTAATATTTCTAATCATGTTCCAAATTTTAGCTTATTTATAGGCTACAAAACTAATGTTGAACTAAAAGGGTGGAATTAAGCCACTCGTAATTAATCCTGACTGAGTTTCCAAAGATGTAAGGTCAAGCTAATAACCATAAATTAGCATGTTTAAGGTAGATTTAAATTGTTATGCAGTTAACGTTGTTTCATTAATATCAATGATTCGGAATGCATTGCCCTACTAATTCTCTTACTCTCTCTGAATCAATTATAAGATAGGGAAGCCAACTTAGCATCAAGCGTAGTTAGTCTCTGTATCTGACACATCACCACCTCATTCACCATGATAGTTTCATGTTCTAACCCTTTTCTTTTTATTCTTGTTAATATTTTGTTCTTTCGTCTTCCGCATATTGTTTTATTCCTCCTTTTTTGCTTATATGTATCATTCTCATTGAGGATAATGTGTTGTTCAAGTGTGGGGAAGGTTGTGTGTTTTTACCTTGAGTGTGAATTTTGCATATTGTATGATAGTCTGTTTAGGTTGCATGATATGAATTGTGTAAATGCTTTAATGGATAGGACTTAACAGAATAGATTTAGCCTTAAACATAGCCTTTTAGGTTGCGAAGACTTATTAGTTTGTGAAATTAGTGACCTAAGTTACTTAGGGCTAAATATACTGGTCAATTAAGATATGATATTAATCCATTCACCCTAGGAATTTCTCATATTCATTTATAATTTTAGGCCAATCAAATAGGTGGCATTACTAGTACATTTTCATGAGAATGATTAGCTAAAGCAATGAGATAGGAAAAATTTTGTCACAAAAAAAAGAAACAAAGAGTTTTATAAATTTTAACTAAAATAACTATTCCGCTAACTTTCAAGTTATGAATAGAGCTAGTAGCCAATTGAGAATGTGATGTAGCTAAGTAATTGGATCGACACGCATCACAAATGTATTCCCTCACGTAAAAAGACTATAATGACATTCAAACCAAGCAACTTAATAACAACTTGACTTAGTTGAGTAACCAGATCGACATTCATCACAAATGTTAACCTCCGTGAAAAAAGATTAGGTTCATGTTCTAAAATAAAAATCAACAAAAAGAATGTTTTCAAATAAAAACCTACCAAACTTCTTAGTAGCTTGATAAGGCTAAATATGTTAGTTAATTAGGATATGATGTTAGTCCATTCACCCTAGGAATTTGCCATATTCATTTATAATTTTAGGCCAATCAAATAGGTGGCATTACTAGTACATTTTCATGAGAATGATTAGCTAAAGCAATAAGGTAAGGAAAAATTTTGTGACAAAAAAAGAAGAAACAAAGAGTTGTATAAATTTTAACTAAAATAACTATTCCGCTAACCTTCAGTTTATGAATAGAGCTAGTAGCCAGTTGAGAATGTGATGTAGCTAAGTAATTGGATCAACACGCATCACAAATGTATTCCCTCACGTAAAAAGTCTATAATGACCTTCCAACCAAGCAGCTTAATAACAACATGACTTAGTTGAGCAACCAAATCGACATTCATCACAAATGTTAACCTCTACGTAAAAAGATTAGGTTCATGTTCTTAAAGAAAAATCAACAAAAAGAATGTTTTCAAATAAAGACCTACCAAACTTCTTAGTAGCTTGATAAGGCTAAATATGCTAGTTAATTAGGATATGATGTTAGTTCATTCACCCTAGGAATTTTCCATATTCATTTATAATTTTAGGCCAATCAAATAGGTGGCATTACTAATACATTTTCACGAGAATTATTAGCTAAAGCAATAAGGTAAGCGAAGTTTTGTGTTTAAAAAAAAGAAGAAAAAAGAGTTGTATAAATTTTAAATAAAATAAATATTCCATTAGTCTTCGGGTTATGAATAGAGCTAGTAGCTAGATGAGAATTTGATATAGCTAAGTAACTGGATCAACACGCATCACAAATGTGTGCGTTCACATAAAAAGACCATAATGACATTTCAACCAAGCAACTTAAGAACAACATGACTTAGTTGAATAACTGGATCGACATTCATCATAAATGTTAACCTCTGCGTAAAAATACTATGTTTATGTCCTTAAAAAAATCAACAAAAAGATTGTTTTCAAATAAAACCTACCAAACTTGTTAGTAGCTTGATTTTTCATGAAAACTTGCTGAGGATTTGCTAAACTTTTGTTTTGAATAAATGATTATTAATGTGTGTGTGCAAGTGATAGAGGTGAATAGACTCAACATTAAAATTTTGATTAGTTGCATATTTAGTCCAAGGTGCTTAGATGCAGATTTCACTTGTTAATAAGTTAGAAAGACTTAAAGGATATTGTTTATAGTTAAATTTATTTTGCTAAGTTAAAGCCATTGTCTCATTATTGCATTTACGTGTTTTTTTTTCATTTGTTTGGTTTTTTTTGCTTAAGGACAAGCGAACATTTAAGTGTGAGGATGTGATAAGTGTAAATTGCATCGTATTTTAGGGCATAGTTTGATAGGTGTTTATTCGTTAATTTGATCATTTACTATGTGTTTAGGTTCGAATTGTTTTTTAATTATTTGTGTTTTAAGTGTTTTATGGGTTAGTACAAGCTTTTGAGCTTAAATATTATGTTTTAAGGTACCTTGATGTATTTTTTAGTGTTTCAAGGTCAACATCGAAGAATGGAGAAGTTTTGGAGACATTCGTGATGGAAGCACTAGAGTTGGCCCATGATCGTGGCCCACATGTCACGATCTTGATAGAAGCCCAGGACATGGCCCATAATTGTGGCCTGCATGCCACGATCATGATAGAAGGCTTAGATGTGGCTCACGATAGACGTTTGCAGGGCCACAGTTGTGGCCTGCATTTGCAGAAGCCCAAACCCTAAAAAATGTCAATTTTTGAGGATTTGTCGGACCTTTGGGATCTCCAAAAAACCTTAGGGCTGCTCAGAACACAAAGGATATTTAAAGAATAAGACAAAGAGGCAGAAAAACCATTAATAAACCACTTTTGAGAAACCCTAGAGAGAATTCATCAAGAGTTTGAGGAAGAGAAGATGGAAGAGAGAAGAGGAAAAGAAGTCAATTCAACGTACTTCCCGGATCAGGAGGTTTCCCGATGTCGCTGCCTCTTGTCCTTTATTTTGATTATATTTCCTATTTATTTTCAGTTTTATCATTGTAGAAAATTGGATTGAATAGTTGATGATAGGATCTAAATATTGAGGATGTTCTAAACTCACTTTTGGAGTTTTATTCTTGACTTAATGAAATCTGATTGTTTTTATGTTTATTGGATTTATTGTGATTAAATTCTGTGATTGCATAATTCGGTAATAAACTAAGAAGTTGAATCGAATGAAAAATACTTAAATTGGGCTAACGAAAGTTAGGTGATTTAATTGAAGAAGAATTAAATCAAATATGTAATTATGCAAAGAGAGATCTTGCATAGGTTCCTGATAGTTTCTTGGACAACCTCAGATCTAATTAGGGTTTTGGATAGATTATTAATTGAGAGATTACAACTGCCATAATTTTATTAGGGTTTATAATTTAGGGTTAATGGTTATAACTCGAGAGAGAGTAATCAACCCTAGGATAATCTAAAACCAATAATCCAGTAATTCATAATCAATCAGGTTAGTGTTAAGGATAGGTAAAATTTCCTTCTCTCAATTGGTAATTACCTTAGGTTGATTCTTGGGTGTGTGTTGCAATTGTTGAATTATTAATATTTTCATGATTGATTTATGATTTAATTTGATTGATTAAATTGAATTCTTGTTTTAGTTTCGTTACATCTTAAATTTCTGCGATTTGTTTTGGCCTTAGATTTTAGGATTAGATTATCCCTCCTCGTGGGATCGACACCTTAGGTACTACACGAACGAACCATGCGCTTGCAGATTATCGAGGGTATTATTAAAACTTACACACATCAAACATCCGATCAATAACAAAACATCTAAATGGAACTAGTCTTTGTTTGATACATTTTTATATATACTTAAATGGTTTAGAGGCATTGAAATATTTACTTTCATGTAGAATTCAAAGATCTTTTCAAAGATGAATGATGTTGTGTCATATATATAAGAAGGTTAGTAGTAATATAGTTTGATGTTGCATCATATCTACAAAAAGGTAGTAATATAGTTTTACTCTTTAGTGGAAGTATGTAAATGACACCTACTTATAAGAAACAACTCATATGTTTCAATTAATGAAAATAAGATAATTGAAAAACAACTCTTAATTGGATATGAAAAGATAATAACTTAGATTCTAGGAATAATGATCTATATATATATTCAGTTTGTTGACTTATTCTAGTCTAAGCACTTAGAAAATGTACTAAAGATATTTAGCATTTGTGATATCTTATACTTATGAAGTATTAAAGATATTCATTATTTTATGTATGAGTTGAAATTTGAGTTTAAATTCAAATAAATTTGAATTTTAGTTTGAAAAGAAAAAAAGTAATAATTAGTTAGGGTATATTTTACTATAAATGATATTATTTGAGTTTGGAAGTTTCTAATGCATCATCAATCACTAATCAAGCCATAACACATTATTATTTAGTAAAAGTGTCTATTTAGATCAAGAAGATCTTTGATGAACTTGGCATAGTTCCACGTATCAGAAAAAACAATATACTATAGAACATTAGAGTCATTAGCCATACAAAGGGAAATTAAAGTTTTATTAAGGATCTAAGATATATCTTGGTCATTCCTCTTAGTTATGAGGTAATTGAGAAGTAGGTTATAAGGTTTAAGCAAGTTTTCTCTAAAGAAAATTTATGGAATTCTGTAACTAAATTAATGTCCCAATAGCAGCATGATCATCATATAGAGATATGATATATGATACTTAAGTAATTATCTTAGTATAAGTGAAAATTTATTGGTTTATTCCTTACAGTAAATTGGTTAGTTATATATTTGTTAATTAATCTTTATTTTATACATATTTTTATTTAAGTAACTTAGAAGTTATTGGGATAAGTATACTTAGCAAATAAAGTTGTGACGAGATCATAATTATGAGATTTATTTTCTATTTAGATATTATCTCTATATTGTTCCTAATAGTTGCTCTATAAGACTAGATATTGATAAAAACAAAAAACTAGTACATGTTATATTTTTTTTCCTACAATGGAAATAGTCAATCTTATAAACTAAATAATGGAGATACTTAAAGAAATGTATAGGTGCTTATTAGAAAATAAGATTATTAAATTGACTCATTATTACAATTCTATGTGAAACATTACTTATGTTTGTGTGTATATGAGTGTGTATGTGTGTGTGTGAAAATATGCATTATATTGATTATATAGGTAATCTTTTATCTTTAGTCCTTTAAAGTGTCTCATATAAGGATTGTTATATATTAACATAACTTAATCCTTATCAAAAATGACTTGCTTAGTAGTTATATGGCATGAATATATAAAGGTAGTTAAGTAATCAATAGAGTATTAATTACCTAAAATAATTAGGAGGAATAATTTATTGCTCTCCATAAGTATCAATTTATGAAATCCTTGGTTAGATGAAATGATATTTTGAAAATAATTTTCAAATGTCATTAAAAGAACCACTTATTAAAGCTAAAGAAATAATATGATTGGGCTTAATAGAAAAATTATGCACTATGGTTTTAGTCAAAATTATTTTTATATTCCTAATATTTAGATGACTATGATGTATTGCTAGACACTAACCTTAAT
>JAOQMS010000179.1:30708921-30725649 GCA_027563885.1 Erythroxylum longipes | reverse complement strand
ATAAGCTTGCGAAAATCCAAGTCAAGCTTGCCTTTCCCCTTGCTCTTGGGTAGGATTCCCTTGGTTTCCTACAACAAACAAGGTTCCATTCAACCAACATTGCAATAAATTCATAAACTTTAGAAATATTATAGAATTACAATAAACACAATGAAACTCAAATTGAACCTACCCATAGTCTATCTAGGTTAGAAAACTCAAGATCAAAATTAGAAACCCTAAAATCAATTGGGTTCTCCTAATCCATCTTCTTCCCACAAAACCTCTTTGCTCTCTAACTCCTTCATCCTCAACACAACCCATTCCTTTAATAAAGTAAAAAGAAAAGATGGTTAACTTACCTCAACAACTTGATTTCTCTTCTCTTCTTTTTCACCGAAACTTCTCTTCTTCTCCTATTTTCGTTTCTTTCTTCTTTCTTTCTTTTTGTGCCTCACGAAACTTATCTCTTCTTCTAATACAAAGCCATTTTAATGGTCTTTTCCCCATTTTACCCTTCATTTACCTTGTCCTTCCCATTTTGCCCCCTTCTTTGTCTATCAACTACTAACATCTTAAATCCTTATTCTGATCAGGTAAATGAAGAAATTTGATAACACTTCCTGATAGAAAAATGTTCCTCTATGTCTTATCTTTCCATTGAAACCAAAATCACTCAATTTCGTTTAACAATTTGGAATATATACCTCCAACATTATCGGGTTGTTCACATTCAAAAACAAAAGTGTACTATGTACAACTTTCATCCAGAAATTCAATATCTTAGATAAAGAATAAAAATTCGACTTCTTAAGACAATTTGTAGACCTATGCTCTAGTTTACTCCAAATCAAGAATCACTCCATTCGAATAACTACAGAACAAGTTATGATCAAAATACTAAAACATGTTTAGTGTAGAGAAAAGTTTGCCGCGGCGAACTCCTCCAGAGAGGAATTCTCGCACCAATTTCACAAGTTCGCCACGGTGAAACCTAAATTTGGCCGTGGCGAACTTTACTCGAGAGGAATCCTAGCCAAACTATTAGAGTTCATCGCGGTGAATTTCCACATAAGCAACCTAATTTTTCCAACTTCATTTCAACCTAATATCACCCAAAACAAATTCATAAACTACATTTGATCATTAACCCTAAAAACACTTACTTATATCCTTCATCAACAACTTATTACATTCACTACCTCAATCTTGTCTATCATTTCTAATTATCACCAACATTTTCTCATTTTAAAAGTTCAAATTTTCAAGTAAAAATTCGGGGTCCAACATTCCATCATCATTTATAAAGGAGAGATGAGGTTTTTCTTGTGACATGATGAACGGGATAACACATTTTTGAAGAAACAAAGTGAAGGAGTTGAACAAAATCAACATGATGAGGTGGGTGAGAAAATGTCGTGAGATGGAGAAGAGGATTGAAGAATGAAATGAAGAAGAGAAGAAAAAAGGGCATTTAGCCAAAGGTGAAAAACAAATGAACATTGCTCTTGCAAGGGTAAGTTAAAAGAGTGAGTTGTGTGGCATGGTAAGTGACACTTGTCACTTGCCACATGTCACCACTTATAGTCTCCAAATGATCCTTTTAATAACTAGTCCATTTGTCTTCCAATTTCTAATCCAATTGTCTCCCAATTTTCTTTGACACTTGTCATTAAATCTTAGTGTCACTTATCAATAATTTCTACTACCATTTGACATTTATTTCCACTGTCATTTATCAATTGTCTAACCACTTTGCATTTTTCCTAGTCCAAAAATACCCTTAATTTCAGAAATCTCTCAATTTAACAAATAATTTCCTATAAGTCTGTTACAAATTTATTATGTTAATGTACGTGAGTCTCTTCTTGTGAGAGTTCTGTCTTGCCTGTTTGGCAAGGTTCTTATTGTTAATAATGGCTGATGAAGATCATGTTTCCATAGATATGGCGAGTCTTTCAGTTGGAGACGAGGATGAGGATGAGGGCTTCGTCTATAAGCCTGACAAACTAAATGTTGTTGATGATTTTACATTGTGCTTAGTTGGGCATTTTGTCTCAGATAGGGCTATCAATTATAATGCCATGTCACAAACGTTGGCGGCGCTGTGGAGACTGGCTATAGGAGTTCAGATTAGTGAATTGAATGTAGGGCTTCACATCTTTCATTTCTTTCATCCAGTTGATCTCTACTGTAAAATGGAGATGTGCCCTTGGCCATTTAATAATCAACATTATTGAACGCATGGAAGGCTACAGATTGCCTGTGGAGGTCCCTTTAAACAACATTTATATCTAGCTGCAAGTGCATGATCTACCTTCTGGGTTTAGGTTAGAACGGGTGGCTAAAGACATCAATAGTAAGGTAGGCGAGTTTATTGAAACAGACCCAGAATACTTTGCAAACCTGAGTATTGATATCATGCGAGTTAGGATCAAGTTTGATATTAGGAGGCCATTGAAAAAGGAATTCTGCCTGAAGCAAGGAGGTGAATGGTCCTATGTTAAATTTGCCTATGAAAGATTACCTAGCTTCTGTTTTATTTGTGGAATTATTGGACATACAGAACGCTTCTACCCCATATTAATTAAGTTCCCTCCTGGACAAGTTGTTCATTCATATGGACCTGAACTGTGAACTTCTCCTCGCCGGAAGAAGGTAGATATTGGTTCCAAGTGGTTGCGGAGGTCGGATGGGTCAGAGGTCAATGCAGATTCCTCACGGATTGGAATTGGCAGATTTCGTGGGGTATCTAATCCACTTTTAAAAACCAATATGCGGAGGATAGGGAAATGGGTGGATTTAGTGGCAACTTCCAAATGGAGACTAGTTTGAATGAAACTGTTTCTACTTCAAACAGGGCGGATATGGTTTAAATCATTGAGGAAGGTCAGGATGACGTGATCATAGGTGATACAAAGAGGAAAAGAGTGGGCTTGGATCTGCTTTCTAAAGCAGCCCAAGATTTTGCGGAAGGCATGTCTAAAGGACCAAAAAATGTACCAGCGGTGGGCTCCGAGAAGACAGCCCGCCTACGAAAAATGAGTTAACTAAGTTGGAATTGCCGTGGGCTGGGCAACCTGTGGGCAATACAGAACTTACAGTTTATTGTTAGAGAAAAAAAGCCCATCTCTATTTTTTTGATTGAAACTTTATGTTCTGCAAATAAGATTAATGAAATAAAAAGTTTGTTGGGTTATGATAGTTTTATTTCGATTGATTCTATTGGTCATAGTGGGGGCTTGGCTTTGTTGTGGAAGAATGCTTCGGTTCTTAATACTTTTACTTTATCTCAACGTTGTATTGATGTGGAAGTGCAAGTCGAATCTATTGGCACTTGGCGAGTTACAGGCTTTTATGGAAATCCTGATCGTAGTAGGCACTATGAATCTTGGAATCTCTTGCAGCAACTGGCCCTTGTTAGTAATCTGTATTGGGTCGTGTTAGGAGATTTCAACGATATACTAACAGCTACTGAAAAAAGAGGGGGCAGAAGGCAGCCTTTGAATATAATTAATGGGTTTCGTATAGCCGTTAAGGATGCAGGGTTAATAGACTTTCATATAGGCAGCTACCCTTTCACTTGGGAGCATGGTAGGGGTTCTAATGTGCTTATTAAGTCAAAGCTTGACCGAATTTTAACCAATTCTTCTTGGCGCAAATTATTTCCTCTTGCACAGGGACAAGTTTCAGATTGTTCTTCCTCTGATCATCTCCCTATCTAATTGGAGGTATGTACTTTTCTTCCTCGGGTGGGGGCTAAACAATTTCTCTTTGAAAATTCCTGGCTTAGGGAACCTGGTTGTTGGGCTTTGGTGGATAGAATCTGGAATCAAAGTGCAGGAAATGATTTGTTTATGAAATTAGGAAGATGCTCTCAGGCTTTGAACGAATGGGGTTTGGAGTTGCAAAATTTACATAAGAAGGAAATTAATGAGTGCCACATAAAAATTAAAAGTTTGTGTGGGTCAAGGGATGAAAACGATGTGCAATTATTTAATGAGGCAAAGCAGTGATTTTAGTTCTTATTGAATGTCTAGGAAATACAGTGGAAGAAAAGGGCTAAGGTGTTTTGGCTTAAGGAGGGTGATGCTAATATGTGGTTCTTTCATGTAATGGCTACAACCAGATTTTAAAAAAAATTAGTTTGTGAAGCTGAAAGATGCATCGGGAAATTGGTGTGACAAAAATTCTGGCCTTCCTAATCTACTTACAGACTATTTTTTGGGTTTTTATACTGCTAATCCTAGTAATATGGACCTAATCTTGAATGAAATTCCTGCTTGTGTTTCGAATGAAATGAATAAGGCCCTTTTTTCGAAATATCGTTATAAAAAGGTAAAAACTGCAATGTTCAGTATGAAAGCAGACAAGTCGCTAGGAGTTGATGGGTTTAACCCAGGTTTCTTTCAGAGTCATTGGGACATTATCGGTATGGATATTGCAACAATAGTAATTGAGTTTCTTCAAGTGGGTTTCTTCCCAACAAGGTTAAATGAGACTCGTCTTGTACTTATTCTAAAGAAAGTTACTCCGCAGCTTGTGACTGATCTTAGACCAATAGCACTTTGCAATGTTATTTACAAAGTGATGAGCAAGATGATTTCGAACAGGTTGAAGTTGTTTTTGCCAGTTCTTGTGCCGCCCACGCAGAGTGCATTTGTGCCCGGAAGAAGCATTCAAGATAATTCCATTATTGCATTTGAATTAATGCATTTCTTTTAAAATCATAGGAGAGGTGCGAATTCCTTTGCGACGCTCAAAATGGATATTAGTAAAGCCTACAATAGGCTTGAATGGAGTTATATTTCAACTGTGTTATCAAGGTTTGCATTTGCATCGCAATGGATTAGGTTGGTGATGACTTGTATTTTGACTGTCCAGTATTCTATCCTTCATGATGGGGAGAAGTTGGGGCCGATTAGTCCCTCTCAGGGTCTCCAGTAGGGTGATCCGATATCACCGTACATATTTATCTTGTGTACTGAAGGATTGTCGTGGTTCATTTCAGCTAATTTAAGGGAGGGCTATTTACATGGTTGTGTTATCAATAGGGGTGCCCCTATGCTTTCTCACTTATTTTTTGCAGATGATAGCCTACTAATTTTTAGAGCCACTGAAGTTGAAGCTCAAAAGGTCAAAGAGATTGTCACCGTTTATGGGGAGGCTTCAGGACAAGAAATTAATTTCAACAAGTCATCGATTTGCTTCTTATCGAACATATCTACCCAAGCAAGAATGAATGTTTGTACAGTTCTTGGCGTAGATGAAAAACCAGATTTGGTAAATTATTTGGGACTACGCTCCAAGGTTGGCATAAACAAGAAAGAAGTTTTTCACTTTCTCAAGGATCGGATGTGGAAGAAGCTTAATTCTTGGAATAAACGTTATATCTCTCAGGCAGGTAAAGAAATCATGCTTAAGACTATCTTGTAGACCTTGCCCAATTATGTTATGAATTTATTCTTGTTGCCTAAGGGTGTTTGCTTAGAACTACAGCAGATTATGACCCAGTTTTGGTGGGCTAAGGGTATTAATAATGAGAGAGGGATTCACTGGATGAATTGGGATCGCATGAGTAAACCAAAATTTACAGGTGGCCTTGGTTTCAAGAATCTCAGAGAGTTCAATTTAGCCATGTTAAGTAGGAATGCTTGGAGAATTTTTGCTCAACCTGATTCCTTTGTGGCAAAATTGTTGAAGGCAAAGTATTTTCCTCATAGGTCTTCTATTGATGCCGAACTTGGGTCTAACCCAAGCTACATTTGGAGGAGTATATAGGAGTGTCGATCATTAATTGTTGCTGGTGCGTGTAAGATAATTGGCAATAAGGCACAAACACTAATTTGGAAGGACCCTTGGATTCCATTAGTGCCAGGTTCGAAAATTTCAACGGTCCAGCAAATAAATTCTCCAGTTTTCTTAGTTTTTGAGTTGATTGTGAACCATCTGTGGAACGAACCTCTCCTACGTTCAATTTTCAATACAGGGGATGTTACAGCAATCATGTCAATTCCTTTGTCTCATCACAGGTTGGTGGACACATGGAGTTGGAAGTTTGACAGCAAAGGGAAGTTCACTGTCCGTGGTGCTTATAAGTTTCAGATGCAGGTAGCCTTGAATGCAGCGGAGTTAGAGCTTGCTCAGGTTTGGCATCGGCTGTGGAGGGTTCGTGTCCCAGCAAAAGTGCATAATCTGGTCTAGCGGGCAAGTAATTCTTCTCTTCCCTGTCTTGATAATTTGCAGAAAAGGCATGTGCAGTTATCCAATAATTGCTTGTTTTGTAACGGTGGTGCTGAGACCATCAAGCATGTTTTGGGTGGACTGCCCATTTGCATTAAATTGTTGGCAATTGTTGGGTGTTGGTATCATTATTTCTATAGTTTTATGTTTTAAAGAATAGTTGTGTGTGATGGTAAAGTTGGTGAAGGTTGAGGATTGTTCTTTTATATTTATGCTACTTTGGGCATTATGGGAGCAGAGGAATCAGGTTGTTTGGCATAACAAAATAAGGAATCCAATTCAAGTAGTTTCTTTTGCTAGGAGGACGTTGAATGAATGGCATTTAGCTCGGGGTTTCGATAAATAATGGCCATGTAAATTAGGTTGCTATTTGTTGGTCTAAGCCTGCTCTTGGGCATATGAAGATAAATGTGGATTCTACCATTTTTTCGGATTCTAGCATTGGATTAGGTTTAATTTCACGGAACTCTGACGGTCATTTTGTCAGTTCTCTACAAAGGAGAGTCTTTGGTAACTTAGGATCACAGGTAGCAGAAGCTTTAGCCATTCGAGAAGCTCTCAGTTGGATTAAACTTCTAGGATGGTCTAACGTGATTGTGGAGTCAAATGCCCAATTTTATGTTGGTGCTATTAATGATCCCAATTACGCGGATGATTCTACTTTCGGTTCGATTGTGTTTGATTATAAGTTTCTTTTAACAGAGATTGATGTTGTATGCGTCTATTTTGTTCGTCGATCTACTAATGGTGTAGTTTATGAGCTAGCGAGAGCTTCCCATTATTTGATAGATTAGGTGGAATTTGATAGTTCCCCACCTAGTTGTATTATGAATGCTTTAAGCTTGGATGTTTAATAAAGTCTACTATTTGGATGTCAAAAAAAAACAAATAACTTCCTATATCACCAATTATCATTTATTAACTAGAATTCACGACATAATAATCATAATCCACATCATAATCACATCAAAATCATTTATACCCAGAAATGTGAAATGAATGAGTCATCATAATATGTACAAAACAATAGAATGCACGTATATGTGTATGCTAATATTATGCATGAGTATGAAATGCATTTTTTTATCTCTCATTGTTTTTTCTTATTTACAGAAATATAAGGTTCTAACCCTTTGTATGGAAACGGGATATTACACTTTTGGAGAATGAAAATAAGCAAAGAACATTCTCAAAGTTTAATTAAAATCCTAAATTTGAGAGATCAGTGATATTTGTGATTTCCATCATGTTTTAGGAAAATTTATTATGTATTTAGTGTTAATTTGAGTGTTTAGTGTGTATTTAGGTTTTAAATGTGTTAGTTTATGTGTTTAAGTGTTTTTATAAGTGATTATGACTCTTTAAGCTTAAATGTTATGTTTTTAAGGTACCTTGATGTGTTTGTTAGTGTTTCAGGGTCAACAGTAAAGAACGAAGAAGTTTTAGAGACTTTAAGGCTGAAACCACAGCCTAAGATTGATAGTTCTGATTCTCTTGATGTTTTAGGGTTCAATTTGTTAAGTATTTAATGTTAATTTAAGTGTTTAGTGTGTATTTAGGTTTCAATTGTGTTAATTTATGTGTTTAATTGTTTTTATGGGTTAGTATGAGTCTTTGAGCTTGAATGTTATATTTTTGAAGTAGCTTGATGTGTTTGTTAGTGTCTTAGGTTAAACGGTAAAGAACAGAGAAGTTTTGAAGAGTTTCGGGCTAAAAACATGGCCTACAATCATGGCACATTAGGCCACGATCATGATAGAAAAAGACGAGTTGACAGGACCTTGAAACGGTTAGGTGCTGGCCACGATTGTGGTAAGAAGGGACGATCATGGCCTGCGTCGGGCTAATTTAGAAACTCAATTTTTGCAAGATTTTTCAGATCGGTTTGACCCTAATCCAACCCTAAGGCTTCCAAGATATAAATAGAAGATTACAGGATAGATGAAGCAGCCTTTGCAGAGCTTTCACATCATCCAAAATTTAAAAACCATAGAGAGCTATTGAGTGATTTGAGGAAGGAGACGAAGGAAGAGAGACAGAGACAAAGTTTGATGCGAAGTACTTTCCAAAATAGATGCTTTCCCGCCGTCGTGACCTCCATTGGTCCATTCTAAACGTATTTTCCAATTTATTTCAGTTTTATTGATGTATGAAATTCAAATAATTGTTGAGAATAGGTTATGTCGAATGTTGATTATTGTCTAAACTCACCTTCAAGATTTTGTCTTTGATTATTCTGAAATCTGATTTATTGCATTTTTATTTGAGTTATTTGTGATTCAATATCTGTTCTTAATAATTCGACAATAAACTGAGAGGGTGAGCCGAGTGAATACCATCAAATTGGGCTAACGAGAGTTAGGTAATTTGATAGATAAGAATTGAATCAAACCGATGAAATCATGTAACAAGAGATCGAGCATAGTTTTCTAGGAGGTTATTACACAATTGTAGAACTAATTTAGGTTTTGGGTCAATTGTAAGTCGAGAGATCACAATTCCATAATTTAAATTAGGGATTATTAATTAGGGTTTAAAGATTATAACTCGAGAGAGAGTAATCCACCCTAAGACCGTCTAGACCCAACAATTAGGTAATTACGTAATTGATTAGATTTTCATTAATTTCGGATTAAAACCCCCTTTCTCTCAATTGGTAGTTCCTAGGTTAATTCTTGATTGGGTTGTATGATTTTCTATTTTGTTTATTATTTCCAAAATTTAATTCTCATAATTGATTGTTGATTGATTAATTTTTTGCATTTATTGTTTCTTTTATATTGCTACAATTTAGTTCGACCTTAGATTTTAGGACTAAATGAACCCTCCTCGTGGAATCGACACCTTAGGTACTACGCAAATGAGCCGTGAGCTTGCGGTATTATTGAGATTAAAATAGTAAAACTTTTTCATAACGTAACACCCTAATCAAGCTTTTCGTGCCATTGCCAGGGAGGCGATTATTTTAGTTCTTTAATCTAAGGCTTTCACTTTCGTTTTTTTTTAATGGAAAGAGTTTGGAGTGTAAACTAGAGACACATCGTGACATCTTATAGTGAGAATGAGACATCCAAAGAGTTAAATGCTAAGAAGAGGTTAAAAGAATGATCATAGAGGATATATGGTATAGGGAGCAAAGGACTCTTGCAGAATTCAATCAGCCCCAATTTGGTTGAGGAAATCATCATCCTTATATGAACTCGTACACTTCGGAGTAGCAGAATCACCCCAAATTCAATTAGTCCAACAATGTAGGGAATCATTTAGGGCATCAAGACCTAGTTGAATTTCAATATGATGAATCCAGTTTATAGGATTCCAAGTTGGACAAAATCATAGATCAGCTCACAAATATGGAAGAGAACCAGAAGAGATTGGAAAAGAAGTTTAAACAAGTAACAGAACATCATGCATCTTCTATTCACAATCTAGACATTTGAATAGGCCAGCTTTCCAGGGAATTTTGTAAGCAAAGTGTAGAAAACTGTCTGCACAGTATAAAAGTAAATTCAATAAAGCCATGTCAGGCTATCACACTTAGGAATGGGGTAGAGCTAGAAGAATCAGCAAGTAATCAAGCTAATCCCGACCTTATATAAGACCAAGAACTTAAGAAAAGGATAAAGGAAAAGGATAAAGGAAAGGATGGAAACCCCTCATACTATCTACCAGATCTTAGTACACCATATTTGAACATCGAAAAATCTAGGATAGATGTCCATACAAAGAACCCTACCCTTTGGATTGATGATGATGAAGAGACATTCAACATGAGCAATGTATTTAAGAATTCGAAGGTTAGTAGCTTATTCAGGATAATTCATATGTTTGAATCTTCTGAAGAACAGATGATAACAAATATCAAGTTTGAAGAAAGTATGGAAGTCTCTGCTTGGGAAGCAGAAGAAGAAGAGGAAACGAAGGTGATTAAGGAAGAAAGAGAGTAACTCACCTTCGTACAGGACAAACTGTTGGATTCGATGGAAGATTGAGGGAGTTTCTTCTTATGTTTTTCATATATTATGTTTTATTTCCCCTGGTGTGTTTGGTTACCCTTCTCACATTGAGGACAATGTGTTGTTCAAGTATGGGGATGGTTGTGTGTTTTTACCTTGAGTGTGAATTTTGTATATTGTATGATAGTCACTAGGTTGCATTGTGTGAATTGTTTGAATGTGCCAATGGCTTAGATGTAGTGAAATTTATTTAATTTTGAACATAGTCTATTAGGTTGTAAATATTCATTAGCTCACAAAATCAGTGAATTAGGAGTCTTTGGATAAATATACAGCCTAATTAGGATTTAGTGTAAATTAGCATCCTATAGGTTGTCACATTCATTCGTAATTTAAAGCCTTTTAACTTAAATAGCTTACCTAGTATTTTTTCATGGAAATGAGTAGCTTAAACAACAAGGTAGGTAATAAAAATAAAAATAAAAAATATTTTTTGTTAAATAAATCACTATTCCGCTAACCTTCGGGTTATGAATAGAGCTAGTAGCCAATTGAAAAAATGATATAGCTCAGTAACCGGATTGACAAGCATCATAAATGTGTGCCTTCATGTCAAAAAGCTATAATGACATTTCAACCAAACGGTTTAATAAAAACATGACTTAGTTGAGTAACCGAATCAACATTCATTGCCATTGTTTGCCTCTGCGTAATAAGACTAAGCCTATGTTTAAAATTTTGAAAAAAAATGTGTTTCCTTAATAAAATCTACCAAACTTGTAATAAGCTTAATTTTCATGAAAATATATTTAGGAATAATTACAAGGTCTGAAGGACTAAAGAATTATTAATATGTGTGTACAATTGAATAGGGTAAATAAATTAACACTTAGATCTCGATTAAACTTAACTTAAAGCCCCTAGACATAGATTTTGCATGTTAATGATTAGATATAACTTGTATGATTTTTAAGATTAAAATTATTTCATGAAGTCGAAGCCATTTCCTGATTATTGCATTGTATTTTGTGTGTTTGTTGTTTTGTTTGCTTGAGGACAAGCAAACATTTAAGTATGGGGATGTTGATAGTTGTAATTTGCATGATGTTTTAGGGTTCAATTGTTAAGTATTTAATGTTAATTTGAGTGTTTAGTATGTATTTAGGTTTCAATTGTGTTAATTAAAGTGTTTAATTATTTTTATAGGTTAGTATGAGCCTTGAACTTAAATGTTATATTTTTTAGGTACCTTGATGTGCTTTTTAATATTTCAGGGTAAGCGGCGAAGAATGAAGAAGTTTTGAAGAGTTTCGGCCCAAGCCACGATCGTGATAGAAAGAGATGAGTTGATAGGACCCAAGCCACGATCATGCACATTGGGCCACAATCGCGACAGAAAGCTATATGCCAAGCCATGATCGTGCACTTTGGGCCACGACACGATCGTGACAGAAAGGGTTAGGCATTGGCCACGTGGCCTGAATCAAGCTGACATAAAAACTTGAGTTTCGCAAGACTTTTCAGATCGTTTCGACCCCGAATCAACCCTAGGGCTTCCAAAGTATAAATACATCATTAAGGGACAGATGAAGCAGCTTTTGCAGAGCTTTCACATCATCCAAATTCAGAAACCCTAAAGTGCTATTGACTGATTTGAGGAAAGAGAAGAAGGCGCTGCCTCCGTTGATCCGTTCTGAACGTATATTCCAATTTATTTCAGTTTTATTGATGTATGAAATTCAGATAATTGTTGAGAATAGGTTATATCGAATGTCGATTATTGTCTAAACTCACCTTTGGGATTTTGTCTTTGATTTTTATGAAATCTGATTTATTGCATTTTTATTTGAGTTATTTATGATTCAATATCTATTCTTAATAATTCGGCAATAAACTGAGAGGGTGAGCCGAGTGAATATCATCAAATTGGGCTAACGAGAGTTAGGTTATTTGATAAATAAGAATTGAATCAAACGAGTTAAATTGTGTAACAAGAGATCGAGCATAGGTTTCTGGTAGGTTATTAGACAATTTTAGAACTAATTTAGGTTTTGGGACAATTGTGAGTCGAGAGATCACAATTCCATAATTTAAATTAGGGATTATTAATTAGGGTTTAAAGATTATAACTTATAAAAGAGTAATCCACCCTAGGACCATCTAGACCCAATAATTTGGTAACTGCATAATTGATTAGATTTTCATTAATTTCATATTAAAACCCATTTCTCTCAATTGGTAGTTCCTAGGTTAATCTTGGGTAGGGATGTGTGATTTGCTATTTTGTTTATTATTTCCAAAATTTAATTCTCATAATTGATTGTTTATTGATTAATTTTCTGCATTTATTGTTTATTTTAGATTGTTGTGATTTAATTCGACCTTAGATTTTAGGACTAGATAAAACCTCCTCGTGGGATCGATATTTTAGGTACTACTCGAACGACCCGTCACTTGCAGTATTATCGAGGTTAAAATAGTAAAACTTAGCATACGTAAACCCGCGATCAACAATCGTGGCACAATAGGCCACGATCGTGATAGAGAGATATGAGCCACCATGCCCCAGGCCACGATCGTAACACTTGGGCCACACTTATAACAAAAAGGGGTATACATTGGCCATGAACGTGGCCTGCGTCGAGAAGATGAGAAAACAAAAGAAAACATTAAGTTTTGAGGAACTTTTTGAACCATTTTGACCCTGGACAAACCCTAGGGCTGCCAAGGTATTTAAGGAACATAAAGAACAGAAGGAGAGAGATTTTGGTATCAGCCAAATTCCAAACCCTAAAGAGAGCTTTATCGAGAGATTGAGAAAGAATCAAAGGAAGAGAGATACGGAAAAGAAGCCACGCGAAGTACTTCCCGGAATAGGAGGTTTCTCAACGTTGTTGCCTCTACCATTCCATTCCAATCATATTTTCCAATTTATTTTCAATTTTATTGATGTATAGAATTGAGATAATTGTTGAGAATAGGATTTGTTGAATGTTGAGTTATATCTATACTCACCTTCGGGATTTTGTCTTTGGGATTAATGGAGGTTGATTGTTTATATTTTTATTGAGTTATTGTGATTCAATTTCTATTCTTAATAATTCGGTAATAAACTGAGAGGGTGAATCGAGTGAAAATCATCAAATTGGGCTAACGAGAGTTAAGTAGTTTTATATATTAAGAATTGAACCAATCTAGTAAATTTGTGTAACGAGAGATCATTCATAGGTTTTCGGTAGGTTATTGGATAATTTTAGAACTAATTTAGGTTTTGGGTCCAATAGGAATCGAAAGATTACAATTCCACAATCTAATTGGGGTTTATCAGTTGGGGTTAAAGATTATAACTCGAGAGAGAGTAATCCACCCTAGGATCGTCTAAACCCGATACTTTGGTAATTTCATAATCAATTAGGTTTCCATTAAGGTTGGATTAAAACCCCCTTTCTCTCATTTGGTAGTTCCTTGGTTGATTATTGATTGGGTTGTGCAAATTGCTATCTTGTTTATAATTTCTGAATTTAATTCTTGAGATTGATTATTGATTGATCAGTTTTCTACGTAATTTGTTATTTTAAATTATTATGAAATTGAGTTAAGCCTTGGATTTTAAGATTAAGTTATTCCTCCTCATGGGATTGATACCTTAGGTACTACACGAACGACCCATGCGCTTGTGGTATTATCGAGGTTTAAAATATTAAAACTTATCATACATAAACTTGCAATCAAGTTTTTGGCACTGTTGCTAGGGAGGTGATAGTTTAGTTCTATAGCTTAAGGCGTTATATTAGTTTTTGATTTTGTTTTCATTATGTTGGGTTATTTTAGAATTCATGCTCTTTCATGAAAACAAGAGTCACGAGAGGCTCAAGTCGTGCAGCAGAAACTTATTAATCGAATATTAATAGAAGTTGATTGTTTGTGTTTTTATTAAGTTATTGTGATTCAATTTCTGTTCTTAATAATTTGGTAATAAACTGAGAGAGTGAACTAAGTGAAAATCATCAAATTGGGCTAACGAGAGTTAGGTAGTTTGATAGATTAAGAATTGAATCAATCTGGTAAATTTGTGTAACGAGAGATCGTGCATAAGTTTTTAGTAGGTTATTAGACAATTTCAAAACTAATTTAGGTTTTGGGTTAATTGGAAATTGAGATATTACAATTCCATAATCTAATTAGGGTTTATCAATTAAGGTTAATTTATAAATTTTGAGAGAGTAATCCACCCTAGGATCTTCTAAACCTAGTAATTCGGTAATTTCATAATCAATTAGGTTTGCATTAAGGTTGGATTAAAACCCCCTTTCTCTCAATTGGTAGTTCCTAGGTTGATTCTTGATTGGGTTGTGCAAATTGCTATCTTGTTTATAATTTCTAAATTTAATTCTTAAGATTGATTATTGATTGATTAATTTTCTGCGTAATTTGTTATTTTGAATTATTGTGAAATTGAGTTAAGCCTTAGATTTTAGGATTAAGTTACTCCTCCTCATGGGATCGATACCTTAGGTACTACGCAAACGACGTATGCGCTTGCGATATTATCGAGTTTAAAAATATTAAAACTTATCATACATAAACCTATGATCAATCAGCGAGGTTCTTTTAAAAGTATGGTAGGTAAAGAAGATCATACTTGGTTCTAGTTGGACAATTGGTGTGAACTGGGTCCAACACACCTTACGAAGGAGTTGAATTTTCTCGAGGATTCCTATATATACTAAGGTTAATATTATCATCTATGGTGGTATCCGAAGTTTTAACTTCAAAGGGGCTTCAGCCTTATTAGTCAATCTACCTACTAATAATCTTAACTCATATAAACAAGACCATGTCATTTGGTTAAAGGATGTTTATAATAGATTTATAAGTAGATCTTACTTAAACATATTTAGAAACCAAGCACAAAAGTCTTTTGATATAGACTGATCTGGGCTAAATCTCTTATTTTGAAGGCCTCCTTTACTATTTTGTTATTTATAAAAGGAAGATTAAGCCAAAAGATTGATGTTATGGCATAATTGACCCTTTATGCTTCCTTCATTAGCTAGTAATTGAATCTATCTCTCATATATTCTTCCAATGTGATAATCGAAAGACACTATGGTCTATAATTCAACATCTAGCTATTTTGCAACAAGAGAGATTGTTCTTTGATTATACAATGGGTAGTGGTAGAATCCAAAGAATGGGATAATAAACAAACTTCCTCAAAATTGTTCTCTCTTGCTTTGTTTATGTTATCTAATGGGAAAAGAATAATAGACTATTTAAAGAGCTAGCCTTAAATAAGCATAATCTTGCAGCTAAGATAATGTAATGTATCAGAGAAATTCTCATAGCAAAAAAAAAGGATATGTAGGTGTTAACACTCAAATGAAGCATAATTAGGACTTACGAAGGAGGTAGCCAGGTAGGAGAATATTCTCTCAGGTTGAAGACTAATTACTAGGCAAGGAGATGCAAATTCTTAAGTATTATGAAGGGAAACAATTAATCAAAGAAGGAGATTCAGAGCACTTCCATATTTACGTGTTTACATAGTCAATGTATTCAACTACCTACACTGTATGATTTATACATGCATGCATCTCATCCTTAACCTTTATAAAATTTCAACTATTCGAGTAAAAGAAATGCCAAAAGTGATGGTTATCAAACTCAGTTGGTGGAGCCAAAATGTCTAAAATCGTAGTGGTAAATAACTCCTCCATTCCAATTAAGTTTTATACCAAAACACACAGGAAGAGGTTACTATTCACAATCATGACATGCAAAGAAAGTCTCATGGAGAACAAAAAGTAGTGTCTAGGAAGAAGTTAAACATCCATGATTAACCAACATGCAATCTGGTTATTTAAACTCTCGCATGACTTCTAATTGGTTTGAAAATGGAAAGAGTGATATGACATCTGGCTCAAGCTCTTGCATGTATTTTGATTCTTTTTTCCTCGCCCTTGTAACATGTCCAAATGTGTGAGGCACTCAATTGTTAGCTTCCATTTATCATATAAGTCTAAGGTTTAATTGAATGTGTATGGCCCATAGCCTCATTTCTTTGACAATCTTTTATAGCTTGGTTTTATGACTTTCATACATTTATAATTCATTATTTTCATTTAAAAACTCTTTATTAATATTTGGAAATAATAGCCCTTGTCATATTTTCTTGTAAATTGTTAAAGTAGAATAGATCAAATAAAGGATATAGTTTACAAACATTTGCATAGGATTTTTTTGTTACATTTTTGTTGATATGAATTTTGGTATAATACATGACCTTTTATAACGAAATATTTAATAGAAACAAAGCTATTTCAATTTGATCCTATCAAAAATTTCAGCTATAAATCCCATAAAATCTTAGCCATAAATATCAATATAATTCCATATGATATTAGTTACAAGCTCAAAAAAAGTATATTCAATTATCTTCTAAGATTTGACTCTTTCTTAATAGCATAATGTAACATCCCGTTTCCATATAACGGGTTGAATTATAGAAACGAGTACATGTGAGAAATTAGGAAAACGCGTCTCATGC
>JAOQMS010000179.1:30694219-30708821 GCA_027563885.1 Erythroxylum longipes | reverse complement strand
AAACAACTAAGGAGACAGGATTATTTTGTTCTGTCCACTGTCCCCACTCACGGGGACAGTAACCATACACGGGGTAAGAGATACAACTGATTGGAGTTCTACTTTAAGTAAAGAATGACAAATATGGTAGCTCTTTATTAACGCTTCACTTCTAATCGAATCAGATGACAATTGACGATATAAAAAAGGCTGTGGATAAGTTCTAAAAATTGCATATTTAGTTTTTTTTTTTTTGTACAAGCTCTATTCGTAAGAGTAGTCTCTCAATGACGACTGATTGAATAAATTATTACTTATCTTTTAAAAAGAAAAAAAAAGGCATCATAATTGAGATGCTTAACCGCGAAGTAGTATTGGAATCATAAATAAAAGGACGGACTTTGGTTAAATAGAAATGCAGAATATCTCATATCTGTCTTACCTTGGGCATAAATTATTTTATATTTGTATGGTACGTGAATGATATATTATCCATTTGATAGTAGTAAACTAGTTATCTAAATGATTCTCTTTTTTACTTTTATTATTTTCTTAACTTAAGAGCTAAGATCATTTTCAAATTGCTCTCCACGTGTCATCATATCCGGGAGGCCCAGTCATTTCTTCTTTCGTTGACACGTGTACAAAGAAGCTATCCGTCAGTCAATTCCAACGGGCGTTAATGCTATGCTCGTTCGAATAAATATATAAAATGCACCCTACCCTATCCCTTTGTCATCCTAATCGTTACTCTTTCCAATCCTCCCTTGCTGCAGAACCCTTGAATGGCCAAGATCACATTTAAAATTTAAACGGTCAGGATCGATAAAAAACAACAGGGAGGGCCCCCCCGGAGGGCTAGAAGAGAGATAGATGATGGACTTATTGTGCTCTCTGTAAATGCAAAGAGAAGTGTAGAAAGAAAAGTGTGATTCTGTTCCGTTTCTTGGGGTTTCGTTGGAGCCATGGCGGACGCGGAAAATAACCACCACGAGGAGGCCAAAGCAGAGTCAATGATGGATAAGATAAAGGACAAGATCATGGATCACGACGACCACTCGTCCTCTTCGTCGGACTCCGATCACGACGACAAACCAAAACCTTCTTCATCGTCGATCAAGTCCAAGATTAGTCGTCTCTTCGGCCGCGAAAAGCCCGTGCACAAAGTCCTCGGTGGCGGAAAACGTATATGATTTGTTCTTGTTCTTTCTAGTATACTGTGTGTTCGTGTATTGGTGACCGTTCATTTCGATTCTGATCATTTTAGGGCTTCAGTTTAGGAAAGAAGATTTATTTTATTCCTCATGGCTTCTCTTGGTTGTGAGATCTTTAGGAAGGAAATGAAATTTTCGAAATGTTTACATTTGAAGCTTGAAATCTCTGTTCTTGAACGGATCGTTTCTATATTTCAGGGGATGAATCTGTGTCAAAACCCTATAACAGCCTTGAGTGTTTTGGTTGCTTCAATTTTGGTGTATTTTGGAGATCTGGAACTGGTTTTAAGTTAGTACTTTTCGTGTGTGAAGTTTCTTTTTTTCTTTTTGTGTGTTTAAACTTAATTGTGGATATTGGCCTAAAAGCTTTAAATTTTATGGTTTTTTACATCACTTCAGTAATATTTCTTCGATTGGTCGTTGTAAAGCTAAGCTTTACAGCTTTATGCCAGCAAGGAACCCCACTATTGTTGTCTATCTTTTCAATACAAGGTTCAGCTAAACTGTTGGACTATCTTTTCCACCATTGGGGCAAATATCTTTTGTAAATACTAGGGCTCTTGTTACTTCTCATTGAATCTCTTGTTTGCTTTTTCATGTGCGGGATTCTGGAGTCTAAATGAAATTCTTTTCTTATATTGCTTAAACTGGTACACGTGATTAGCTGCGGACATTTTCCTCTGGAGAAATAAGAAGATATCAGCGGGAGTGCTTGGTGGAGCAACTGCTGTGTGGGTACTTTTTGAATTGCTCGAATATCACCTTCTCACTTTGGTTTGCCATGGGTTGATTCTTGCCCTTGCTATACTGTTCCTGTGGTCAAATGCCTCCACCTTCATCAACAAGTAAGTCTTTTTTGTTCCTACCGGTTCGTGCACATATCTTACTTGGTTTTCTTTATTCAGCCTGTTATTTTTGGATATAGGACCCCTCCTCGAATTCCAGAAGTATATATCCATGAAGAACCAGTAATAAAGTTTGCATCTGGAATGAGGGTTGAGATCAATCTGGCCTTTGCTGTTTTCCGGGATATTGCATCAGGAAGGGATCTGAAGAAATTCCTTTCGGTAAATCTATTTCTTAAATTGACTTGTCCTACATTTTGTTTTCTTTATCACGTTGTATAGGTACACTGCTATATCATAGTTCTGCCATCCTGTCCTTCTAACCTTGATTTACCATTTGTTTAACAAGGTTATTGCGGGTCTGTGGGCCTTTTCCATTGTGGGAAGTTGGTGTAACTTTTTGACTTTGTTCTATATAGGTAAATAATGTTACACTCATAATTTTGGTTTTCTAATTTGCCAAACTAGTCAATTGGTAACGTCTAATTCCGTGGGTTTGGTTACCAGCCTTTGTGCTGCTACACACAGTACCTGTCTTCTATGAGAAGTATGAAGATCAGATAGATGCATTTGCTCGGAAGGCTCTGATCGAGATCAAGAAGCAATATGCTGTATTTGATGCCAAGGTTTTGAGTAGGATTCCAAGGGGACCTTTGAAGGACAAGAAGGCATAGACGAATTGCTCTGTCGCTGTTATGTGAGATTGTTTTAGGAGCTTTGTCAACCTAACCTGTTCATCATTTTCATCTCTAGGTCTTGGGTTCGCAATTTGGATGAATGTGAAGTTCCTGTTTGCTACGCATAGAGTATTGTAAACATATAAATCTATGTTCTAGGAGTGGTCTTGTGACTTGGATATGCTGCTCTACATACGAATAGTTGTTTAAATTACTTTTACAAGTTTCAAGTACCGTGCATGAAAACAAGCACGTCCATTTTTTGCTGTTTAACCGTATCACTAGGCGGAACGAAGCCTCAAGGGAAAAATACTTATAAATTTTGATGACAAAAAGGAAAGTCGTTTATCTAGAAAAATAACGTGATATTTTGAAGTTGGTACACAGTGATCGCCATAGATTATATAGAACGGAGAATGTTTAGCTTTTAACCAATTTTCGTACTTTAAAACTATTGCAACTGGAATTATTTAACTACTCTATATAAGTTTTTAATCATAATAATTGTTATCATCGTAGGAATGAAGTTGACTGTAGACACAGCACACCTTAACACTTTTCTCGTTCCATATTGTAAGGCGAGTTAGCCTCAGGATTATTGCGTTAAGCGTACTAATGAACCAAGTCACTCTCAAATTATATTATATGGATTGGATAAAACCAATAAGAATGATTTATAAGAAGCGACTTACAGATATTTCGCTTAAGAATTGAGGAAACATTAAGGAAAGCAGATAGTCTCACCTAAGTAACAGGAAGAGGGCTATTGGAAATAAGTTGTTTTTAGGCTTCTTATTTTAGTATGTATGTGTTGGCATCCGCTATCAAATGAAACCCCCAAGTACAACAATTGAATGATATCCCCAAGGAAAGGTTTTCATCTTACTATTTCCAGTGCATCCAAGAGATTATGGGAATTCTTGCTTGTTCAAGGAAAACAGCTATAAGCAGTTAAGGGTGGGTTTTGTCTTGTGTCTAACAGTAACAGGGTCTCATAAGAAGTAAGAAAGCTGCTCTTTTTTCCTTGAACCCCCTTCCCCGTACAAATCATTCCATTGCTTCAGTTCGCTCATTATAGATCCTTCTGCTGCGAAGCTGGCAGCCACCTGCGTATATTTCCCCTTTTTTTAAGATTAAACATGCCCAACCAACCATATATATATATATATATCATTATTGCATAGTTTGCTAATTAACTCTAACCTGATTCTTCGCCAGTCTGAAGTCTTCAATATTTAATGGCCTGAGAGTGATTACTCTTTCTTCTTTGTTGTTGTTCCCTACAGTATCTGCGGGTTCCCCTGACTTTTGTGCTTCAGCAGCTCTTTCCTTTTTCTCCTGAAGGTGAAATTTACCCTTATCATGCCTTTTCATATATAAAATAAGGATAAGTGGATTGTTAAAGTTAGAACAATGTCGCTAACCAAATCCTTTAATCTCTCTTGTTGTATCAACTCTCTAACAGGCCTGTAAGCGGCTGTGGTGCAAAGATTCTGTGAAATAATAATTAAAAAAAAGAGTTATAAGGATCCATTATAAAGATCAAATGTAGCAGGAGGCGGCGCAGACCTTAAGATCACTTCCTGTGTAGCCCTCTGTCATAGTGGCTAGCTCCTTAAAGTCTAATCCTTCCTCCACCTTTTCTTTTGACAACAAAGTCTTGAAGATCATCTCTCTATTCTCCACCGATGGAAGTCCCACCATAATTCTGCAGATGACACCAAAATTTCAGTACTTTTACATATAGGAATTTAACTTGGAAAGAATCTAAGTTAATATTTACCTGCGCTCGAAACGCCTAATAATGGCTTCATCAAGATCAAATGGTCTGTTGGTTGCGGCAAGAACAAGGATACGCTCTCCTTGTTTTGTCATGAGCCCGTCCCAATGAGTCATGAACTCGTTCTTTATCTTCCGCATGGCTTCATGCTCCCCAACTCTAGTTCGCTGTCCGAGCATGCTATCAACCTCGTCTACAAAGATGATAGTTGGAGAAACTTTGGCTGCTAACGTGAACAAAGCTCGAACATTTTTCTCATCTTCGCCAAACCATTTGGAAGTGATAGTAGACATTGAAACGTTAATGAAGCTCGCTCCAGCCTCCTTGGCAATAGCCTTCGCCATCATTGTCTTCCCAGTGCCCGGAGGCCCAAACAACAATATTCCCCTACAAGGTTTGAGTAGTCCTCCTTTGAATAGATCTGGTCTTCGCAGAGGAAGCATTACTAATTCCTGAAGTGACTCCTTGATTTCTTCCAAGGCTCCAATATCACAGAAAGTCACATTGATCTCATCCGCTGCTATCACCTCTGGCCTTATACGCTTCTCGAATTCATTGTCAGGAGGAACTTCCTGATATTATATTATATTACCCGTTTTCAGAATAGACATATTCAAGAGGAAACATATTGTAAGTTCAAGCATAGGCAAGTTCTTACGTAAAATATTTTCATGTTAAAAGCATAGAAGGACGTACAACTTTTGGTGCTGGTGGTAAAGAATTGTCTCCATCTGTTTTCACCCCCGAATCTGACTTCTCTACTTCACTTTTGTTCTCAGGATTCACAATGTCACCTTTCGTCTCTGGTTTTGCAGCGATTATACCTTCCTCTCCCCCTTGCTATAATCATTAGAAAAGGTACAAACAGACCTATTAATGCAACAACAACTCATCTCTTCAATGTTTTGAGTTTGAAATCACTAAACATTATCAAACCTGTGTTTTTCCAGCTTGTGGCTCCAACTTTAGTCGTTCCTTATTAGCAGTTTTGCCTTCCTGGAATATACCCAATCCATGGGACAAACTGTTTCACAAGTAACACAGTAAGAGTTGGCAAATGTGAGTTTAAGGGAACACAAGTGGGAACACAAGTCTATGATTATCATTACCTCTTGGAGGATATCAGAAGTTTCCCATTTCTGTACACGGGATCCTTATTGTTCATTAAATGATAAGAAATTGCAGACACTACAATCTCTTCTATGTAGTTACTGAGAACCATAGTATCTGCAAAACAAATTGAATCCAGATCATCACATTCAAGATCATTAGAGCAAAGTACTTCCATGATATGGTTCCTGTTATCCTGAACTTGGATCATCTTCATATCCTCCTCCAGTTGAGCCTTCCAGCTGACATGCTGGCTTTCGTCTTCAGGAGGCTTGATTTCAATATTGTAAGGGAAAAGAGCAGTGAGCCTCTCATCCACTTCTCCCTTATCATTACCTAGATCTACAATTCTTGAGCCAAGGATTAGAACTGTTCCTGATAGTTTTATTACCATCTTCTGGAACAATGTATATGTCCTCTGCGATCTAAACAATAGCTTCTCGACATCCCTAAGGTAGAGTACAATGGGACTGGTTTTAGACACATAAACCAGAGCCTGCATTGCAATAAAAATAAAATTACCTCTTTGCTAACAAAATCAAAGACTAATATTCAGCATGTACTCTTTATTCCAAGGGTGGCATTACCTTGTAAAGAGATTGTATAAAAAGCTTCTCATTAAAAGACCAACTGCTTGTACGCTTCAAAGTAGCTTCAGAAGGAAGATGACGATGTCAATTAACATGTCCGCAAACTAATATACATGAATGAGAAGAAGTTACATCTTTTTCTCTTTGGTTTTCCAACCCAACAAAGGCTGCTATACTATGTTCATATGTTTACAATCTAACGCATACACATATTGACCTTCTGTTATTTGGGGATAAATCGCATCATTATGCACATTTCTGTCTACGTAAAAGCAAACATAATCAACCATATATCACAATATTTACACCCGGAAATTTTTTGAGGGAAAACCTGTATTAGAGGTAGTGGGTTGGGTATCTAGATTGCTTATGTTAGCTGCAGCAGAAGCATTCCTTCGTAGCTTTGGAGGATCTGAAGAACATTCTGCTCGCCTAAAGCCATAGAACAAGACCACATCAGAAACAAGATGTTAAAGTAGTTACAGTTTTCCAAGGCATCAATCAGAGAGCTACCCCAGGAATGAGATATCCACACCACTGTGTTGCCTCCGCAATGTCCCTGGAAAAGATCAAATTGTTCAGAGCCTCAGCTAAGGTAGAAATGCAGAGTAAATCACCAAACTATTCAACCTAATACTATCTGCAGACAACAATAAAACGGCACTGCAATCACTTTCCAAAAGTAGTCTACTGAATAGAAATAATTAACATCAAATAGCTGTTTTAGGCCTACGAGAGGATCTTTGACAATTAAACTGTAAAAGCACCTCAGCCCACAAGCCAGAACCCCAAAACTAAAAGGCACTGGAATACAGACTTTTGAATCCATAAATCATAAACAAAGTCTTCAGTAAAACGAGAAAGAATAACTCATGTATCTTACTCTTATTTTCCTCCTTCTGCGGTAGGATAGATAATGATCCAAGGAAGCCTGACAACCGTTCTAGCGTCGACTCCGAAGGGGACCTTTTGAAAAACTGTATAAATGAAATGATTTGAAGAATATGAGAAGATGCAAATTGAACCATTCCTAATTTTCATCTCTTATTTCTCTCTACAACATGACAGAAAAGTGGGAGAACTTTGTCATAGAATGACAAGCTTACTGATTCCTTGTTCGAACAACCATACTTGTTTTGAACCTGTCACGAAGCAGCCCCATTACTTATTTTCTTAACAATGCTACATATGTGGAAAACAAACATCCAGAGAACGAAAATATTTGCAGAAGCTTACCTTTAGAGAAAAATCAGTTACATCTAACAGCAGTAGTTTTGCTTCAAAGTAATGCGCTAAGGCCTTGGCAAGCATTTGCTGGTATAGTTCTTCACGGATTTGAAAAATGAAATTCATAGGTGATAAAATATGTGAAGACGTGTATAACTATATATGATTGAAGGTGATTAATCGTTGATTATAGATAACCAACCTGCAGGTCCTGAGAGCAGTATAGTCCGACTTGCAGGTCCTAGGTTCCTTATGTGCTTAGATACTTCAGCATGCTTCAAGTGGACATAGCCAGCACTTGTCAACAAGGCTCTCGTTTGCTCACTGTCAACCCAATACCCAAAGTTGATGCAAAGTAGTAAAAAATTTATTTTATTATAATAATATTTTTATTATTTATGATACTAATTACTATCAATAATTAGTCACTAAACTTTGTTTTAGTTAAATATTAGCTAAAATTAAAAAAAAGATAATTCTCCAATAAATTTTATATAATTTATATTTAATTTTTTCTTCTTTTAATATTTTTGGATTGATCTTAGTAATTTCTGTTTTTGGTTGAACACCATTTTTAAAAATAAAACTATGCATTGCATTTTAGCAAATAATATCTAAAATTGGGGGTAAAATGAGTTGAAATTCGATTCGCTCTAGGAATAGTTGTTCTTTATCTGGTACTACTTCTGTTGAACTACCACCAATAGGTGACAAATGTTTGCTTGGTCGGAAATAGGACAATGCATGCCAAACGTAAGGGAGGGCTCTACCATCGACTGAAACCTAACTGTTGTGTTAATCAAAACAACTTTTACTGATTTTCTGAGACTAAAGTGTAAGCCATGACCAGTTATAGCTTTTCATGATGGGAAACAAACAATGCAATCCGAAAACCGAAATAATGCCAAGCTAATCTTGCAAATCCAAAATTTCTAAAAACAAGAACCATTATATTATTATACTCTCAAATACAATACCACAAAACAAGTTTGTCTAATCGGACGTCTTATTCGATATGCAATATAAATTAAAACGCCCAAAAATGTTCTACTTGGGACGAGCGATGTTATAATCATTAGAAGTGATCGTCACATAAGGTTATAATTTAATTGCCCAATTAACTTATCGTAAGGCAATACAAGTTTTTGAAAGAAATGACAAAAACTAACCAAGTATTAAACTTTTTAAAAATGTAAATCAAAGCCAAGAATATAACAAGAATATACGTAAAGAGCAATGGAAACCTGAGGTAGTAGGGAAATTGGTCAAAGGTGACGCCGCTTTCTCTTCCATCAATAACTTGCCTTAAAATTTCCCTCTCCATTTTCTCAGGCGTAACTCCCACGTCGGAAAGCGAAGTTTTACCACCGCCAGCCCATTTGCTCATCGTTTGTCCCGACGCCAACCCCAACCCTACCCCAACTCCCACTCCCAACGCCGACATCAATATATGCTTCTGTTCCATTTCTATATTATAACACTACTAATAAACGATATAACCAAAAGATGGTAGATCTAACCCAAAAACAAAAAAACACAAAGAAGAGAGCTTGCTGTGGCAATCGGTCCTTGGTAGGTCCTAAAGTGCCTTCGTAGTGAATATAAATATAGTCTTATTGAAACTTAGTGGGAAGGCGGGGGACTTTTGTATGGATATTGAAGTAGTTATGTAGAGAAAATAAGGAGAAAAGGAAAGGAAATAAGAAGATGGGGTTTGATTCAGACAGCGGACAAAACTGGTACACCAATCCTTAACCGCTTCTTGTCCCTAGAAGTTCGGTTCGGTTCGTTTTCCTTTTCTTTTTTTTTTCTTTTTCTAATAACAAGTGGTTTTTACTTGCAAAGAAGCGAAGTGAGCGGTTCCCACGACAAGGAAGGAGTGGCTGAGTTTAGGAGGATAGGATTAGGAATCACTAATATTAAGAAAGATGGCGGCGGAGGGAAAGGCGGTTATAATGGTGGTGGACGACGGAGAGGAGTGGTGGTTCCCACTTTTTCAGGTACACGAGTCGGTGCCTCATACTAAACTAATTTAGACATGAAGTGACGCAGAGACAGCCTTGCAAGTTCTTTACGTGTCGCGATATGGACGGGATTCCCTTTCGGTTTGACAGTTCAAGGATTTCTACTTCAAGCTCTTTCTTTTCCAGGAAAAAATGAAAAAAGCATAGGTGAGGTTGTGAAGGTGTAATATGCTGGTCCTGAGTGAGAAAAGATAAAATGAAAAAAAATTTTGTTTGCTAAGTTAAGCATATAATTTATTAATTAATTGAGGTTTGGGTGTTTGAAATATTGTAACATATAAGCTTTTAAATGCTTTTAATTTTTAACGGATAAATTTTTTAAAGTTATAATATTAACATTCCGAAATTTTATCCTTTTTAAATATTTGCACTTACTAAATATATTAAAAATTACTAATATAAATAAGTTTTCGTTAAAAGTCATATGTCATTGCTAAATTCTATTTAAAAAAGAGTTATTTAGTGGATGGCTATAAATGTAAAGGATTAATTTATAAATATCAAAATATTACTTAAATAGAATATTTGAAGTTACATGTTGTCATTATAAGAGTTAATTGGATTGCTCCTTACATATGAGATGTGAGACGTGAATGAATGAAATGCGTGAAAAGGAAGTGACTATAATAAAAAGAGGTAGTTTTCAAGAAAGAGACAAATGATTATAAGGAGAATTTCACAAGTGACAATGATAAAGATGATATAAAGAAATTTAATACAAGTATATGTTTGATAAGGTAAACCCTTGCTTCAATTCTTATGATAATATTGATGATTGAGACGTTGAACTTTAGTTGAATGCTTAGAAGCTATAAGCATGAAAAGGAAGAAAGTATTTTCTTAATATAGAAAAGCTAAAAAATTATTAGATGCATGTGCATGATTGAACATGAGAAATTAGAATGTAAAATGCATGACATGATAAATTTTAAGAGTGTGATTATAATTAGCAATAATAAAGTATTCCATTTATTGTATAAGAATGAAACAAGAAAGAGTTTGAATTTCTTAAAGAATCCTTTTCTAAGTGAAAATTTTAAGTGTCATCCTTGGAACTTAAATGATAGGCATAAAATCAATTTCATTTACGAAAGTGCATCACTTTTGGCTGTTGCCATCATAATTGTTACAAAGCTAAAGTATGAGCATGAGGAGGAAGATGAGTCATTGCCTATAGCATCGTGTGAGTATTCAATTTTAAGCATGAAAACTTAAATGATCATTTAGTCAAGATAATTTATGAAGACAAAAAACGTAAAAGAATGAAGTCATCTCATGTGTAATAAATTATTATAATCTTTTTTACAACATTATCTTGTCATTTTAATGAATTAAAGGTTCAATCATCATTTACATGTATGATATGATGCGTCAATTTTTTTCATAACTAATAGAAATTATGTTTTGAAATTTAAAGAAAATAACTCTTAATATTCAAACAAATATTGGAGAATTTTTAAAATGGATTTAAATTATGTTTTCACCAAAATAGGCTATATTGTTGCTTTTGAAAATTTTGAAGCGTTGGAAATTGATGTTTCAAAGTGTTTTTGGAAATTGGTTTATGATAGCCTGATCCAATATATATAAACATAATGAGTAGTGTGGCACTTGACCAACGAATGTACAGTATGCCAATTGGTGAACCACAAAATTAGCCAAGACCTATAAATCCACTAATCAATAGGGCATTTTTGTAAGAAGAAAAAATACCTCTCACTCCCTTTCTTTCTCTTAAACTTCTCTACTTCCCACCTCCATGCACACTAAGATAGGCAAAGCTTATCGTTTTGGGGCTGCAATTTGAGTGGATTTTAGTTTGTTTATGTTTCTACTTATCTTTCGTTACCTAATGGATTGAGTTACAATGGAGTACTAGCTTGTCTGTGTAGTTATTTCAGCTTTTATTTGACGCACTGAGTTCTAGGAATAAAGTAAACTTGATACATTTTCTAAAATCTTAAGGAAGCATAATTAGAATTATCCCTTCTTACCTAAAAGAACTTTATGAACCTTTTGTTAAATTCTCTCACCCTCTTCTCTCTGGAAATCCTCTGAAAAACTTGTACTCGCAAATGGTTGCGCCACTGAACACACAGATCCTCTTCTCCAACTCTAAATTGGTATATAATATACTTCACCGAACTGACGTGACCTTTAGTCATAAATTGTTAGTGGATCTTGAGAAGCCATTGACCACCACTGGGATTGTACCTGTGATCATCTTCTTTTGTGTGGAAGCTTCGCTCATTGTTTGCCAATAGTGCTATTTATGACACCTTTTATCACAGGCTTATTATCCTTTGTAATGCTATTTTGGTGTCTACGAATTACCGTTGCTCACCACAGTATCAATATCCATATGCATATGATGATGGTTGGGCAGCTCTAGAGTGGATCAAATTAAGAACTTGGCTTCAAAATGCTAACTATTCCAAGGTTCGCGCTATTTGGTTGGTAATAGTTCCAGGTCGCGGGATGAGAGCAATCAAAGCATAAGTGAAGATATTAGTTTATGTCCTATATTCAATCGATATATTATAGTATAGTGGCAAAATAATTAATAAAGACGTTTTTTACTTTATGTATTAAGTTAATTACATTTGATATTTTAATATTAAAGGTAATATCCCTAGAATAATTACTATATAGTTGAAATTATGATTTTATGATAAATCATAATTATGAGGTTTAATTTATATTTACGTGTTATTTTTAAATGTTTCTAATTGTAGTTTCATCAAGACAGAATATTGTTAAAATAAGAAAACTAGCACATACTATGTTTCTTTCTTATAATGAAAATAATTGATCTTATAAATTAAATCATGGAAATACTTAAACTAGTCTATGGGTGCTTATAAGCCACTAAGCTGACCTAACTATGAGAATCCTAAATAAAATATTACTTATGTCTCTGTAGATTTTCTTATAATAATGGTTGTATAATTGATTCCTAGACTTGAGATTACTAAGGTATATCTCGTATGAGAATTATTGTGTTTTAATGCTACTTATGAATTGTACTAGGATAATTCAGTCGGTAGTACTTATATGCAGTATGAAACATATGAAGATAGTTGAGTAAGTCAATAAAGAATTTCTCACACTAAAGTAATTAGAGAGAATGTTCAACTGTTCTTAATTAGTAGTTATTTATGAAATTTTATGGTCAGAGTAAATTGACATTTAAAAAGGCGTTTTCAAATATCAATTATAAATCAATTATTAATTAGCAAAAACAAACTTGATTGGATGGAAAAAAAAGTAGACATTTTATCTATTCTCTGTCCAATTGGAATATTGGATGACGAAAGAATTAAGTAATACATAATAACTATACATGAGTAGGTTAAATCAAATCACTTTAACATTCCTGACATTTGAGTAGTAATGACATGTTGCTAGATGTCGATCTTGATCTATAATTATAAATTGTTTAATTGGAGAATTAAATATAAATTAAAAAGAGTTTTAATTTATTCAATTCTAATTATGAATTAGAATTATAATTTATAATCATTATTAATATATTAGAAATCTAATGGGTCACACATTAAAGAGTGACTTGTGAAGGAAAAATTAATTTTAATTAAGTTGTACTTAATTATAAAGTTTGAAAAACTTTAGTAATCAAATATAAGATATTTGATTATGATTTTCCTATAAATAGCAATATACATCATGGAGCTAGCACTCCTTCTTAATTCCTCCCAATAATTGAGAAGCTACTTGTAGATACTGTTAGAGTTTGAACAAGTGAACAGCTCGTGAATGACACGTCAAAAAGCTTTCAAAGAATTTCACAAAGAAAAATGAATTAGATACAATTTATTATTTTACAATTCGTGTTTTATTATTCAAGTTAATCAATTATCAGGATCTGATCAGAAATCGTAAAAAAATTATATTTTCCTGTCGTGCCTGTGATTTGATCACTACAACAAAACAAACTTTTAGTAGCTTTATTGTGGCAATGAATTTGAAATCATCACTAAATGTCTATTTTTGGCAACAATTTCATAATTTGTCACAAAATGTCGTGGTTTTGGCGACGTTAGAATGTATCATCGCTAAAGCAATTTCTTTTACAACGATTTCCCTGATTCATCACAAAAAGCGCCTATTTTTGCTACGGTTTTATTATTTTGTCGCCAAAGGTCAAGCCTTTGGTGACAAGCCTTTGGTGACGACCTTTAGCGACAATAATATTAAACGTCGCAAAAAAACTAAGCTTTTTGCGATGAAATATGTAATTCATCACCAAATGTGGACTTTTAGCGACGAAACTTTTAAATCGTCACCAAAAGTTGATATTAAAGAATTTATAGTTAATAATGTTAAATTCATAATTTTTTAATGCTAAGTGTGCTTAATAATCTTAAGTATAATTATAGTTGACATTTATAAATGATTTTTCATATATTTCATTTAGCTTCTTTATAATTTTGTTTAAATATATAGTTAATTCATTAAAACTTTATAAATTATCTTTTTGGATATAAAAAAGTAAACATACCTAAAATTATAATATTAATAAGATAAAAATATAATAAATTTAAGTTTACTACCATTCTTAATCATTAATATTTATTAACAATAAAATAATAATACATAAAATTGAAAATGTCAAGTAATATAATATATATAATGATATATGGTAAGTAGTACATGATTTTAATTAGAACTTTAACAATTCTTCCAGACATACATCAACAACAACAACAACACCAAGTATGAATCTTGCTGATACGCGGGATCTAAGGAGGTCCAATAGTACGCAGCCTGTAACATCCCATTACCTATGGGAGGTTAGAATAGTAAATATGAGTGATAAATGAGAGCTTAGAAATGCAATTTTCATGCTCATGCATAATATGGCATAAAAATATGCGTGATTAGTGAAGGTCTTGCACATAAAAATAATTGTACATGCATTCATGAATGATTCCAGGTATATTTGGACTGAGTTGTGATTTTTGAGAAAATTGTGATTTTGGAATTTATTGAGTATTATGGACAATAGGAAAAAAAAAGAAGAGAAGAAATCAAGTGAAGATTTGGAGATAGTTGGATTGCAAAGATGAGAGTTAGATGGAGTTGGTTCAAAAGAAACTAAGTTAGAACTTAGACTTTAGGAAAGTGACATGTGTAAA
>JAOQMS010000179.1:30676058-30694119 GCA_027563885.1 Erythroxylum longipes | reverse complement strand
AGCCACTATTTTGGTTTTATCTCTGTATACCTACTGTTTGTAATAGTGGAAGAAATATTCTGAGTTTTGTCCGTGGATGTAGCCCAAAGTTAAAGGTGAACCACGTTAAATATTCTGTATCCATTTTGCTCATTTTATTTTTCCTTTTCATAAAATACACCCGCTTCGCCCAACAGGTCATGCTTCACTCGACTATCTAGTTAAAAAAGTAATTATAGAATGAATAGCATCCCAGTATTTCTAACTTACAATAACAATTAAGTAATTGTTTGTTTTTATTTATATTTTTAAAATTTAGTAAAAATATCTGTTTATATGACTTTTTAGTTCCTTTTATTAGTTTTTTTTTCTTCCGGTTTACAATAAACAAATACGAGTGGAACTAAATGATCCCTAAAATACAAAAAGAACAACTAAATCTACTTCTCAAGGAACAAAGGCTTTCACCGGCTACTTCCATTTGCCATTATCCCATTCAAGAAGAGAGAACAAAATGGTTGTCTACTAAACTATTGCACTTCCCACTTGCAATAATCATGTAAAGCTAACTTAAGATTTCCACACAGCTGCGTCTACAACCATGCTGGTGCTACATTTGGACCTCCGAGGAAAGAGTGGTGAGAAAGAAAGACAATCGGGATGGTTTTTTTAAATTAATTATGTTCTTAAGTTTTAAAATTTTTATGTTAATTTAATATATTAAATTTCCAATTTCATTAATTTAAATATTATTTCAAAATATTAAATTTTTACATATAATCAAATATTAAAATTTATATTAAATTTTAGTGCAAATATTATCGGACAAAACGTAACTTTCGATTTACATTTCAAACCATAACTATTTCGTTTTGAATTCCTTTTTTCAGTTTATAAGTTTAAAATTTTAGGCATATTTTGATTTCAGGCCTAAAGTAATTATTCGGTAGTTTCTCTGTTAACCATTTAGTAACCCCTCATCAAAGTTCATATAGGTGATGGGCAAACTTCTTGATTTTAGTTTGACAATTAGGCTACTCTTAGTCCTCTAATATTGAGGGAGGACATCTCAACTTAGATTGCTAAACTTCTACATGTCATTGAAGACTCTCTTCATATATAATTACTCTGGCCAGAGACTCCTGAGTAATGATCCCGATAAGAGGCCGTAGGTATCATCTCCTTCTATCAAGAGTGGTGAATCCTTTGTTGGGTACCAAATTACCTTCAAATACAAATAGTTGTACCCAATCACCACCCTAAGAGTGACCTCATCTTGAGATAACAAGGACTCATGTCAAAGCACAAGATTCGTATCCAAGATATCCTTGAGTACCTTAAGTCTAAGGATATTTACACCATTGCTATGATGAGATTAGTCAATGCCATTCGATAGATCATCCATATGATAATCTCATAACGGGTCATCCTATCTACTCACCACTTTTAGTAAGCATCTGCATGTTAACTCTAAACAACTCATGCTTACAGTTTGTAAGATTCACCGCTTAATCAAATCAAGGAGTATAACATGTGTTAGTTTGCGTGGATTAATAATGTTATGTCTTATTAATCCTATGACTAGGAATTATTTAGATACTAACATAATTGCACATGATAGGAATCTTATTATCATGATCTCATTATGATTTCCTTCATGCTATGTTTTGTATCATAGACTTCATTAATTCGATTTAAGATCAATATCAATTCATATATAAACGAATATCAAATCAATGAAAAATGCCTATGGCTTTATTAATCAAAATAAAGTTTGTATAAAAGTGCTAAAGGTGATTACTTTTAGAGCATTACTCTAACACTAATGGCTTTATGTGATATATTCATATATATTAAATGAAATAATGATTTAAAATTTTTTAAATAAAGTAGAGCATTGAGAATGTTGTAGCACTTAGATGAGGTTGATTTGGCAAGTTTTAAATTTTTGGTTATCTATAGGGAATGAGATTCTTTTTGACATACCTTCATAATAAAACTTCATAAGAGTATGTATTTATGTAGGGAGGAAAAATACAATATAAGATATTGTATAATAGAATATCATTTCTTCTATAGATATGCCTAGTATAATGACTTACATTATTATTTCAATTAGTAATATTTCATATTAGATATGAAATGCTAAGTCTTTGAAAGTGTCAAAGTTAATTATTTAAGGATGTGATGCTAGATTGAAGCATACATTATCCATTAAAGTGTTATAAGATATCCAAAAGGTTGGATATCATCTTACAAAGCTATTGAACAAATTATTTGTTTCAATGAATACTTATAGGAGAATGGTTCTTAAGATAAGTAGTAGGGGTAAGATGAAATTTAAAAAGTTCAAACCTTATGACAATACATCCAATTAAAACTAATGCTTTTGTTAATACATTTGATATATAGTTGAAAGGACACAATACATTGAAAAATTCACTTTCATGATAAATTTAAACAGTTTATTTTAGAGATGATTGTAAATTTATCATATTTATAAGAAGGTTAGTGGAGTTTAGTTGTCATCTTCAGTAGGAGTATTTAGAGACATATTGTTCATAGAGAACAAAAATTCTAATTTTCAATCTTGAAACTGTAATTTCCAAGAACAACTCTTATTAGATATGAAAAGGTAATAACTTAATTCTAAGAATTAGATCTATAGGGATAGATTGAAAGTTATTACCTATTCTAAGTCTAAATACATAATTTCCAAAGATGTTTGGATTTGAGATATCTAATACTTATGAAGTATTAAAGATATTCATTATTTTATGTATGGATTGAAATTTCAATTTAAGGTTATATGAATATTAAATTTATAAGTAAATTCTTATTAAACTCTATTTTGCTTAGAACAATATTGCAAAGGTTTCAATAGATCAATGGTTGCTAATTAAGTTCTTTAATGAACTTGATAGAGTTCTTTGCATTGTTCAAGACAGTAATGTACTATGGAACATTAGAGCCAGTAGGCATGTAAAAGGAGCTAAGGTCTCACTAAAGATCCAAGGATATACTTAAGGCAATTTTTCTAAATTATGATAATAATTAAGATGAAAGTTATAAGATTTAAGCAAGTGCTCACTGTAAAGAATCTTCAAAAACTCTCATTAAGTCACTGTGCTAGCAGTAGCATAATTGTCATATGGTGATTTGGTATAAGATACTTAAATGACTAGTTTAATGCAAGTGAGAGATTGTTGAATTATACCCTACAGCCAATCAATTAGTTATAATTTAGTGAAAAATAATTTAAAAGCATTCTTTATCTTATAAATATTTAGATGTATATGATAAAGTCTATGTGATAATTATACATTGCAAATAAAATTATGATGAGATTTATATTGTCTTTATATATTATCCCTAAATTGTTCTTAGTCATTGTTCTATTATTAAGACTGGACATTAATATAACATAAAAGAATAGTACATTATATTTTTCCTTGTAAAAGAAGTAGTTGATCTTATAGACTAAAATACGAAGATACTTAAATAAACATGTGAGTGTTTGCTAGAGAATAAGTTCATTGAATTGATCCCATATGAGAAATCCATTTGAAATATTATTTGTATGTTTGTGGAAATTCTCATTATAATAATTGTATAAGTGATCCTTTAAATTGAGATTTCTAAAGTTATCTTGTATATGGACTGCTATGTTTTGACACTATTTATGACCTATTCTAGTTAAGAGAACTTAATCGGTAGTCATTAGATGTAGCATGAATTATATGAAGGTATTTGAGTGATCAATATAAGATTAATCACCCTAGACTAATTAGAGAGAATGCTCTATTTTTCTCGATTAGTATTGATTCGAGAAATCCTTGCCTATGGTGGAACGACGTTTTGTAATTATTTTACAAATGTCATTAATTGAATTAATAATTAATAATGGAGAACTAATACGATTGGACTTAAAATAGAGTAAACATTAATTTATGCTCTATGTTTAATCGAAATATTATATGATAAAAGAATTAGATTATACCAAAAAGTCATACATGCAAAAAAAAATCACTTTGACATTTCTAAATATTTAAATGGTCATGATATTTTATTAGACGCTGACTTGATCTACGAATATAAATTGTTTAATTAAAGAATTAAAGAAAATTATATGAATTTAATTTATCTAATTATAAATATGATTTATGGGTGAAATTTATATCTATTGCTAACATATTTAGGAATCTAATGAGTTATACATTAAGAACAATTTAAAGAGAAAAAAAGAAGTTTTAAGTAAGTTAAATTTGATTTTAACGTTTAAGAAACTTATAATTAAATACAAGATATTTAATAGATAATGATTAATAAGAGATATTAGATCTTTTTTAAATATAAATATTATTTAATTAAAATTATTTATAATTCTAATTAAAGTTTAATTAAAATTAAAATTTGATTTCAATTAAATTATTAAAATATCAAAAATTTATTATAAATAAACTTAAACTTTTAAAAAAGCTGATACTTTTTACCTAACTCTCTCTATACAGTTGTAAAATTCTCTCATCTTATTTTGAAAGTACTGTTAGAGACCAAATACTTGTACGATTGGTGATTAAAATACATCAATTTTAGAAACAATTCAAAAGATAAGAAAAAAATGATCAAGTTTTTCTATACTTTATTATAATTTATATGTTAATTATTTTATAAAATTTTAAGTAATCTTAATTTCGAGAAATCAAATATGAAAAAAAAATTATAATTATTTCGCGATGCGTAGGATTGAATCTCAACGTGACTTCCCAACATTTATATACGTCTTTGGTTGGAATTCCATCCTTCAGATGACGCCTGGTTAAGTACACCGATTCTCCATTCTCCACTCCATGTTTTGCTTTGTTCAGATATTGCTCAATACTCCTACTCATTTACATACTAGTCGTCTTCATAAATTACACTGAAGCAGTTGGAGAACTCAAAGTTGGAGGAGAACAAAGGAGAATGAAAATAAATGACAATATGAACATGAGAAAGTGGTCATTAGCTAAATCAACAAATGTTTTACACAGGTAATAAGTAAAGCTCTCTGCAATTGGAAAAAGAACATCTTCAAAATTTGAAGCAGAACAAAGACGAATGGAAAATGACAGAAGAACAAGTGAAAGTGGTCATTAGCTGAATCAAGAATGTTACACGTTGCTAAGAAGTATTCTGCACTCCAAAAGGGACTATCTTCTTCCTTTATTTGACTATCATAATTACAGACCTGAACTCGGGCCATATAATGCTACAATTAATTTGTAACAGAATGGCCTGTCATCTCCGCGAATGGTTCTACTTGAGTTCTATTTGTGTCCTTATCGTCAAATCCAAAGACATTGGTCAACATACATATCTAAAGCAGACAAAGAGTTCTCTAAAATCCTATGTTCAACGCTTTGCAAGAGGTATTACAACATAGGATCAACAGATTGATTCTCTAAAAGTACACAGCTAAAGAACTATTTCATTAGATCTAGGAACACAAAACCATTCCACAGACTATGCAAAAGCATAGATGGTATTAAATTCCTTGATCGCGTAAAAATAACTCCCATCACCACCCCAAGAAAAATTAGCGGTAGCATTCTCTGTACATTAAAATGTGCTAAAGCAAAGGCAACTGAACTCATGAGTATTGCACACCATACCGGCATGTACCTGGTCAATGAAGGTAGAAGGAAACCCCGAAAGACTATCTCCTCCCACACAGGAGCACACACTGAGACCACTATTGCATAGAGCGCCATGGCTACTGGATCTCGTGCTGCAATTGACTGCTCAACACTTGAGAAAGTAACAGGTGTTGAAGGTAGAATGGGCAATAGGCTAAGGTTGAACAGTGAAAGCCGGTTCACCAGAGGAAACATGAGGCATCCAAGGGCAATATCCAACAGCCAGTTCCCTCTCAGGCTAAACCTAAACCAATCAGATGGAAGAGGACGAAATCGAGACAGGCAACGGTGAAGGATTGCAATTCCAGCAAGACCTTCAGTTACATCCGTTACAAGGCTGAACAACGCTTGCCCTCTAAATGTTAGAGATTCCTTGCTGAAGCCTGCCACGTGGGCTGCAAAAGGAATCACCCAGGATCCTATAAACCAGAATGAAACGACCCATAGAAGCATTACCTGCAACTCCAGGAAGTATTTTATAAGTACAGATTATGGTTCTTACCACTTCCAATAATTCAGCCGAAGAATGCAGGTTTTATGCATAATGAACAATTTTATATAACATTCTGGCACTAAAGAATTCAAAAGGTTCTAAGAAAAGAAGCAATATGCAAAATCAATCTTATTCACCTGGTCATTAGAAATTTTGTTAGGACTTAGAAAATCCCACAACACTCAATAAGCAGTGTTAATGCTTGCCACTTGACAGTAATGGTTCTTTGCCGTTACTTTGTCAATTTCTAGTAAGACTTACTAGTCAGATACTAACCCATAATTTTGGTTGATTTCCATCATTCTACGGTTGAGTAAACCATTACCTGCACTATGGTCTCTGCTGTCCATGGCACAGTCCACCTGCCCCCAATTTGCCTAATTCCCACATCTGCAGCCTGAATTTTAACGTAGTAGTCAGTGAGATGCAAAACTGGTATCCTAAGAAAGCATGTGTATACATTCAATTGCATACTATAATGTTTTGACTTCAGAATGAAGAAGAAACTAGAAGTCTGATACGTTCACAGGGATTCCATACCGTAGACGCAAGAACAACAAAGGAGCAATAGCAGAACAGGTGAAAGAGATATAATCCGTTAGCATGATATTATCCTAGAAAGCTATAATAGGTTAGCATGATAATTCCACTTATCCATTCCACAAATTTAGGCTTTTTATTTGTATTCATCCCTATTTTCTAGCATGAGATGTTATCAGCAGTGTATAAATTGCTATGACCAAAGTGAATAAAAGATATGAGTTTTTCGTAACAATGAATATTGAGGGAGAAGAGGGACTCAACAAATCCTCAACCATTTATTATGTCTTTGTTTAGACCCATCTGACAAGATAGGCGGAGAAAAGACAACCGTAGCACTCACTCCTACAAAATCTTCCACTCCTCACAATGTGCAAGGTCCCGTGACGCCATCCCAAACAGCGGCCTTATCAAGATTGGTATTAGAGCCAGTCGTCATGGATGATCAGAACATGACTGATTCTATAAACTCCATGCGCAACAACATGCAATCTCTCCGGGATGCTTTGTCAGCGATGAAAGAAGACCGAAACACCTTACACCAAATGTTCAAAACCTTTTTGACCTCACAAACCAAGCCTACAAGAAATGCAGATGGTGCCAGTAGCCATGCTCCACCCACTGTCAAGGTTCCTACTGCTGCTGAGTCTGCCGCCACACCACAAGAGGGACGAACTTCAGCCATAATCCCAAAATATTCCAGACTTGAATTCCCCACTTATGATGGTCAGGAGGATCCCATCAGTTGGCTTCATCGCTGCGAACAATTTTTTCAAAATCAACGAATTCTCAAAGAGGAGAAAGTTGGCTTGGCAGGTTACAACATGACCAGAGAAGCCCAACTGTGGTTCTATCGACTGGATATGGTGCATCGGAATATGCCATGGAACCAATTTAAACACCACTGCATGCTGTGTTTCGGACCACCATTGAGTGGAAATGCCTTGGGTGAGCTTGTCAATTTAAAACAAAATGGCAGACCACCAGAAGAATACCAGGGACAATTCCAAAAGCTACTGGCTCGCACTACAAACGTCGGTGAAGATCAACTGGTTGATTTATTTACCGCTGGGCTGGACACTCCGAATCGATGTCGAGAGCCAACACCCACCAGATTTAGATGTGGGCATGAACCTCGCGTGTGCATTTAATCAAAAAACCCAGTGCATGAAGGGTTGGAAAAACGCCTTGTCTGTAACAGCAGAGGTAGCAAGGCCAAAAACGGTGCAACCAATGACTCAAACACCACAAGCAACTAGTGGCAAAACTCCCTACATCCGGCGTTTGACTCGCAAAGAGCAAGCGGAACGACGAGCAAAGGGGCTATGCTATAACTGTGACGAAACCTACACCCCAGAGCACCAAGGTCGATGCAAACAACTTTTCTACCTCCTAATAGATGATTTGGAGGATGCGAATGAGGATGCCAGATGTGATGAAACTGATGGCCCAAAAATTTCTTTACATGCAATAACTGGAACCAATAATTTTTCAACCATGCAAGTCCGTATGCTCGCTGCGGAGCAACTAGTAACCGCACTCATCGACTCCAGAAGCACTCATAACTTCATTAATGAATGCACGACACGCTCGTTGGGATTGCCATTCAGAACAGCCTGGGATTGCAGGTCGCAGTAACCAATGGAGAAAGGATTCCAGGAATAGGAGTGTGTGATGATGTTCTGCTCCGGAAAGATGGGCAAAAGTTTCTGGTTGGCCTTGCGTGATTCCACTAGGTGGGGTTGAGCTAGTCCTTGGGACGAAGTGGCTGAGAACACTAGGCGACATCATTTGGGATTTTAACGCCCTCACCATGAGTTTTAACGTGGAACACAAGAGGGTCACTTGGCAAGAGGAAACAACCAGGCCTTCAAAATCCTTCAAGTTTATCCATGCTAAGGTAAATAGTTGCTACAATTGAACACATACTTGCTAACTTTGGTGACCTCTTTCAGGAGCCCATGACACTCCCGCCATCCCAAGCTTGTGACCATCAGATCACTCTGATCAGTGGGGCTAACCCAGTAGCTGTACGTCCATACCAATACCCGCATGTACAAAAAGATGAGATTGAGAAACAATGTGCAACCATGCTGCAACAGGGACTCATAAAGCCAAGCAAATCCCCTTATTCATCTCCAGTGTTATTAGTGCTCAAGCAAGATGAAACATGGAGATTTTGTGTTGACTACCGAGAATTAAATGCCATAACAGTCAAGAATAAATTTCTGATTCCAGTGATTGATGAATTGCTTGATGAACTACCTGGTTCTCAATTCTTCACTAAATTGGACTTAAGGTCGGGGTACCATCAAGTCCGAATGCACCCGAATGATGTTGAAAAAACAGCTTTCTGTACTCACTAACGGCATTTCAAATTTTTGGTGCTCCCTTTTGGACTCACAAACACGCCATTGACGTTCCAGGCATTAATGAATGAAGTTTTTAGACCCCTCTTGCATAAATTTGTTTTAGTTTTTTTTTATGATATTCTTGTTTATAGCAGGACTTGGGCAGAGCATCTCCAACACATACGGACTGTCTACGCTTTATTGATACAACAACAACTCTACTTAAAAAATTCCAAGTGCACTTTCGGGAAGTCTAAAGTTAGTTACTTGGGGCATGTCATTACAAAGGAGGGAGTTTCCATGGACAAAAATAAAGAGCAGGCAATGCTCGAATGGCCCCCACCTAGATCAATTAGAGCCTTACGTGGGTGGTTGCTTAGTCTTGCAGGATTTTATAGAAAATTCATTCGGGACTACGGGATTATTGCAGCTCCTTTAACTAATTTGTTGAAGAAGAATTCCTTCCAGTGGAATGACACGGCAAATATGGCGTTCATGGAATTGAAGAGGGCTCTATCCAACGCTCCCGTCTTGCAGTTACCAAAATTTAATCTCAAGTTTGCTGTCGAGTGTGACGCATCAGGTGTCCTAATAGGAGCAGTCCTTCAACAAAATGATCATCCCATAGCCTTTTATAGTCGCTAGCTGGCGATCCGGCATCACAAATTGCCCACATATCAGAGAGAACTTATTGATCTTGCTTGCGCCATCCGCCATTGGAGACCATATTTATGGGGTAGAGCATTTGTTGTTCGAACAAATCATTACAGCCTTAAGTTTCTTCTCCAGCAACGACTATCAACCTCCCCCCAACAACATTGGATCAACAAGCTTCTTGGGTACGATTTTGACGTGGAGTATAGAGCGGGGCGATTAAATAAGGTGGCTGATGCACTTTCCCGACGTGATGAAGATGATAGTATGCTTTTTGCTATTTCGTACCCACACTCAACGTTGCTGGAAACAATTCCGAAGGAGCTCTGAGACTCTGCTGATGCTCGCTCCCTTATGAGTAGAATTCAACAGGGACTTGAAGGTCACAATTGGACAGTCGACGATGAGCTGATTAGGTATAAGGACCGCATTTACTTGTTACCAAACTCTAATGTAATTCCCCTTCTACTTGCCGATGTCCATAACGCTGCTCATGAAAGAGTCCAGAAAACTACCTTCAGATTGACCAGGGAATTTCATTGGAAGGGACTCAAAGCTTCAGTTCGAGAACTTGTCCAGAAGTGCGCAACCTTCCAAAGACACAAGTGTGACAACCTTCGACCAGTGGGACTCTTACAGCCACTTCCTGTCCCCCGGGGTATTTGGTCCGACATCTCCTTAGACTTCATCGATGGTCTCCCCAAAGCAGGAGGAAAATCGGTCATTCTAGTAGTCGTTGACCAGCTCTTTAAATATGCTCACTTCCTTCCAATTGCTCATCCTTATACAGTTGTCTCGGTGGCTTATGTCTTCTTCGCCAACATTGTTAAGCTCCACAGACTTCCCGAGACAATGGTGAGTGACTGTGATCCAACCTTCACCAGCTCATTTTGGCGTGAATTATTTAAGCTTAATGGGACAAAGTTGGCATTCTCTTCTGCTTATCATCCCCAAACTGATGGCCAAACAGAGGTGGTTAATAGAACACTGGAAATGTATCTTCGGTGCTTCGTTGGGGACCAGCCACGGCGCTGGATCGAGCATCTTCCCTGGGTAGAGTATTGTTATAATACTTCATTCCATACTTCCTTACAAACATCTCCTTTTCAAGTGGTATATGGTCGAGAGCCCCTAAGATTGCTTTCTTATGAACCAGGTACTGCATGCCTCGATGCAATAGATGTCGCTTTACAATCCAGGGACAAGTTATTGAAAAGTGTATGTGAACATCTTCAGCAAGCTCGGTCTCGTATGGCTGATTTTTATAACAAAAAGGCATCGTGAACTTCATTTTGATCCAGGGCAATGGGTTTGGCTACGCCTTCACCCATACCGACAATTATCAATACATAGATGCCTTTTTCAAAAGCTTGCTCCAAAATATTTTGGGCCATATAGAATCCTAAAGTGTGTGGGTCAAGTGGCTTATCAGTTAGAGTTGCCTACCAATAGCCGTATACTTGATGTTTTCCATATTTCATTGCTTAAGGAATTTAAAGGGTCCCCTCTTGATAGTATTCTGTCTCTTCCTTTAGTTCAAGATGGCCAAGTGCTTATCCAACTGTTTGACATTTTTAAGGCACGTCTAAATAGAGGGGCACAAGAGCTTTTGTTTCATTGGACCGGTGGGTTGCCTAAGGAAGCTACTTGGTTAAAGTTGAATGACTTTAAGCACCTGTTTCCTACCTTCAAGCTTGAGGACAAGCTTGCTTTGCTAGGAGGGAGTATTGATACGTTCATAGGAATTCCATATCGTAGATGAAAGAACAACAAAGGAGCAATAGCAAAACGGGTGAAAGAGATATAATCCGTTAGCATGATGTTATCCTAGAAAGATATAATCGGTTAGCATGATAATTCCACTTATCCATTCCACAAATTTAGGCTTTTTATTTGTATTCATCCCAATTTTCCAGCATAAGATGTTATTAGCAGTGTATAAATTGCTATGACCAAAGTGAATAAAAGATATGAGTTTTTCGTAACAACGAATATTGAGGGAGAAGAGGAACTCAACAAATCCTCAACCATTCATTATAGCTTTGTTTAGACCCATCTGACAAGATAGGTGGAAAAAAGAAAACTGTAGCACTCACTCCTACAAAATCTTTCACTCCTCACGACGTGCAAGGTCCCATGATGCAATCCCAAGCAGCGGCCTTATCAAAGTCATCCACTTATTTACTTCTTAAACTATGTCTAACAAAAGGAAAAGTTCAGTAGTAATTGATATGTACTCACTAGCATATTAGTTTTTTTTTTCTTTCCCAATGATGTGACAGCAAACAATACCAGCAGAATTCTTACAAAAAAAAGACAATAGCAGCTCCAGATTATAGTAAATGACAAGTAATAGAAAGCATAAATCCATTTTAAACATGATAAGGACCAACTCCAGCATTGACCTGAATTCACTACATTTTTCATGTTAATGGCTTCATATGACATAAATAGAAGAGTCAAAAAGCCATAAACGTAACAGAGGTCAAAAAATTGAGATCCCCCCCTGCAGCACTCATACCAAACTTGCAATTACCAATAAAACCAGAAACATAACTCTTTTCACTTGTCAAGTTCTGAAAATTCATTTTCACACTGATGCCTTCTTCTACTAAGTTAAGAACAACATACCATTAAAATAATAGACTGCAGAGGAACATACCTCTCGAAGACTAGATATCCAATCTCTTTTAACATTTGTACAATTATCAACTTCAGGCTTCGCTGATTCCTCCGGTAAGAAATGTTCAGCACCATCAGACCTTGGTTTTATTGGAGAGAATTCTTCGTGTCTAAAACATGAAACTTTCCATTTCTGCATAACAAAACAAAACACGCATATGCGCAAAAACATTCAAAAAGTTAATATTAACATAAGCCCTATGTTTTGGTCTGTGAGAAATTAAGAAAAAAAATTCAGAATAGAAGGAAATAATTATCATCCACCAGAGGTCTAGAAGCTTCTAACCATTTCAGTTAGTAAAATAGGGCCATAAGATACACAGGGTTCTTTTCTTATGTATTCTGTTCCTTGCTTTTTCCAAGTTAGCAAACAATAGCTAACTCTAATAAAATGCTTAAATTTCTGAAGAAAAATTAAAAAAGGAAAACGAGAAAAGGTCCAAGAGCTCAATAAAGAAAAGGAAACTGGAAATTATACATTTGCAGTTCTGGGTAACTTGGGACTTGAGTCGAAGATACGACAGTTCCACGGAGAAAGAAACCAGCTTGATTTGGCGGGTGGGTTGGACACCCTAAATTTGGATAAGGAAGGGACAAGAATTGGGCGCTGGGATACAGATAGAGAGCAACAAGAGCTCAACATTTAGGAACAGTTGGAGACTCCAATTGCATCACATAAAAATCGAGAAAAAAAGAAGGGGAAACCCTAAATCGCAGAAAAATGACAGATTGGTAGCTGAGAGAAGCTTGCTCTTGATTTTGTGGAAGAAGACGGGGTGCTGTTTGGAATTAGATATTCGATAGGGAAGTTAATAGGTAATAATTGTAGGTGTGAATTGAAGCATATCCCGAATAGAGGGTGTTTGGGAACGTGGAATCGGTTGGTGCCCTAGGATTTAGGAAATTGGACTTTTGGGTGGTAAATTTTTAATTTTAAAATTGATTCATCTAATTGTTTAATATATCTCTTGATGTGTTTAATAGTAATAATAATAATAACCAATTAGAGGAGAATTCTTGAGGAGACTGAGAGATTGGAAGTTGCACTTGCACTCCACTGGCATGATTCCAAGGCATCATCATCTATAATAATAATAATAACACTAGTAATGTGTAGTAATAATAGGTGCTTAATTTGCACAATGACATGCATTTAATCTCAAAAGGTACAAGATGGAATAACATTTAATCCCAAGAGGCATACCATGGAATCACATTATTGTCGGAGCCTTTATTCATACGCAACAACAACAACCAAAAAAATGAAAAAAGAAAAAGAAATAGAGAGCTAATTTAACAGAGTCAATACATAAATGACTTGCTGGCTGCTTCCTACTTTCCTAGAGAAGGCAAAGAAGATGAGGTAGTATCCAAACCAAAGACAACTACAAACTGTATGTCATGCCCACCTCAATGAGAGAAATGCGAGGAATACTCAAGCTGACAGCAGGAGCTCGGCAGTTTTTACGCAATGAAGAGTAGAAGATATTGATCAAAAACTTCTTGAAAAATGATGAGTTCCATTTTGCCTTAACGTAAGAATGGCCAATTACATATGCTATCCCAGCATGCTTTGCTTCCAGAAGTTCCAGAAGCTCCTCCTTAACATTTGAATCCTTGCATCCCGTATCCAACAACTTGAACCGAATTCTCCTCCGATCACTCAGTCGAGGCAGCTCCTGCTCATACATACATTTTAATTTCTGTAGCGTCAGTGACTTGCTTTTAGTTACAGTTGCCACGAGGCCTGAACTGCATTCTCCAATTTCCCCTGACGCTGACACTTCAATTCTTTTCCCAAACTTCTCAGAAGTTCTCACAACAGCCAGCTTCCCATCAATCGAGCTGTCGGCAGTCCTGGAACCTTCTGCTTCTAGTTGGATAAATTCTGCTACACTCATCATTAGTTCATTTTCAAAATCACATTCACTTTCATATTCTTGGACATCTTTGTAACCATTTCGAACAATGCAGCGATACAACCGGTAAGATTTTGGACCTATCCGACCAATAAGATACCTTTCCTTTTGGGGTACAAAAGGAACTGGAACAGTTTTAACACAAATAAACACGAAGACTTTGTAAAATGCTGGCAAGTTGGTTAAGAATTGGGAAAATGTTGCTGGAACTCCATTTGCTAACTCGGTGTAAATAAGACCAATCCCAGGGACCCTAACAACCCCAAGATCAGAACCTAGATTTAAAATCCATTTCATGGGTACTTTGTTATGTTGGTCATGTAGATACTTCTTCCTGCTACCATAATGCCACGCATACATCAAGAACACAAAAACTGCAGAAAGCAGAAGAGAACCCATCCAGCTTCGTGAATCTTCATAAGAGAAGATGAGAAGAAGATTATCTCTATCACTCCAAAGAGTAAAAAGTAACAAAGCGCTAGCAGCAGACTCTTATGCCATACAAAGTTGATAACCAATGAAGTAAGCAGAGTAGTCAAAAACATCACAATAATGCACGCGATACCTGAAATCAAATTTGCAGAATTAGTTTTTCTAATCTAGCAAATGAAAGAAATGTGATCTAAGTTATTAATATATCTTAACCTACATCATAAACAGGACTTAGTCAACAGCGATAATAATAAATGCTAATGCAGTTAAACCAGCGCTCCCAGTGAGATCATTACACCCCATGCTTAATTTTCATGGAGCCGTCAGCCTAAAATTCAAAAGGTCTTTCGGAGGGATAAATATGAGCAGTTTGCAAGACTACTGATAAGATCATATTGCTAAACATCATTCATTTTTATGTAGCAGAAAAGTGCAGGTCAAGTAAATAAAATTTGAAAAAACTCCAGTCTTTTCTTCCAAATTTATCTTCCAGTAGAATTTTGTTGATTCCAACACTGATGTGTTCATTTAGAAATTTTGGAAAGGAATTATTTACTAGTAACCCTATTAATCAAAGTCATAGTAAAGGAAATGGAAGGTTAGTTATTTTTCCTCAGGACGCATCTATCGCATGTCTGCTTTTAAACTTGTGCCTAGGGGCTTATCACTGCAGACCCAGAAATCATTAATGCATCAAACAATGGCCTCCAAAATTTCAAACATTGGACTCAAGATGTCCTGATCAATCAAATTAAGCTTCTCATGTATTATCAGATTTTAATATTACAATCATAATCTGGATTCACCAATTACGGAAAGACTTCACGTTACTAAATATGTGTAGAAGTAGAGAAGACTAACCGTAAGCATTTCCTATATGATTAGTGTCTTGAGAACCTACTGTAACCAACAAACAAAGAATCATAAGGATCCAATTTATTTCAGGGATAAATATCTGGCCATTACTCCAATTTGATTTGCGGACAATTTTGATACGTGGAAAACATCCTAATGTATAGCATTGTTAAGTGGCTGAGATCGCAGCTTGACTGGCAACTATTGCAGTTAAAGTTGCCATCGCCATGATTGGCCAGGAGAATGAATCTGAGAAAAAGGATAAACATAGACATGAGAAATGGACTGAAACAGCAAGAAGAAAATCAATATTTGTTACCCAATTTTATTTCTGTAACAAGTATCGAAAAGAAAATGACATCAAGAACTACAATAAAATACATTTTTGTTAGACAATGGCAGTAGTACGTAAGAAATTCGTTACAAAAATATAGCAGCTGTTAATAACTGTTACAAACTATAACATATTCATAAGGATTAAACAGCTAATGTAAATAACATAATCATAGGAATTACTTTCCTAGTTTAGCCTATGTCCTGTTGTATATATACTTGAATAATTCTAAGAGAATATACAAAAATCATTCTTCTCATTTTCTCTGCTTTCTCATGTTATCAAAGCTTCATCGAGTTTCTAGGTTTGTTTCTTGAAAGTTTTTTTTTCGTTTTCTACTCTATATTGAGACAGTGCACTATTTGTGGGTAACAAATTTTGAGAGATTTTTTTTCTCACCTTCTTCTTCATAAGGCTCTATGGGTGCTGATAGGCCATCATTTCAAATTTGGTTGACAGATTTCCAGTGTGTGATTGACACGCATTGCCACATTCCCAAACGTCCTTCCCACGCGTCGCCGCGTGAGGGCAGATGAGTTGCCGTTTGCCACTCCGATTTCACCTCCTCCATCCCTGTCTAAATATCCGGTCAGTTTCTTCTAGGTACTGTTGATTTGTATTGGTGTGGGTTGATAGTCCTTCTCTGCTCTCTTCCTTGGTACGAGTGTCTCTGAATTTATTTCAGTATTTTGCATTAAGGTTGGCTTCTTCTTTTCCTCCTCTATTTGATTGATATTGTCATTTGGGATTGATTTAAATGGCTGAAGGTAGCGATACGGGCGGTGAATAAGAAGACTATTATTGAAATTACGTTTGGTTTATCCAAAATTACTGATAGAAAATTAACTCGAAGAAAAAAATTATACACAATAGAAAAGGGTTATCTGTAGATTTGTGACTAGTGTAGAATTGAAGGATCATTTAATGAGTAATTCTCCTCCCAAGAATGATGTTGTTGCTCGAAAGAAATGGTTAATGAAAGATTATAAATTGTTTAATCAAATTCATAATACTCTAGACCCAACTGTTGATAATATTGTGAATCATTATGATTGTGTAAAAGAATTATAGGAATATCTAGAATTTCTGTATACTTGCAAACAAGATCTATCTTATGTTCATGACTTATTGTTAAAGATTTATCGGGCAGAATAAAAAGGTTGCTCCCTATTTTAGTATTATATTGGAATGAGACAAGCCTTTAAAGAAAAGCAAGCTATTTTTCCTATTGTTGCTGACATAAAGCAAATGCAAGAACAAGAAAATCAGATTGTGGTACAGTGTTTCTTAGCAGGGTTGGGTTTTGAATATGAGGTGGCACACACATGATTATTAACAAGTAAGACACTTCCTTTACAAAAGTATATGCCCGTTTGCTTTGTGTTTGTAAAGATGGTGACGTGACTTCTGATATGGTGTCCAATGACACAGTGGCGTTGGTTAGTATCGTTTCAAATGCTAATCGCGGTGGCAAAGGTGGAAACGAAAGTTGTTATATTGCTGGGAATAGTAGCAACCCTTGTACCTATAATTACTGTGGAGTTTAGGGGTATATTAAGAAGAATTGTTGGAAATTACATGGTAAGCTTTCCAAGTACATGGGTCAGAATAATAACAGAAAAATTTACAAATGTGGCTACTTAGGATGACATCCTATTGCTTGCTTAGTCATCCTCACCTTCTATCACAATTTTAACGGATGATTATGCTCGTTTAACCAATGCCCATCAACAAATTTCGGCCACTTATGACTCACAATAGCCATCCTCTGCGACATCAACTTTGGCTAATACAGGTAATCCTGCTGCCTGTGTCTCCACCTTATCTTGGGTTATTGAATCAAGTGCTCCTGATCATATGACCGGCAAGACAAGTATCCTCTCTTCTTTCAAGTCTACCACTAATTTACCTTGTGTTACTTTAGTTAATGGATTTATCGCTTTTGTAATTGGGCATGGGATAACCCCCACAAAATCTCTCCCATTGTTACCAAGGCGGTAACAAACACCGGATGGGGATAGTGCACTGTTAAGGAGAATAGAAGGAGCAGCCGGATAGAAGAGGCCGGCGTGGGGTGGAGGAGAGTCAGAACAGAGAAAGTAGGGTCTAGGGATAATAATCTTCTTATTTTTCTAATCTTTCTG
>JAOQMS010000179.1:30625144-30660725 GCA_027563885.1 Erythroxylum longipes | reverse complement strand
AGTGATCAAGGTGTTATCGTTGGGTGATAACTTACGTACTACGATAGTCTGCATGCATGATAGTATCAGAGCGAGTACGCATGAAGGAATTAGACTCCGAAAAAAGGGGTTTAACAGATATGGTATCAGAGAAAGCAAGCAAGCAAGAGTCAGATTCCGGAAATGGGGTCTGACATGTAAGCCAGACTCAAGACAAGGAGCTGGAAGTGGTAGACACAAGCGAAGGTCAAGTAGTCAAAAACGATCTTCCAAGTAAGATTATGAGCAAATTAGTGCCAGTAAATCAACGGGTATTCCCGTATCAATTTTTTGCTCAGAAAGAATTATATGCTAGGAGGGGAGGAGGAACGTTACAAGAAATCGAGGCAAACAAAGTTGAGGAAGTGACAGAATGAATACAATCTGACTTGAAATTACAAGAGTCTGTCATAGAGAAGGGGAAGGAGAAAACATTGGAAGATAACCCCAACATAGTGAAGAAGGGTGATCTAAGGGATTTTTTCATCCCCTGTAGTATCAACAAGATCATCATAGATAGGGCATTCACAGACTTAGGTGCAATTATAAATGTGATGCCCTACACTTTCAGTCTTTACGAGAGTTAATGCCCACAAAGTTTTTAGTTAAGACGGTTGATAGGACTTGATTAACACCGATAGAAATCATACAATATGTGCTGGTCAAGGTTAGTAATTTATCTATCCCATATATTTCTATATCTTGCACATCAATGAAGATGAGGATACTTCGATGATTCTTGGTTGACCATTTTTAACCACTGCACGCTCAATGATTGATGTGGATAGGGCGAACTAATTTTACGAGTAGGGAAGGAGCAACTGAACTTTAAGGTGACTATTATAGAGTACGGAGCTGTTTCAACTCCAATGGATCACAATAAACCTGAACCTCTAAGAGAATAGGAAGATATTGAGAATCCTGCAAATGCTTTCTAGAAGAAGCACTCGAGAAGGAGAAGGAAAGGCAAAGGAAATTCCAAAGAAGGTGGTAGTTGCAATATGGAAGCAAATATTCAGACTTTGAGATTAGTAACGAAGCTATCATCAAATCAGTCATTCTAACCACCGTGAGCTTTATAAGGAGTGTCGAGCTACCGACGTTAAAAGAAGTGCTACATGGGAGGCAACCTATGGAAAATTTGGTTTGTTGTTCAATCTTGTTAGATTAGTTGAATTTCATAGTTAGGTTTATTCTTGTTTTGGTTCAATAAAAGCAAAAAGAGGAATAGGAATTCAGAATCATAGGGAAGAGTAAGCAAGCATATTAAGAGAAGCGAAGAAGAACTATAAATTGAGAGAAGAAAATAATTAGAAGAAGAAGGTCTTGGTGTCAGGATACAGGCACTAGCTAGACTCAGTGGTATACCGCATGCCACGATTGTGGCATAGCAGGCCATGATTGTGGCATACGAATATGCACAAAAAAAGCAAGGACGTAAACTTTAAGTGACATCTTTACCATTTTACCCTTTTTACCACCTATTTATTCAATTCTTACTTAACTTTCACCTTCACTTTCATTTTTACTTTATCTCTTTAGAATTCCAACTTTCAAACAATCCAATATCTCTCTAGAATTTTTCATAGTCCATATTCCAATTTCAAACCAATCATGCCTCGTATCAAGCAAACTGCCTGATAGGAGCCTCACGGAGCACAACAAGTTGCAGGACGGGGGAGACGAAACCAAGCAGTAAATTTTGGAGCTTCATTTCCCATTTACACTGAGGAAGAAGGTACTCGTTTTCGTTCCCTTAGTTCTAGGAACATTGTTGTGCCTAAATATTTTGATTTTGATACATTAGATAGAATAGAAGTGCATGAGCAGGTAAAGAACTTAACAGAGGGGATCTAGTGGGGACAATTTATTAGATTCCAATTCCCCGTTTGTGAAGAGCTCACCCTAGAATTTTTCACGTCCCTTTGACCCCAAGAACACTAAGGAATTATGGTTTAGATTGACGGGGAGAGCGTATGAGTTAGTTGTAGAAATGATGTGAGACATATGTGGATTCCTTGAATCCACCTTTGTCGACCAACAAGATGACTTCCGTCCCTCCTAATACTGGCATAAGCTTACCGGCATTGAGCATTTTTACACCAAAAATGCCCACAACAACATTATCCTGTCACATGAACACTTGTTGCTGCACAAATTTATGTGCCAGCTGGTCTTTGACAAATTAGAGACCAACAAGTGTTCAACCAAGGAACTGTTCATACTGTGGTGCATGGACCATAATATCCCAGTCTTCACATCCACGCATGTGTTGAATGCTCTTGTTGTAGTTCCGTGAAAGCGGATCAACCATCTTGGAAAGGGGTACCTGGTTTCCACCAACGTAGGCATTTTGGTATTGATCAGAGGGGGTTAACAGTGCACTTGCCCGAGTTCTTTAACCACCATCATCTATTTCAGGAAGAAAAATATTCATTTCACCAACATGAGCATCTGAGAAATAAATGAAAAGACACACGTGAGGACCAGGACGGGTCAGGCAAGCTCGAGCTCTGCGCCACCTAGGCAGGCACGGGAAGCGTCAACTAGCGAGGAGTCAAAAGAAGAGGAAGAAGAGGACCAACGCTAGACAACAGTTTTGGATGCGATATCCGAAACCAACAGAACATTAAAGGCAGTGGTGTGTACACAAAGATGCCAAAGTCGAGAAATCCACCGACTCCATCCGTATTTCAAAGCCTAGGGTATTCAATTACCACCTCCCACAACATCACCACCTCTTTCTCCTTAGGATCCAAATTTAACCTAAAAATGTTTCTTCAATTTTATTTTGTTTTGTGTTAATTATTTTTCTATTATTTTTAGTTTTAATTTTATTTTATCCTTAATTTTATCTGTTCTTTGTTATTTTTAATTTTTGTTTGCACATTTCATTTATGTATATATCGTGTGGGTTCCTTCTCACATTGAGGACAATGTGTTGTTCAAGTGTGGGGAGGGATTCTGTGTTTTTCTTTGTTTATGAATTTTGCATACTATATGATAGTATTATGTTGCATAATGTGAAGTGCGTGAATGTATCAATGACTTAGATTGAGTGAATTTTTTTTAATTTTTGACATAGTTTATTGGGGTTGTGAACAATCATTAGCCTGCAAAATTAGTGAATTAGGGGGCCTTTGGATAATTATACAGCCTATTTAGGACTTAGTGGAAATTTAGCACCCGATAGATTGTCGCATTCATTTACAATTTGAGGCCTTTTAGGTTAAGTAGCTTAACTAGTATTTTTAATGGAATCGAATAGCTAAAAGCAACAAGGTAAAAAAAAAGGGGTTTAATTCAATAAATCACTATTTCGTTGACCTTCGGGTTATGAGTAAAGCTAATAGCCAGTTGAAAATGGGATGTAGCTGAGTAACTAGATCAACACGCATCACAAATGTGTGCCTTCGCGTAAAAACGCTATAATGATGTTTTAACCAAGCTATTTAATAAATGACTTAGTTGAGTAGTCGGATCGACATTCATCACAAATGTTTGCCTCTGAGTAAAAGACTATGTCCCGGTTTAAAAAAAGGTGTTTTAAATAAACACCTACCAGACTTGTAATAAGCTTGAAGTTTAATGGAATTATATCTATGAATAGTTACTAAGTGAATTATATCTAGTAATAATTACTAAGTTTGAGAGACCGAAAAATTATTAATGTGTGTGCACAATTGAAAAGGGTAAATTGGTTAACACTTAGTTTTGAGTTAGCTATATATTTAGTTTAAAGCCCCTAGACATATGTTTTGCATGTTAATGATTTGACACAATCGATTGATTGTGTTTGAGATTAAATTAATTTCATAAAGATAGAAGCCATCGTCTCATCACTTCATTATATATTTTGTGTATTGTGTGTTTTTTCGTTTGCTTGAGGAAAAGTAAATGTTTAAGTGTGGGGATGTTAATAATAGTGTTTTGTATGATGTTTTAGGGTTTGATTTGTTATGCATTTTGTGTTAAGTATGCATATAGGGTTTAATTAAATTAGTTTTTGTGTTTAAGTGTTTTTATGGGTTAGTTTGAATCTTTGAGCTTAAATTGTATATTTTTGAGGTACCTTGATGGGTGTGCTAGTATTGCAGGGTAAACAGGGAAGAACGGTAAAGATTTGAAGAGTTTTGGGCCAAAATTAATAAGCCACCATCGTGCACATTAGCCACAATTGTGACACAAGAGGGAGAGCCAGAGGCACCAGGAGCTACGATTGTGATAGAGAGCATCAAGTTAGGCCACGATCGTGACAGAAAGGAAAAAGTGCTAGCCACACTATGATCGTGCCCTACGTCGTGCTGACAAAAAAACTCAATTTTTGGGTGATTTTTCGGACCGTTTCGACCCTGAGTTTGACCTAGAGTTGCTATCAAATAAATAGAACAATACCTACAAGCCACCAGTAGAGATTAAAGAGCTGAGAGAACTGCACAAACATGAGATTTTGCCAAAAATCTGAGGGAAAACCTAGTTAGAGATCAATCGATTAAGGAAGGAGATGAAGGAAAAGAGGCACGGAGACATGCTTGACACGACGTACTTCCCAGAACAGGTGGTTTTATGCAGTTGTGACTCTAAGATCCATTCCGACAGTATTTTCTAGTCTTTATTTCGAATTCATTGATGTATGGGATTTGAGATTGATTAGAATTATTTGTCATTGAGTGTTGATTTTTTTTTAAACTCACCTTCGGGTTTATTTATTCCTGAGATTAATAAAATTGATTTGATTGTGTTTTATTTCGATTTATTATGATTCAATTTGATTCTTCATAACTGGGCAATAAACTAAGAGGGTGAGTCGGTGAAAATCATCAATTTAGATTAACGAGAGTTAGGTAAATCGATAGGTAGAAAATTGAATCAAACTGGTAGATTTGTGTAACGAGAGATCGAGCACAGATTCCCAGTAGGTTAATAAACAGTGTTAGAACTAATTTAGGTTTTAGACAAATTGCGGATCGAGAGATCGCAATTTCCATAATTTGAATTAAGGTTTAGGGTTAAGAATTATAACTCGAGAGAGAGTAATTTACCCTAGAATTGTCTAGGCTCATTAAATCGAAAATTTCATAATTTGATAGATTTTCTTTAATTTCAAATAGATTCCCCTTTTCTCTTAATTGGTCGCTTTTAGGTTGAAATTTAGATTATTTGTGTGAGTTTGCTTTTGTTTGTTCTTTGGGTGTTTAATTTCTCGTAATTGATTCTCAATTGATTTAAATTTCTGCATTAGTTGTTATTTTAGGTTTGCAAACTTAGCTGCCGTTAGATTTTAGGAATAGTTCCCTTTCTCGTGGGATCGACACCTTAGATACTACCCAAACGACCGATGTGCTTACGGAATTTACCGAGGTTATAAATAGTAAAACTTCGCACGTGCATAACCTTGCGAACAATTTTCCAACATCAAACATAGCAAGCATAAGGAAAGAAATTTATGGAATCAAGCAACATCAAGAAAAATCCTCTATGAGTATGGAAGCGCTTCAAGAAGTTGTGCCAATTACCCCCAAAATATTTCTATAGGAATATTTCCTATTGTTGAGCAAGTTTTACTTCTAACAAAACTGTTAATATTTTCAAGTATACAGATTGTAAACTTGTAGTATTGAAAGGTTTCGATCCCATGAGTAACTAGATAAAACGAATTGAACCTAACTTTGTCTAAGGTAATAAAAGGTGATTTGAGTGAAATAATAACAGAAAATTGAATAAATCAAATATCAAATGAGCTGGTAAAATTAACTAAGGATGATCAAGTATGTATACATAGGATTTATTCTTTCATTATTTTCTTCCCCTAACGTTTACTGATTCAACTATGTTTCAATTCAAGATTTTTTAAGGATCACTCTTTCTTAAAACATAACCAATTAACCCTAATTAAATCTAAAAATTCCATAACTACAATCTTTTAATTCACAACTCTATCCCTAACTTTTTCAATTAGTTCTGAAGTTATCTATTGAATAACCAAGTTCTCACACATGATCTCTCTTTAATTGATAGTTGATTTATAAATTGTGTGACATATTAGTTCGCCAACTCTTGTTGCGGAAATTAATCAAATTACTTTTGACTCACTCTCTTGATTTATTGCCAAAGTATGAACATGCACCATTAACACAACAAAAAATATGTATTGAAAGAATAAAGATTAAAATAATAAAACAAATATAGGATAAAACCTAATCTGGACATTTAGTTTACATATCAAGCAATATGAAAATAAAAAAAGAAAGAAAAAACTCTATTTAGAGCTTGATTTGGAAAATTGAAATCTGGATGTGTCTCTTCTACCTTGTTTGATCCACTTTTACAGGATGGTGGCCACCTTTTTGGGGTGTTTTCACTTTCTTAAATAGTCACAGAGGGTCTTGGGGGTGTAACTAAGGTTTTTACCCTTTGTTCAGTTCCAAAAATGCCCTCGAACCCTGAAACCATGAACTGTTTGTTTAGTTTCAAAGATCAGTGGATTTTTTATCGAAAAATCTCTTTTTGATTTTCTTTAACATTAACCTAGCTTTTGATGCTAAGGTAGACACCTTGTCATGAATGTCCCCCAATTACTCAACTAGGCCATGTTTTTATTATTGATCTTAGTTCGAATGTCATTCTAGCCTTTTGACACAAAGACAAACATTACATTAACCTAGATTTTGACGCTAAGGCAAACACATTGTCATAAATGTCCCCGATTACTTAGCTAGGCCACATTTTTATTATTGACCTTAGTTCGAATGTCATTCTAGCCTTTTGACACAAAGACAAACATTTTATTGTTAATGCCCCCAATTACTTAGCTATATAAAATTCTCAACTGGCTACTAGCTCTATTTATAATCCAAGGGCTAGAGGAATAGTTATTTATTTAAGACACATTTTATTTTAAATTTCACATGGCCTACCTCATTTCTTTTAGTCAATCATCCTCATGAAAACTACTAATGATACTAATTCATTCAATTAAATTATAATTATAAATGTATATAAAAAATTTCCTAAAGTGAACAAAATGAATTTCATATCCTAATTAACATGCATATTTAACCAAAGGTATTTAAAAAATAAAATTCATAAATCAATTTGCCATGACAAATTAAATGAACATGTTCAAAGCTAAACTAATTCCATCAAATTATTGCCATTGACACATTCACAAAATTCACACATATTCAACATATATTCACATAATGTCAACCTAATCAAAACTAAGACAATATGACATGCAAAATGTCACACACACGACATGTCAATGCACAATCCTCCCCACACTTAGGCAACACATTTCCCTTAATGTGAGAAAAACAAATGACACATAAAAGAAATTAACAAAAAAAGAAATAAGTAACTGAAAATGTTAAGAGCACGAAACCTATTAAGGAGATTGAGATGGTGATGGTGTGAGTGATGAAATTTGAAGACCTTCTATGCCATAAAATTCCAACACTTCACTTTTTACAACATAAACATGAAAAGTAACAAAGTATCAACAAATTAAACCAAAAATAATATAGAAAAATAAAATAAAATAGCAAAATCCTAGTTCTTAGGTTGCCTCGCAAGTAATGTTTAGTTAACATCATTAGCTTGACGTACTCTTCCTTTTATGCTCAACCTAGGTCTATTATGAGTGACTTGCTTCTATCCAAGTTACCCTATTTTAGTTTATTATCTTGTAATAAGCTACATATTGCAAGATAATAATAAGGACATAGTTAATCAAATTAAGAAAACCTAGTAAGTTTAGTATTTTCTTTTTGGTAACAAATTGTTAACAAAATAGAGAATGATGAAACTCCCTGGATCTTCGATTGAATATAGCAGTTTGTCCTCTAATAAGGTGAATTACTTCCTTTCTTCTTAAATCACCACTGTCCCCTCTTCTTCTTTTTACTTCTTGAACAGAGACTTCCTTATATGCTTCAAGCTCTATTTTCGTCGTCACCTGTTCTTCTTCTTCTTGCTACTTTAAAGATTCAGCTACATCAATTCTCATGAACGAGTTGCCCTCGTTTGGATTCTTTAATATCTTATTCATATTTAATTTCAATTGTTCATCACCAATTCGAAGGATGAGGTTGTCTTCATCGATGTCTACCAAAGATTTTACAATATTCAAAAATGGTATGTCAAGAACTAGCGGACAATGGTATTGCTCAGAAAGCTTTCCACACTTCTCGTATAGAATTCATTGGCAAGCTGGCCCAGTTGAACCCCTAGATTGTTAATAAAAGATAGCTCAAAGACAAACGATTCATTTACTAAAAATTAAATCAAAATAATTTACATTTACCTTATATAATTTACTTTATTTAAAAAGTTGCAAATAGTTTAGTGTTTTGTTGTATGACATTTGAATTCAAATTTATTTAACCTTACTCTGTGAAATTTGTATACCTGTTCCATTGATCAACATTCAACGTGCCATGTGAAGGTAACTCTGTATTTATTCTTGACAAATAATGCCATCCCTATGATGACTATAGTATAACATTCTTTGCAATTATATGCTATCATATACTCTCTCTTCTCAATGTCGGATAATGTACATTTGCTTTCCTTTCTTGTGATAATTCAGGAGCTACATATATTCAAATCAATCAGAATTTTCCTCTTCCCATAAGGACCATAACTAAACAATTACAAAGATAAGGAGGAGTTGGAAAATAGTAAAAAAAACTAAGTTGTTACTAGTGGATTGTGAGGATAAAATTTAAACCTTAATGGCAAGTGGGTGGACATGTTCATTGATATCTCTTAGAAAAAAAAAGCATGTTAAGGGGTAAGAGATTTTCAATCTAGACGATTTTTAAGATGGAACATATTCCAAGTGGTAGACAGTTCAGTTTCTTCAGGTCAAGGTCAACATCCCATTTTATTAGTAATTTGTTTTCTTCAAAATGAAGACAGAAAATATTTCATTTCTTTTTCTTTTTCTCGTTCTCTTAAGTAGAAAAGTTTCCTCGAAATGTTTAACTTTGTTGAGGGATTTTTTTGACTTCAAATTTCTTTTTAGGACTATACTTAATTACAGCAACCGATGAAGGCGAGGTAGTAGCCAAAAGCTAAAATACCTAAGTTGAATGGTTAAGGGAACTTGCCTCCTTTTAGTTGTTCTTCTCAAGTCGTTTTTTTGAGTTGTAGGCAGTCTTTAATTTGTTACTTTATTCCCTTTTTGAGAATCTATTCCTCCACTATACATATATAATATCTTTATATCTTCTCAATTTCTTCCTACGTAAAATCTTTTTCCAGGAAATATTCTAAAAACAAGTTTTGAGAAAAAAAAGAAAATTTTTGGAGGCAAATATTGCCTAAAAAATGTTTTTGGCAGAAAGTTTCTAATTGATTCACCAATATTCTAACATTTATTTGTACCTTGAAAGATTTATAGTCACGAAATCAATGCAAGTATATAAATGTCTTGCAATTCTAGAATAATATTATCACAAATAAACAAAAGTTGCAGCTGAAATAATAATTGAAGCATTATTAATTAGATTTAAATATAGTGTTGCTTTGATATTTAAGAATCGAAAAAGTAGAATTGAAATGAACCTTTTGAAACTAAAATGCCCCTATATTTTGGTAATCTGTAATGAACCTAATAAATTTAAAATTTTAATCGAGAATATTTCTAACTTATTTGGTGTGATTCAATTGGTATAATTATGAACCTAATAAATTTAAATTTCTAATTGAGAATATATTTTTTACTAATTTAGTATGATTCAATTGGTGCAATTATGATATAATGATTATGGAGATATAATCTATATTGGGATGGAAGGAATATATGGTTTTGTTTCGATAATTGGAACCTGTTGGGACCTCAATTCATGATCTAAGGGATTAAGAGACTGAAAAGAATGATTTCTTATAATGTTAGGGTGTAGAAGTAATTGAAGAAGGAGCATGGAGAGGTAGGCATAATGGCTTTAAACTAATATTGAAAAAGGCCTCAAATTACAAGCCAAGTAGGGATGTGGAGGATTAGATCATCAGGGGAAGGACGAACTCGAAGCAATTCAATTCTCAAAGAACATGGAATGAAAGTGCTATAAAGCAAGCTGGTATAACTATTCCAAACATCTTTTATAGGTTATACGAGCTGTCCATACTCTACCACCTTCCCAAATTTTACTTAGAACAAATATATAGTACGATGATTTGGAGACAACTGGATGTAGGTTAAACAATGGTGAAGTAGGTTAAATTTATTCATAAAGGAGACTATACTTTATTCAAGTTTCCCTTTAGCTATGGAACTAATTCTTTATGGGAAGAATGGAACTTAAGAACATTACAGGGAACCAAATTGGAAGTGTATGAGCTTAGCAAGATCTTCCTCATAAGGATGAGAGAGCTCATTCTTTCTAAGAGGGTAACAAAAGAAATGAGAACTAATCTCACTTAGAGTTAGCGAATGGATAGTTAGGAAAGCAAGACCTAATAGGGGGAAGTGCTTGAAGGAAATGATATGCACATAATATCTACTACGTTGCAATGCATACTTAAGACAAAAAAGTCTAAATTTGTTAGATAACAACATGGCCTTGGTGGAGAATATCATATTGTTATCTTACATTCAAGTCTTGACTTTGACTTTTTGTTATTTTGTTTTAGGTTAAGGCTTATGCTCTAACTACTTTAGATTGAATTTAATTTATTATTCAGCTTATGAAAAAGAATTATAAATGATTTGTAGTTATGAATAATATAATGACATATTGTCTAGAAAAAATTTATGATGTTATTTGAGAATGGAAGTGGTATCAGTGATGATAAAATTAAATTTAAGTAGAAGAAGTAGAAAAAGAACATGTTAATTTAATCTTATGTCAAAATATTAAACATTTATAAAAATATCATATTATGATTTAAGAGTTAGAGAAAGTTAAGAAAAGTTTCTAGAGTCTGCAGCTCTCCATAAACCACCACTGTAAATATGTGAATTAAAGTGAAAATTTTGAAACTTTTCTTAATATTATTTTATTTTTAGAATGCAATTCCTCCTACACTTCTTCTTCGAATAGTTACTAAATAACTCTTACAATAACATAATATTATCCCCTATGACTCTAGCTAGGATATAGGCTCCTTGGGATTGATTGATGAACCTAGGAATCACTGGCCTCAACATGTCATAAAAATCTTTGAAATGACTTTATAAGTCATATTGCAATATGCTATTGGTTTGAAATCATATTGTTTTCTACTTTCCATCCTTAGTAATAAGAGTGATGTGAGTTATGTTGTGCTCAGAAAGCACATCACCATTCCTGAAAAACTCAAGAACTGCATCAAAATCCATAGGCTTTATAATAGAACAAGTTTTAATGAAAAGGTTACAATTGAAATCATCTAGTCTAGGGATGAGGATTTAGTTATATAAGAGAATTCCCAATTTCCATTATGGTAACAAGTCTATTGAGACTATCCACTTATTAAGAAGAAATAAACTCTTTAAGGATTTCTTGAAGAAAGGGAATTGAGGAACAAGAATTGATGAGAACATTAATTAATTTGGCAATGTAATCTACGACCTCAACTAGAAGAAGCTACTGTAAGTTCAATGTTTGGTAACCATGCTATAGACAAATGATCCTATTCTTATAATTCCTAGCAAGAGCATCTTTTTGGGAGTAAGGTGTGTTTATATCTCCATCTTTGAACCATCTAATATCTCTACTTGATCAAGGAGTAGTCAAAGCTGAAAGCCTTAGCAAAATCATTCATTTCCATTTTCTCCAGCTCTTGAAGATGATAGGAGGTTAGACTATTATAAAAATCGTATTGAATCTCCTATAACTTTCTCTTGGTAATGCTTAAAAGATGATGAGTGTTTCCGACATTGCATAAAAATAAAATTTTCATTTCTTGTTTAATCATCCTTATCTTTCTTACAAAAATGAATTTTTTGATGCCATAAAGTCAATATTTACTCCTTTCTATAATGCCTCACAAAGGCATACAAAATCAAACAAAAAATTGTTAAATTTAAAAGGAATTTTATGCTGTTTAAAATGTTTTGAATTTTGAATAAATAATGATCAGACATTGAGCTATTTTGAAAGAGACAAAAATTATAAGGATAGGCCTGAAGCCAAAGTTGATTCCTTAAGCATCTATCGAGCTTCCTTCTAATAAAGCACCTATTACTTTGATTATTTTTCTTGGTGAAGAAACATCCGCCTAAAGGGATATCTAATATTTACAAATATTTTGAACACTTTCTTAGATCAGAAGAAGGGATTACTGCAGATCTCTTACCTTCAGTTTCACTAAGATTATTGAATTAGTTAAATCCCTAATAATCAACTATATTGTATTGTTGATTTTTGCAATCTCCCTAAGCATATTCCACAAAGTCAGTCTCTAATAAGCAGTACTATAAGTATAAATGCATGAGATATGAACTATTGAATCTATTTTTTTATATTCTACCTTCATATGCATAATCTAGTTAGTTTAAGTTTCCACAATTGCTTGAACCATAGAGTTATCAAAACATATAACAATTCTGCCATTAGGATGTTGAGAATTATTAGAGACCTGCTTCCAATTCTAAGGAAGTAATAATATGAGATCACATTTATCATACTTTATTCTAGTTTCCAAAAGACTTGTAATGTCTGCTTTATTATCAAGGATCAAATCCCTGATAAACAATTTCTTATAAAATGCATTTTCACCTCTAGCACTCTATGTTAGAACTATCATTTGTGAAGTTCCCTTGTAAGGGATTTCTTCTTTCTATTGGATCTTCTCAAATTCAGTTTTGTTTCTAATTTCTCCCTCTACATTTTTTAGAGATTTATGGTTAGAGATATCTATGTTATTCCTTGCATCCTGTTATCTCACCTCTTTCCCCTTTAAAGTGCTAGCACTATTTCATCTTAAGACTTATGATTCTAATTAATTTTAGGAAATGTATGACTAGGTTCTTTGGAATTGAGCTCCTCTAAACCATTTTTAGTTAATTTATAAAACTCTCTTATCTTGAAGACTCTACTAGTAGGCCTTCATATTTTCTTCTTTTTTAATTTAGGCCTCCACACATATGTGACTCTAACAAGTTACTAAACGGTCGCATCTGTTCATTGAGCCTAATGATGCAGATGTCCTTAGGTAAACTAGATCACTCACCCAAATGTAAATTCTAGTATAATTTATTCTTTGGATTTCAGTTATGGCTTGGTCTATACATATTGTTTTGCTAGTAAAGATAGCTAATTGATGGATTGGAGATGATCAATATGTCTCAATCCCTTTTCCCTTCTTCCCTAAATCCTGATAAGCATTGTTTCCCCCACTCTGACAACCAACAACCATAAGTTCTGAAACTAACCATTTATTAAAGGCCTACACACAACCTAAACAAAATGTCTTTAAACAAACCAAAATTGAACACATAAAATAACCCAATTTCCACACAAACACACCTAGCTACAATAACCTTATACTCATCAAATTTCCAAACCTTGAATAGAACTGTAGAGAATATAGCGTAAGAGCCTAGCAAAACCAAAAAAACTTAGTCATTGATTGTTGGTGACTCAAGTAATATAGGGAAATTCAAATATGTGGAATAAAATAATAAGGAGCCTATATAGGCTCTAATTGATATTTTAAAGATGGGTCTAAGGAAATGGAGCCCCTCAATAGTAGGCTTCTTCTTAGAGAGAAGATTAGCCTTCCCTGTGGTGTACAAATGGGCTAATACAGTGTGGAATACTTGGGATTGGTAAGCTTGATGGTGAACTAAAATGAATTGTTCATGTTTAAGTTTAATTCATAGGAAAATGCACAAAGGGTGGTAGAAATTGCTCCCTGGCATGTTTAGAGCCATCCTATCTTATTAAAAAAATGGCATCCAGGAGTGATATTGGATAGAATCAAATTAAACATAGTTCCTCTATAGCTGAACTTCCACAAGGTTCCCATAGAGTTACTTGTCTATTAAAGGCATGAGTGACATAGCTAGCAAGATTGGCAAGCCTCTAGGAATGGATGAAAGCACAACACTTATAATGAGAATAGACTTTGTAGGAGTCTATGTTAATGTAGATATCACTAGAAAACTACTTAAAGAACTGAAGATAATGTAATTAAAGGATGATGGGAACCTAAAAGAAGGTGTTCTGAGAGTCTCTTATATATGGAAATCAAAAAGAAAAGAGAAAAAATAGGAATGGAGAAGGAAAGAAAATAAAAAAGCTACAAAAGCAAGAGAATTAGAACAAGATAAATTAGGGGAGGTCTTAGAAAATAGTGAACCTCCTGTAAAATAGATGAAGACAAAAAAAAAGAAGGAGATGAGGAAATATAGTCACCTAGAAATGAGTTCTAATTGAAATAAATAAAGGGAATAAGGAAATGCAGACACCTAGAAAAGTGGTTCTAATTGAAGAAAGTCTGGCTAAAGATGAGGAAGTCTAAACTTAAGATGAGCACATCAGGATGCCATTGACTAATAAAATGGAAGCATTAGGAACAAAACCAATTATAGCAAGCTCAACGCCTATTGAAGGTCAAAAATCAAAGAGAAGAAGATCAGGTAAAAAAGAAATGATGAGGTATATTATATTGAATATTAGGGATTTTAACGGTATGAGTTAGCAACTTATTGTAAGGGAGTATATCAATAATAGTAATGTTGACGTTGTTGGTTTGTTAGAAACCAAAATAAAGGAGGAAAGTTTACAAAAATATATATGGTTTCTTGGAAATGATTGGAAGGTTATTTCTAATCACTCTTTCTATGTAAATTAGAGAGTGGTAATAGGGTATAACTCCTCAAAGATTGATCTCATTAACTAGAAATGTACAGATTAAGTGATACACTGTGAAATGAAAATCAAGTTGAGTAATAGAAGGGTGGTTATTTCAACAATGTATATTGTAACTCATGGGTTATAAAGAATACTAGTATGGGAGGACCTCATCAACTGGGGAGACTATAGGAGATTTTAATTGTATTTTATACTCTAATGAAGTATGGGGTGGTAGGAGATGGGCTCAGTAGAAGGGGATTGAATTAGAAAGCTTAACTCAAACTATAGGTTTGATTGATTTGAAAGGGATTGACAATATATTACATGGAATATTAAGCAATAAGGTGATTAGTTCCTTATGAAAAAAACTTGACATATGTTTAGTGAATGTCAAATAGTTGTAGCCATGAAGATTCTACAGTATCAAATAATTTGCCTTATAAAGATTAATCTAAAATGCCAAGAAGAGACCAGAAGATCTCCATTCAAGGTTTTTAACCATCTTATGGATCATCAAAAGTTTAGACTTGCAGTGAATGAGAGGATGGAGTTGAGAGGGGATGGAACTAAAGGTTCTAAACTTACAATTAAACTGAAGCCTTTGAAAGAAAAATTGAAATTCCTCAATAGAGATAATGTAATACCAGGGTAAGAAAAGAAAAAAGAAGCATTGAAAAAGTTATAAGAATGCCAAAGAAGGATAATGTAAGAACTAGAAGACCGAAATTTGAGCAAAGAAGAAGCTGAGTTGATCAGGAAATGTAACAGTGTTTTGGAAAGCTATGACAACCTAATAAGACAAAAGTCTAGAATGATGTGGCTGAAAGAAGGTGAGAGGTGTACCAAATACTACTTGAATTCCATTAAAACTTGGAGGAATAAGAATAATATCAAGTTCCTAATAGATGGAAATGGAACCCCAGTCCAGGACTAGGGTAACTTGAAGAAAATTGTCTTTGGGAATGGAGAAAGTTTCAAATCAATGCCTAAGTTAGTTTTATGAGAAATAAAAAAGATTTTAGAACAAGAGAAGCCAAACTTAGTAAAGGAAATTGAAGATGTGGTGATTAAAAAAGTATCTTCGTAATGCATCTAGACAAAGCACTAGGCCAGATGGATTCAATGGGAGGTTATTTCTGAAAAAAGTGGATATGATAAGTGAGGAAGTGATAGTTGTGAAAGAAATTTTCCAAAGGGGAATAATTATAAAGGAATAGAATAAAACTTATATAAGTCTCATACCTAAGCAAACCAGTGCTAATAATCTTACCCATTACATACTACAATATCCTCTATAAGGTTATCATAAAAAGTTTGGAAAATAGGCTAAAGAATAGCCTGAGGAACATTATTAACCCCTCTTAAGGTTCCTTTGTTGGTGGAAAATTAGTAGGAAATAACATTATCCTGTGCCAAGAGTTTCTTAAAGGCTACAATACCAAGGTAAGTAGAGGAATTGCATAATCAAAATAGACCTAGCTAAGGATTATGACTCAATAAATTGGAGTTTCATCATAAAAACACTCAAAGAAGTTGGTTACCATTATAAAAAGGATTAAGTAAAGTGTTACAACCTCTAAGATTGCAATCTTGGGGAATGGTTAGCCTTTTGAGATGATAAATGCTAAAAGAGAGCTTAAGTAAAGGACCCCATATCCTCTTACCTATTTGTGCTAGGCATGGAGGTTTTGTCAACCATTTTAGAGAAAAATACCATAAACTCCATATAATTTCACTACCACAAAGGATGTAAAGGTATTAAACTAACCCCTCTTGCTTTTGTAGATGATATTCTTCTGTTTTATAGAGTAGAGAAACAATTTTTAAACATCATCCTACAAGTAATGGAAGAATTCATGAAAGTCTCTTGATTAAGTAGCAAACTAATCAAGAGTTGTTTTTACCTGTCAGTGAGTGCTAGAGGGGAAGTAGTTATAAAAGTTATCGAAATGGGCATGAAGCAAGGATTCATGCCTTTCAAGTACCTAGGGATTCATAAAAGAGGATCGATGATGTATGTTATAAGACATTGATAACTAACTTCTATAAATTTAATCATTGGTGTAACAAGTTTCTCAGTTATGGGGGAAGACTATAATTTGTTCAAACCATATTGAATTATCTTGCAAACTACTATATCAACCATGTAGTAATTCTAAAGAGCATTTTAAAGGAAATTAACAACAAGCTGAGGGAGTTCATATAGAATGGGCCTAACTCCATCAACAAGAAAGCCAAAGCTAAATGGAATTTGCTATGCTAACCTAAGCATTAAGGAGGTTTGGGGATATGTTTAGCTAGCTTAATCTACTAAATTAGAGTGTAAGTTAATAAGAATAAACAATAAAGATTATGATAACCTCAAGAAAATTGAAATTTTATTTTAAAATTGTAGTTAACCTTTTTCCTTTATTTAAAATTGTATATTGTCCTCAATGTACACAATAGAAGCACAGAAAAATTTATATCAAGGTAAACACAAAAAATGAGAAAGGAATATTTGATACTTCCCTGAGTAATATTAACTCCAAATTCTAAATTTGGTGAAGAATCCGTATGGTATTATGTATATACATCCTTATAATAGAGAAAAAGGAGGATAAAAAGGAAAAGAAAAATAATAAATAAAAATAAAAATAGAATTTAATAATTAAGTTAGAAAGGTTAGGCCCTTGGTAAATATAAGATAAAACAAAATAATAAATACAAAATACAAAATAGGGCATCCTGAACTCCTTTACTCTCAATCAACCCATCGGTAAGTCTAGTATGTCAACCATTAGAGGATTATCTGGTCTCTGAGCTATTACATAGTTGTGGAGCAAAAGATGATGAGGCTACTCTAAATAGTGGATATGTTATAGAAATCCTAAAATGTCCTACCATCTGTTTTATAATCTCCTCTATCCATCTATCATAAGCCTGTATTCTTACTACTTACTTTGTCAGCTTTTACTAGCTCACTCCAGTGGTGCATTGGACACCTAGGATCTGTCCCATATACTTCTATAATTAGGAAATATTAAGATGATCTCGGTGTCTAAGTGATGTCAACATCTTGGGTGATCATGGACTATCTGACAAATTATAATCCTTATAATGCTTTACTCCTCATGTCCATAGTAGTAGTGCCTCCTATCTCAACTACTGTTGGAATATATTAGGATGATCCCCTTCTGGTTCTACAGTTGGCTACTCATCCAACTCTCCTACTAGTCGATAAATGTCTCTCTTTAGTCCTAACCTCTTTATAATCATGTGCATATTCTTTATAATATCCAGGTTAAGAGCAATCAAGTTAACAAGAAACCTCATCAATGGTAGTTAGTTAAAGACTCTCTTCCTTCTCTCTAGTTATATCACTTAAGACACTACACATATCATCTGTGCCTTATTCTCCTCACTTTGACAATGGAAATACTACGCTAAGGCATGCCTTAGGTGTATTGGCGTCCTCTCACTCATGCTCTATAAATAAAGCACGTCCATGTTTTCAATGATGCTAAAGTTATCACCCCAATCACTTAATGTATGACTCAAGATCCAATGAATGTACTTGAGTGCAGGATGTCGTAAAATAGATGTTTTAAATTTACTATGGTCAAAATTTGCTTCCATACTAATGTTGCGCTAGAAGTTTCAAGAATCCATCCTATACGAAAATTCCATATTAAGATCCATATACTTTTGCGCCTCTATAAATTACTCACTGTATAGTCCCATCATCATGATAAATCTATGTAGCTCATTTTAATCGTATCTCCCAAAATGCAAAATTAGATTGTAATTGGCTAGTTTTTATTATAGTGACCCTTTTTCAAAAAGAAAGTTAAGCACACCTCGAGTGTGATTTCTAATATATGGCTCCATTGTCTCGAAGAAAAGGGACCATGTTCCAATAATAATGAGATCCCGAACTTATTGTGCCCTATTGACCTACTCTAGCACCTCCTAATCTACACATCTGTCGATCCCAAGTTTTGTGTCTTTTAACCTATGAAATTGCTCTTCAATGGCCCTGGCATTAAGCTGTAGTATCTCATTATCCTAATGGATGTGCGACAGTCTCTCGTACTGGTGTAAATGAACTCCACTCAAGTCTTTAAAAGACCCTTAACCTCTTTTTCTTTTTCTTGATTCGTCCTTTTCCTTTGTTATTGCATTGCTTTTGTTCTTCTTGTCATTATACCTAAAGAGAAATAAAATGCGAGGAAATAACAATAATAAATATTAAATGTCTGTTTTCTCCACACTTAATTTGTAAATTCACTATTGTAAATTCATTATTTTATGCAATTTTAAAATTCTAAAAATTAAAATTAAATTAAATTAAAAGTAATTAGAAAATTAAAATAATGAGGAAATAAAAAACTCAACTAAAAATAAATATTAAATATTAAAATTAGACAAATTAAACAATTCTTAATGCAATTCCTAAAATTTAGAATGAAATTAAACAATTAAACAAGTAAAACTTTACTATATGAACAATTAAATACTAAATCATGCAAAATAGTGAATAGGTATGAAATTAGACTAATAAATCTTAACTAATTAATGGAAAACACTAATTTATGCCTAGTCTAAAGAAAACCATCATAATTACATAACATGGTAAGTAAAATTAACAACCACAAATTTTAATTTCTTCAAATCCACATTGCAATTCATCAAATAAATCCAATAATGTATAGGAAAAGGAACAAAATTCAACTTATGATTGTAAAATAATAATAGAAATAAGGAAACCTAATTTCAATCGAAGCAAATGCAAAACCTAGCAAATTAAAGGAAGAACCCTAAAATTGTGAAAACACTAAAAATCCCATTGTGATTGATGTAAAATGCAAGAAAAAATACAATTAGATGTGGCAAAATAGCTTGAAAATGGCTAGGCTAGGTTGTAAGGGTGCACCAGAGAGAAGAGAGAAGAGAAGGAAAAATGAAAGAAATGAAGAAGGGTTAGGGTTTAATAGGGGTCGTGGACTTAGATGGTTAGTTACACAATCTTGTATTTGACCATGTAAGTCACTATGAACATATGAATTATGTCACAAGCATGTATCCTGATATGTTAAAATTGAGATACATAAGCGGATACCATGCCCATGTAACTCTTTATGACCATACATCCCACTTTCATCGAGTTTATATCCGAAATATCCCGAGAACATTCAGGAATATAACCTGTGGAAGCGACATTTTAGAGCAGTCATATTCACTTAATAAAGCATCATACATAAAACACAATATCCAAAAGATCAATTCCTCATTTCATTAATAACACATAATTTACAAAGTTGCTTTTCACTTCATAATACTTATATACAGTATTACAAATATCTACGAGTGTAAACTCTTCACAATAAGTTTTACATGAAATGAGGATACTATATAAAAGATTCTAACTAAACTCCATAGTCTCAACTGACCGACCTTTGAGCCATTTCTTGAATCAAAAAACGTAGTACTAAACTTCTTCTAAAGTGTTTTAATAGCTAGATCTCCTTTCTCGTACCTGAAAATCAACGTTGAAATTTTGATGAGTTTTGTGAACTCAATAAGTGAACCATCATTAATGTGCTCACTCATATCAAACAATAATGATAATTCACAATTCAATATACAAACAAATCACATCACATCACAAGTCGTTTTAGAATATTTCATTTCAAACATTTAGATCATACATATCAATTTGTATATGCAATGCACATATGACTCACTATCATTGTTATTTTGTCATGATCTAGCGCCTTTTTAACTGTCCCATATCCATTGTGGATACCGAGCTCATTGATAACTATCCTGTAATGGTTGTGGATACCGAGCTCATTTTACTAGTGAGCCTGTGACTCTTTGTACACATTTTCTGAGCTTTAAGCTCTTTTTCATTGGCTACTTTGGTCACAACTTCCTTTATCTAATCATGCATATCATACAATGAAATACAACAATTCACATTATATGCAATCAATCACTTTCATTCAGTATACACATTCACTTTTCATATTTTCATTGGACCTAAGTCTGGCATTCAACAATTTTTTGTTAGGAATACATATTTTTGTCAAATTCAAATACAATCAGAACACTTCCAATACGTTCCTAATTATTAAACTCCTCAGACCATCAATGTCTGGAATTATCACATTGACATAAGCATCAGTTCAATAATTGAAAATTTAACCAATTACATTCATTCCTAGTGAGAAACATCTAGGTTACTCCCAGTACTCTAGATAGCTATTGCCTTGATGTCCTAGCAATGTCTGGATGCTGACGTTTTATTTACGCTTCTAAACTATGCAATACACACACTGTACACATTACTAATTTGCTTAATAACATAAGTATTCAATCATATACGTATGTATATGTGTTATATACAATGCATGCTCAATGACATTCACAGGTATGTATCCTTAATTACGAATCTTAATCATTCTTACCTTAAAACTCATATATGTCTAATTTGAACTTGGGTTTATACCTCAATTATACTTGATTATTCTAACTCTTCCATCATATATTCTCTAATCCTTTTTTTAGCATTATATGATCACATAATATCCAATTTCTCATTTAATCTTACTTAATCCATATATTTCATCTCCTTTGAATCACATTCGTATTCCTAAGAACACCTTTATTCCCTTAATGACCCTAAATTTCCATATTTAGTTACATTAATCTCATCAATCAATTCTTAAGCTAAAACATCACTTAATAACCCAAACATTTCAAGCACTTTATCAATTAATCAAACATTAAACTAGGTTCATTTCAAGCCTCATTTAAGCCTAAATGCATCATAGGAAAGTACCTTATCATTAGTTGTTTCAAATATCACTTAAAAGAAAACGTTTCACTTTTTATGCTAGCCCACGATTATGGTGGACGTTCCCACAATCATGACAGAAGCTTATGCAATAGGCCACGATTGTGGGGATTAAGCCATAATCGTGATAGAACCTAAATAACCAGGCTACGATCGGCATTGAAGGCCACGATCATGCCCTGCCTTTCTTACTTCATTTCTCCACGAATTCCACATACATAGAAACATCATTAACACTTCAAGTTTTTCAAAATTCATATCCATTTATGCAACCTCATTTCATACTAGTCTAGCTACCATATTGGCTACATTAAACATTATAAAAATCTACTCAATTGATTCATTATCATTCACTTTACACGATTTCATCCTATATCCAACACATCATATACGTAGTTCATCGTTTGCTACTTCATTTTCACCTCAATTTTAACTCCAAAATTTTCAAGTTAATAATTATCATTCACCAAATCAAAATTCACAACATAATAATTCACAATTCACATTCCGATCATTTTAAACCATGCATACCTCAGAAAATGTCAATTGAGTGCATAAATAGTCTTTGTGATGTGTACAAAAATCATAATTCACGTGTGTGTATGATAAAGTTATGGATGAGTATGAAATGCATTTACTAATTTCTCAATATTATTTCTCATATACGATGGTATGTCCTAACTCCCTGTATAGAAAATGGGATATTACAATACATAAGGGAATACCACGCCCATGTAACTCTTTATGACCATGTGTGATCATTTTTAGAATTTCCAAGATTTGATTGATTATAACCGTGTCCAACTTAAAGAAATGCAAATTTGGTGGATATAGTCATGTAGAATCCCATGTACATAAGCATGTACATATATAAATTTATGAAAACTTAAAATTTTCACTCAAACTCGAGAGAATTAAATAACACACACCACAAACACCAAAGTAGACAAAGTAATAAGGGTGCCCAATAATCTAACATTAAACACGCCAAAAAATCATTGAAATCCTAAAACTAAACTTAAGGGAAAACAAAATAAAAGAATCAAATTAATAAAAGCTATCATAATTCTTGTGTCACCACCTAAGTAATGCTTGTTTAACATCTTTATCTAGACGTACCTATGCATAATTAAGGCAACTTATAAAGATTAAGTTTTTGTTTTCTTACCATGGGTCCCTTAACCTCTAAGTAAACTGCTTTTTTTTTCTTTATAGGATGATTTTTATGTTTCCTTTTACCATGAATTGGGCACGAATCTAGCAAACCTGTAGAAACAGAATCCTACAAAACATCCAAAACTGAATCATCAAATGAATTAATAGAATAATAAGCAATTACAAGTTCATAACTTATGGAATCAAATATTTTAAATGTAATCTCTTGAGCTCCAACCCTAAGCACTTGCTTGCCGTCACTAACAGCAGAAATGGAACTAATGGTGGCTTAAAAAGGTTAACCTAGAACTAGAGGTACATTTATATCATCCTCTTTATTAAGAATCACAAAGTCAATTGGGAAAATAAATTTATTGACCTTAACAATTATATCTTTAATAATTCCTCTAAAATACTTGACTAATCAATCTCCTAATTGTATACTCATCCTGATAGGTTTTAGTTTACCTAATCCAAATTTCTTAAATAATTAATAAGACATCATATTATTACCCGGCCCTAAGTTGAATAAATCCATTCCTGTTTACAAGCTACCAATTTGACAAGGGATAGTAAAACTCCTTAGATCTTTAAGCTTCTCTAGTAGCGTCACAATAGCTAGCTCCACAAAATTCATCTTACTTTCTAATAACTCATTTAAGAATTTTTAATACTTCAGCATTTGTGTAAGAGCCACCATAAAAGTTAAGTTCATATGAAGTTGTTTAAATAGTTCAAGGAAATTACAACATTGCTTATCTATATAGTATTTCTTTGCTTTTGTATATTAGGGGATGGAAGGTTGAAATTGTTTTGACTTTTGGAAGGCACTCTTTATCTTTATATTTTTCTTGACCCTTAGTGTCTCTCTTTTCATCACTTTAGGTCTTGTTCTACACTTGCAACTCTTTTCCACTCCTAAAGGTGATTTCCATCATATGTTCTTTAAGGTTTATCTCAGTGCTACTAAGCAAACTCTCTTTTTATCTTTCATAAACCAACTTCATAAGTTGATCAATCTAATTTTCCATGTTGCAAATAGAAGCCTCTTGAGTTCTTATTAAGGTTTCAGTAGCTTAAAATCTTGCCTCAAAAGTTCAAATAAATCTATTCATGAGATATTCCAACCTTAGTTTCTTCTTTTAGGTAGGTGTTATTAAAATCCTTATGGAGGGTTGTGCTTTAACTGTCCTTGATTCCCCCAAGAGAAATTTAGGTGATTCCTCCATTCTAGATTGTATCTATTAATATAGGAATTATTTTGGGGAGTAGGAGCATTCTCTATATAATCTACATGCTCAAGATTTACAGTCGCATGTAGTGCTTGACATTCTTGACTTGGATGTCTTAGCCTACATAACTCACACTACATCACTTAGAATAACTGAGGATTCATTATTAATCTATCTAATTTATTGCTGACTGAGGATTCATAATTAATCCATCTAATTTGTTAATTGGAACATCAACATAGCTACCAATACTAGAGTTGCATCTATTTGATCTACCATTGTTGTCTTAGTAAGTGCTTGAGAAGAACACTAGTAGTTATTAGTGGTCGTATCTTTAATGAGATCATGGTCTACTTCTAATGTCTTATTATTCTCTATTCCCTTAGTTACTACATCGATCATCTGTCGAGATATTTGGTTGAGCTTGTTATTGAAGGTCTTAATATGCATCTATGATCATAAACCATGATATAAGCACTTTTGTAACATCTCCTTGAATCTCTTCCATTTATCATATATAGTCTCTTAATTGATTTGAGCATAGGAAATGATGTCACTCCTCAATATGACAATCTTGGAAAGTTGGAAGTACTTTACAAGAAACTTCTTTACCATTTGGTTTCATATAGTGATGGATCCCATAGGTAGAGAATTTAATCATTTCTTTGCCTAATATTTTAATAAAAATGAAAATAACTTTAGTCTAATTGCTTCATTGATTTTAAATATTTTACAAATTTCCTAAAACATTTCTATATGTGTGTTGGGATCCTCATCCCGAAACCCATCAAACTGGACATAATGCTATACCATTTGAATAATATTTGGTTTAATATAAAAGTTTTTGGTAGTGATAGTAGGTCTCACAATATTGCACTTTGTCCTATTCAAGGTTGACTAAACATAATCAAATATGGTCCTTGGTTGGTCTAACATGTTTTTTGATCCTTCAGTATCAATCTGAACTTCTAAGTCCTTTATCTACTGATCTAACTCAAACTCTCAAAGTATGATGCTTTGAAGATTTCTACAATCCATCTCCTCAATTTTAGATCTTCGTCAACTAAGTAGAATGAATTTCCTTAGGTCATAAACTAACTTAAAGACCTATGGAAGTGACAAAACTAAAAATTCAACACAACTATTTAACAAAATAAATTATCAAAAATTTAAATATATAAAATGAGAAATAATGACTAGATTAACAAAAAATGGATGTTCTTAATATTCTAGTCCCTGATAATAGTGCTAAAAACTTGATATGGTTTAATCTCTATCCTATAGATCTTGCAGGCAAGTGCACTTATTGAATTACAATATAGTATTAATGAATATTGAATGTCAATCCCACAAGGACTATAAGTACTAAAAAAACCTCTTTTATCTTATCTAACTAAAAAAGAGGATGATGATTTAACTAACCTAAACTGAAGTTCACAAGAATAATAAACCAGAACATAAATGGCACTAAGATTTATCAATATTAAATAATTATTACCTCGATAATGAATCTTCCTAAGATTTCTCAAGTATTAACCCTTTATCATATAATTCAATTATTGATCTTTGGATTGTGGAAATTCCTATCCTATATTAATATCTTTCTTAAGACTATTAAAAACTAATACTCAATTGATTAACTGAAACCTCTTACTAGTTAAAACCCCTAAGATTCCATTACTTGATTAGAGGATCTATGTTGAACTATCTATGGGTTTGTATGCAACTCCTTCCAAATATGGTGGATGTATTTATATAAAAGGCTTTCTTAACTCATTTGCATGAAATCATAAATGGAATTAATATGTCAAATATATTAATTCAATACTTAAGAAAAGAATAACTAAATCATAAAGAACTAACTATCAAATTGTATTGAATAAAGAATTAAATTGCAAGATCCATCCCAACTTAGTGTTTATAATACATAGGCACCAAAAAAATTATTTTATTTAACATAGTAAACAAAACAAACATTAAAAGTTCAAAAGAAAAATTAAAAAGAAAGGAATCCATATTATCTTTTCTCTAATATAATCCCTTTAAAAATTTAATGGAAAGATGTTCTCTATCAGATCTTTGAGTTAATCTTTTTATTTTTGTTGTTCTAAGTTTATAAGTGTGTCTCCGCTTTTTAATTTTGACTAACTTATGCTTTAGTGTCTTCTCTCCTTAATTAGCCTTCATAATTGCCTTTTATAATATGAAACTAGTATTTCTATAGTAGACACGGTTAATTATATGGTTGTGTGCATATTCATGTCCCTCAAGAAATTTTCAAAATCGCAGATATATATATTCCTAGTAGCATATATAGGTATTACACATGGACATATAGGTGACTTACACAAGCATGTCAACCTTACAGTAATGAAACAACGTCTTCAAAGTCATACATGTTCATAGTGACTTATACAGTCCCTCACACAATCATACATATTACTTACATAAGTAAGTACCTCTAAAATAGGTCCAATTCTTCCATTTTCTATCCTAATTTCACTCAAATTCTTATCCTTTTAATCCATAAAAGCAATTGAGACTTAAAAATGTACTAGAAATAAATTAAGTACCAAAAACAATGGAAATTTGAAATAATTAAACAAAATACACTAAATATCATAATAAAATACACTAAATATCAAAATAAAAACATAGTGTATTAAGCCTTTATCAATATGCCTAGGTCCTTCCTTAACTACTACTCCAACTTTCTCCTTACTTAAAAATTTGAACAAGAATAGATTCCTCTAATAGGAAAACTTCAACTAATCCTTTACTTCTCCATTGCTTATATACCCAACTGTTTATAATTAGGAAAGTGGGGCATTTCCTTTGAAAAACCCTACCAAGGTTGCATTTTAGCTTTTAGCCCCTTTATGTAAAACTTCAAACTCTGGGGATACCACCTTTCTTTGATCAATAAAGCTAAAAGGGAAAAATTTTAGCTCATAGCAACTAGTTTCTCTAACCACCTACTTCCACTTTAGTTTACTATTAGGGAATGGTGTAGGTTTAATAGGCTATGTAATTGGTTAAAAGTGAGATGGTTATATTGAGTGTTATCTAGTCGAGAGAGGGGGAGGTTTCAATTGCATTGATTATAATTTTTAGGGTTAGAACTAGATGGTATGGGAGCATATTAAGAGATAATAGGGATAAGAGGAGCACAATGGTTGGTTTTGTAGGAAGGATGATATCAAAATTTTGTTGATTTTTTCTACCTTACTCAATGCTAACATTTCTACTAAAGGTAAGGTGCAAGTCATGTACTAGGAAAGTAATAAAGAGCAGTTGCCTCTAACAATATGATGTAAAAGGCATGAGATCGAAGTTTTATGTGAAGATCCATTTATACTAATGGGAGAAAAATCTCGCAAATGATGAAATGTAATGAGAAATAGTTGAAGAATGGATGGCGCAATAGAAAGTTATGATGCAAGTATAAAGAATAGAGAAGTAGAAACTGACAAACAAGGTGTAACAGTTAGCTCAACTAGTAAAATTGCATTAAAGAATAGGTGTGAGGTTCTCTCCATTTGGCGTCTATAAAGACTACACTACTTTGTCAAGTAATTGACCTTGTTAAATACATCAATGTTAGGTAATCTAACCCTTATAGTTTTTTTATAAAGTTATAGTAGCTTGAAGAAGGTTGTTTTTACACTAAACCATCTTATACCTTGGCACACATATGATGTTCTGTAAGAAAAGTTTTCTACATGTTGCATTGCTGAAGTTTCCATTAGTCGTAGGGCACCACTAATTCCCATCAAGCAGATTCTCATTTAGCATTAATATCTTTATCTCATTTTGCATATTCCTATCATTCATTCACAAAAGGATGTAATCCTTATGAAGTAGAGAATTTGTGAGATTTTAAGAATGAGGTTATTTAGAATTCTATCTCTCAAGGCTTGTAATTCATATATATTCTTTAAAGTACCTCTTTCTAACTTTCTTTCTGATATGAGGTCTGATTGAGCTTCTTATCTTGAGAATTTCTTTAAAGCAGATGCATTTCTGGTTATTATGTCAATTTCCCATATGCTATTATTCTTGATTTAATATTCATGCATCCATTTGCAACATAAGGACTTATGATCATCAATTAATCTCCATAATATCTTAACAAGCATACATGTATTTTGTAGTTTTAAAGGAATTATGTTCAAACCTGTATACTCTTTTTAATTGTATACTTTAGACCGTTTGATATTAGCTTTATAACCACCATCTTTTGCACCTAGCTAGAGAAACTTTCTAATGATGATGTCAATTGTTTTGTTCACTGCTTTAGGGATAGCATGATGTGTAGCCTAATGTATATTGATAAATGATAACATAGCTGTAAGTAATTGAGCTCTACCATCAAGAGATAAAGTTCTCATGCTCCATCTAGATATTCTAGCTTGTATCTTGTCCACCAAGGATTTAAAGCTTCCATAACTTAACCTAATGGTAGCTACTGGAATTCCAAGATAAGTGAAAGGTAAAAATAGGAGTTCAATAGTTATTGCCTAGTAGAAAATATAATTCTCTAGATTAGAGAAATCATCCTGACTCATAGTAAAAATTCAACATTAAGCCCTCCTATAAAGCACAAATTTCATTTGTAAATGAATATAATGGGATTTTTCTATTCTATCTCATTTCTTTGTAATCCCTAATACACAAACATAACTACTGAATTACATGAATGAATAAAAATTACATGCAAAACTTGGTTATTAATATAGCATGAGGTTGACTATTATAGGTGGAACCTAAAAATGTAGTTGAAACTCATTTAGTAATGGAGGAGGATATTCGAGCGATGGAACTCATCTGTTGAATTTGGGAATAGAAATAATCTAAGAAACTTGACCATATAAATCTACTTATTGCATGATAACCCCTAATTTTCAAACATGAATTGAATGAATTAATAGGGAATACGAGCAATACCTAGTCTATAAGCATAATTCATTATAAGAGTAAACTAATTGGGATGGAGCCTAAAGAGACGGATGAGACTCATCCAGTAGCAAAGGAGGATATCTTAGCAATGAAGGTCATTTAGGGATTTTGATTTGAGTAGTAATTCAAGAAGGTTAACCATATGAATTTAGTGTCTACTACAATCTTTAGGTAGGAGTAGGTGAAATGCATGCCTCACACTTTTCTACTTACAATGCAACTAGGTTGAATTTATTTTTGATGTACTATGTGGTTGTAAGATATCTATATGTCCCAAGGTTATTAAGAGGGTTAGCAAATATGTTAAGATTACTATTTGTTGAGCTTTGCATATACATTGGTATAAACATAATTTGATATCCATATAATGGAATATCCTTTATTTTCTAAGAAAAATACTAACCTCATGAAAGAAGAAAGTAATTAAAAAGATGAAGCAATCGATTAGTAAACAAGATCCCAATGTTGAATTTTCCTAAACCCTTTCTATGCTTAAATTTATCTTGATTAATTTATTAACCCTAGTTTCTTATACTAAGATAAAGATCTATCCAATTTAGCTCATACTAAGATAAAGAAAACCAAAAGGAACATAAAAAAATTTAAGCATAGAACCTTTATATGCTTAAATTTATCTTGATTAATTTATTAACGCTAGTTTCTTATACTAAGATAAAGATCTATCCAATTTAGCTCATACTAAGATAAAGAAAACCAAAAGGAACAGAAATTTTTTTAACTCATTCTTATACATCTTGAATCTTAAAGTTCTTCACTTAGATCTTGATGCCATTCATTTTTTCTCTTCAAAGTTGCTCTAATTCATCTCTCTAATGATTTTCCTTATCTCCCCTCTATGCCCACTCTATGCGTATATCTTTTTGACCTATGAACCCTAGACTTTTGAGTGTTACTACGATGCAAAAAAACCTAGAATTTTCTTAAATTCATCACCAATGTTGATCTCTGATATAGATCTATATTAGACTGGTTTTCCTCAACTAAGAATAGGGATTAAACATGGATCCGTGCCCTAAAACTATAATCTAACTTCTTTCTCTAAAATCATGACAAAACTTCTCCAACTTAGCTCGTCTTAATTCCTTCCTTATTCATCGCGAATCTAAAAAAAACTGAAAATAAAATATAAGTCAAAATTAAGTACCAATCATGTTCAAACCATCTAAACATAAGAAAAATTATCTTAAAATCATGTTAAAAATAAAGTTTATTAACATTTATTAATAATCACTAAAATATAGTGCATATGGGCAACTTTGATAGTTGATAACATTTTAATTGTTAATGTCCTAGTCAAGCAATTATCAAGTAGCTTCAAAATTCCAAATTGACATATATTATGATATCCACAACTACGTTGATCATGTACATAGGTATAAGAAAGTTATTAATCTATATGTCATATTTGATGTCATCAAATATAATGTACATGAAATATACATATTTTACCTTAATATTTTGTTATTTATTCCATCAAAATTACCTTACTCTAATTGTTTTATGCTATTCTTTTAGGTAATTATAAAGTTGTTTCTCTAAGATGAGCTTATTCAAGCAATAGAAGAGATTTTAGGTGAAACTATTACAAAAACAACAATTTTAGTTGAACACAACCTAGTTTAAGGTTATGTGCTAGCTTGTTTTCTTTTTTAATAATCTATAGATAAAGATATGGTATACTATATAGGCCAAAGGGAGTTTGTGTGACAAAGATAAAGTTTCTAAGAGATATATGGATTGAGAAATACTTATCTCTTAGCCCACAACCTCTAAAAAAAGTTACAAAAAGGTAAATAGCCTAGGACATAATTATATTGTAGTTCGTATCTCTCTCTAGAAAAATTAATATGATAACTGTGACATGCCTTTCTAAAATTGTCATAAATTTCTCATCCAAACTATGATTAAGATGATTCAAGTTGCTACATAAAGCTTAGAAATAGGTATAAAACTTTCATATCGTAAGTTTTTTAAAATGTTTTTTAAGAGAAGCATGATATGTGATTTTACCATATTTTAGCCTATATGCTACTAAGGATAGCCTATTTGGTAGGACCATAATTAAGGTTTAAAGGACTTTTTCACTTTTATTTCATTATATTCTTTGGGTTGTTAATAAGGTTAGTAGGCACTAAACAATTGAGAACCTAATAACACATTAGAAATAAGTTTTCAATAGAGAGAGATGAATTGTCATTTTAGAGAAGAGATCACCAATAGACGATAGATATGTTCATTAAGGAATACCTTAGAATATGTTTTTCCTTACTTTTGACTACTATATTCATATTTGTAAGGATGATTTTAAGATAAATACTTCTATATCTAGGTTAGATAAAATGAAAATGGATTTTTATATGCTTCGATTTAGTTTTCAATAAAGGTAGAGATTTATCTATTTTATGCTTAATGGCAATCATATACAAGACAGAACTTAAATATGATTTTACCTATTTATAAACATAGCCAAGAGAACTTATATGTAGATTATCTTTATCATGAATATTAAGGATTAAAAAAGGATCTATAGATAGAATTATATAATCCTTCTAGTATTTGGTTAACCTTTTGTAAAGTTTTAAAGAACTTAGTGTTTTTTTAATGTAGTTAATTAAATAGAGATATCAGTTAACCAATCTAGGAATAAATGCATATATATCGACAAAGGAAACATTATCAATCTAAAGAATAGAATTCCTACAATTGAATAAAGCATATAAGATGAAGTCAAGGGGAAATCTAATTTAGGTATTTTCTTAACTTTAATATTTTTTATAATTAAGTAGTGTTCTTATGAAAATCTAATATAACTATTATTTAGTTTATTTTTAATTTAGTCAATTAAAAACTTTACTTTTCTATTAGTTAGATAATAATAATAGGAGGATTAGATTCAGTACTTCACCATTCCTTATAAAATTGATCCTTATCACTGTACTATTACAAAGCAATAGGTACACTTATCATAGTTGAGTATTAGAATAATAGGGTTATGGACAAACTCATCAAGTTTTTAATGTCACTATTGGGGAATGGGTCTAATATTGAAGAGATGTAAAAATTACTAATTTAGTAATTTCTTGTAAATTTTCTTATGCATATTTATGTATTTTTTATTGGATAACCTCTTTTGGAAATTTAATTCATCTTATTTTTTTCTTGATGTTATATTGATTATAGATCTGAACAACCTATTGATATCAAAAGAGAGAATAAAAGCACATGGGATTATAAAATTATAATAAATGATATCTCTTCCTATTGGTAGTATGAAAATAAAACACTTTACAAGACCTAAAGGAGATACAAGGACTTACTGAAGAGTTGTTTGAACCATAGCTTAACTACTTAGTTTCAATTTTAGCCATGATATAATGTCTTATACAATATATTGAACAAAGGGAGGTTTTAATTGATATTTTAATGATAACAAAACATAATTACTACCAATGTGTTTATTATTTTGATTTAAAGCAATATTGTAAAAAAATGAAGCCATATAATTTAAGAAGACGATGTAATAGTTGATAAAGAGAAGTTAAAGTTTAAAACTAACAAAATGATGATTTAAACAAGAAAAAAAGGAAGTTCAAGGCTTATCAATTTCATTTCACATTTTTTATTATTATTTGTAAGCTTACTTTGTTAATTGGATGATCTAAAAGGTTCACTGTGAATAATCATTATGTTTTACCTCATTGCATCAGCCATTACATTTATCAAGAGGCATTGAAGCATTTGATTTTAATATAAAAGCCTTTTTTTCTTTTAAATAATCTTAAGTATTTTAGAAAGTTCTTTAATCATATTTGGACTTAAAAAATTGGTTTTAAACATTTAGGTCGTTAAAATCATGTTTTCAAGGTGATAGATTGACATATATAGGTTAGTGGTTGACTAACATAGTTTAAAGTTGTTAAATTTGAAATATTGAGAGTTTTTTTGTAACATTGGTTGACGTACTGGTTGACTAGTTTATCATATTAGTTGACATTTATAGGTTACTGGCTGACCAATGTTCCAACAGTTAGTAAATCTAGAGCTTTAATACATACTGGTCAAATAATATATTGGTTTACTAGTACATTGAATATAGTTATGTTAATGGTAAGTTCTTGACTTTAATGCCTATTTTAGGTCATAAAACACTAAAAATAGGTGTTTTCTCTTTGATTTTAGCATCAAGAATATTTTAGGTGTTGTATACACAAATTTCAAAGATTTTTTCAATCATCTGAGCATTATTATGTCATATTTGTGTGAGTGAGCCACTTTAGAGTTATCAAGTGAATAAGTGAGATATTTCTTTATTTGTAATACTTTGTTTGGGTGTTGAATACTACACTTGGGGGTAATCTAAGTGGTATTGAGGTGTTCCCCTTCACTTTAGAAGAAGATTGTAAGAAGGGTTCCTCTTTACCTAGAAAGATTGTACAAAGGTTATTTTTTACATTGAAAGAAGAACTATACTAAAATTTCAAGAAGAGTTTTTGGAGTGGTCATAGGTAAAGATTGTTTACTAAACCACTATAAATTAGTTTGCATTAACTCCTCCCAATCCATTTTAAATTATTTTTCATTTTTTACTATTTTATATTAAGCAATTTTCTCAAAATATTTTTATTGTTTAGTATTAATTGAGTATATTGGTTAGAAAAATTATCATTTTAACACCCAATTCAAACCCCCCTTTGGTGACATTAGGGACAAATATAATAAAGTAGATAGTTGATATAGCACCAAGGGCACCTTTGCAATATAAAAATCTAGAAGTTACCATAGTTTTGATTAAGGGGATGTTAATGAATGATTACTAGTGGCAATAAAAAAAGTGAAGGGAATGTTTTGATTAAGGGGATGTTAATGAATGATTACTAATGGCAATAAAAAAAATCTAATAAGACAAACTAATAAACTAAGTTGAGAAATAAAGCCAACACAAACATTATGGTGTGATTAGTGTACGGAGAGCATAACGTTTGAGACTGCAATGTTGGCAATCTTATTGCTATAGTAATTAAACAATTTAAAAACTACATAAATTACTAATAGCCATAAAACAGAGTTTGCAACAATTACTATGATCTAAGGTGGAGAAATCACCAAAGCTTTGAATGGAACTATCAACCAAGTATGTATCCATCCTATATTTGAACTAAGACCCCACCTTAGGAAGAAGGAAAATAATCTTACAAGTTATCCATTAAGAGGTGGTTGTGCTTTGTAACGCTACCAAAATAACTAGACTAAACTATAAATAGCAATAAGTCTAGGTAGATCCCATAAGGATTAATATCAAATACTTTCCTAAATAATCTGTTTAAACAAATGGGGGGATTTTCATTTTGAAACAAACTAAAAACAAAATAAAATTGAATATATAAGAAAATCAAATAAAATTGTAACAAAACGATAAAGTCGAAGAATAAATTGAACACCGATTGATTGGTTCCATCTCAGCCTAAGCACAATTTCACGAATGTTGTTGACTTATCATTTTTACTCTCCTTTTATACTATTGATCATGAATTAATAACAAGCTCTATTAATCCCAGTTTTTCCTTAAATTTTAGTTAATTACGAAGCACTCGTTAATTAACCCTAACTATCGGGAAACCTAGAACACGCTTTCTAAGTTTATCCAGACTGCAACATTACAATTAAGAAAAACATATCAATTTAAGCAATAATCACACAAGCACAGACTATTTAACTTAAACTACGTCATTTCTAACAATTCAGCATTGTTAGTTGCTACAAACGATCTTCCACATGACTAATACATATCACATTCAACATCTAGCAATGGGTAGTCATAAAAATGATTTAATAAAGAATTAAAACCATAATTATCTAAACACACAATTAATTCATTCAAAATAACGTAACAATCTAAAAATAGAGTAGATAACGATAAACAACACTATACGCTTAATGTACTCCTTGGCCTCGATTCCACCTCCAAATCAGCGTCAGGTGATTTAACCTTCCATGAGTCTTCCAAAAAGATAAAGCTTAGCCCCTATTTCCATCCCTAACCGAAAACCCTTGCTTTTCTCTGCTCAATGCCGCAACTCTCCACTCTTCTCCTGTAGTGTGATGAGACCAATTAATTGTCTAGTTTCTGGTCCATATGCCCTATTCACGTATTCTGTAACACCTCCTTACTGTAGGGTACGCACCGGGACGCCCGCAGGTCATTCTAGTACATATCCTATGATAAGGGAGCGCTACGTACGATCACTACAATCACTCCACATGGCATCACATCAATTTGTATAATAAAGCATTAATTGTAAACCACAATATTTTTAAAATCAAACTTTTCCTCATTTCATTTCATCAAAATCAAAGTTTGTACATCATCCCATACTGTACTGTCTGTACATACATACAAAAACCTAGTACAAGATACTATATAAAAGAGGAAGAATACATCAAATCTATCTAGGTCATCCCAAAAGTCCCAGCTGACCGACCTATGAGCCATGACCTCTCTCGCCAGCACGATCTACACGGCCAGAAAAGTCCCTCTGGAGCTAGGAGTCTACTCTCGGTCCTGAAAA
>JAOQMS010000179.1:30608212-30625044 GCA_027563885.1 Erythroxylum longipes | reverse complement strand
AATGTGTCTCAGCATTTTGTGGAACAATTGACTCATCCGTGCTCCCTTGGCGAGAGCTGGATCGAGTCTGTGCTCCTCGAGTTCTTCTCCTAGGTGGCATAATTCACTCTTGATACATGAAACCATGATTTATTCGCTCTCTTGAGCTTCACCTGAGTTTGGACAGAAGGTGAAAGGGACGAGCATAAAGCTTTGGAGTCCATTCACCATGTTCTCATGCTTTATTTTAGCCTCAATAAGGACAAAAGACTAAGGTCTATTAAGGAAGATATAACCCTTTAAACCTTCCTATTTATTAGAGGAATTAAGAACCGCTCCATTTTAAAATAGCAAATTCATCTTGCCTTCATGGCACCAACTTTTTTCCTTTTAGTTTTCCTACTTAATTTGCTGGTGTCTGGTGTAGCCAATTACTTCATTGTTCAATCGCCTTATTCTCCTTATTATTTGCACCATTCACTACGCCTTTCTCTCTTCTTTCACTCTCAGATCCAGTTACTAATATGTGGTTAACCAGCTCCCCCTTGTTACCTAGAAGGCCTTTAGTTTCATTAGCCTCACCATATATGATCTAGGAGTTCCTTCAGATCTTTCCTCTTCTACATCCATTTTCTTACTTTGTTTTTAGTTTCCCTCTTTCTAATTCATACTTGCCTGACAATTTCTTCCCTGAATATTACACTCATTAAGAGACTTTATAATATCTTGCTTAGATCCTCCTTAATTTAGTATAAGTTTATGTTTGCCTTAGGTTTCTCCTTAGACTCATCTCCCGTAACATCATTTGGTCTCCAAACCTTCACTATCCCATTCTTCATTAGCTTCCAAGGGTAAGTCAGCTTGATTTTATGTAACATCCTGTTTCCATACAAAGGGTTAGAACCCTAGCTTTCTGTAAATGAGAAATAGCTATGGGAGAGTAGAAGAATGCATTTCATGTTCATGCATAATATAGCATTCATACACGTGAATTTGATTATTATATACATTGCAATAATTTGTTCATGTACGCATTTGACAATTTTTAGGTATAAATGATTGTTTTAAAGTGATTATGACGTGAATTGTGGATTATATGTCTTGAAAATTGTTTTGGAAAGTATAAATAAGATCTAGAAATTTTGGTGAAATTTAGGAAAATTGTGAAAATTTGGGGATTTTTGGACTAGGAAAAATGTCAAGTGGCAGGACAATTGATTTATGGTAGTAGAAATACAAGTCAAACGGTAGTAGAAATACGAGTAAAATGGCAATAGAAATTTTGATAAATGACTTTAGGAATTATTGACAAGTGTCATTGAAATTTAGGAGACAATTGGATTAAAATTTGAAGTCAAATAGACTATTTATTAAAAGGGTCCAAATGGGATCATGGTAGAGTGACAAGTGTCACTACCACTCCCCACATAACTTATACGAAAATTATAAGTGAAAGACTCTTCTTCTTCGTGACCTTCTTCTTTTCTTCTTCTTCATGAAAATTTTCTCACCAATCTCCATTCAAGTTAAACCTAGCCCTCTCATCTTTGACTTGCTACCCTCATCTTGCTCTCTCTTTCATTCTCACTAACTACCCAGCCCTACCACCTTGAATGATGGGTTGTATGGAGAGTTAGGGTTAAGTGAGATCTTGAAGAGTTTGAAGATTTTTGAAGCTAAATAAAGTAAGTTATGCTTTTATCATCATGGGTAGTGTTAAATGAAACTAGTTTGACAGTAATTTGAGATTGATGAATTGATCATGAAATATTATGTGTGAATCATGATTGATGAAATGGGCATATAAATGTCTTGTTTTTGCATATAAGATGATTAACCTTTCATAAGTTGTTGTAGAGATGAGTTTGAACTTGAAAGATCATTAAAATGTTGTAACAAGAAGTGCAGAATTTCTGACTTATAAATTAGATATTTATGTTCTGTTTTCTTGGTTTATTACATGAATTTCTTTGATTGTTTTAGAGATGAACAAAAAAGAGTTTAGAGCTAATAAAAAGGATTACTATGGTGTCTTGAAACAAGATGAATTCTGGTGATATTTAAGAATAAAAAGAAGGTGAACAATGAAGTGGAACAAGTGCAAAAACTTTGACAGATAAATGGAGTTTTCACGTTTTGTTTTTAATGTTTAATTACATGAATTTTTGGGTAGTTATTATATGGATGAACTAGAATGATTTCAAGGTTAAATAAAGGGCCAATATGGTGTCTTAAAATTAGGTAAATTAGAATGATAATTTAGAAGTGAAATGAAGGTAGAAATGAAGTTGAACATGTGTAGAAAATTGATGATGAATATGGATATTAACATGTTATGTTTTGGTGTGAAATAATATGGATGTTAGTAATGGAAATAGAGGTGAAGTAGAGTGAATTAAAAGATAAAGAAAATGAGGAGAATTAGGATGATGGCTTATAGATAAAGGGAAGGTGACAATGGAGTTGAATGTGTGCTGAAATATTAAAGAATGAATGTATCGATATGGTTGATGTTATCTTTATGTGATTGTGATCAACAATTTTATATGATGTGTTTTGGGGATGTTTTGAAGTGGAATGGAGGTGAGAATGAAGAGAAATTGAAGTAGGAATGATAAGATATGCATAGATGTGTTAGATATAACTTGTAAGAGTGGGAAATTTGGAAACTGGCTAGTAAAGGTCCGTTGGGTGAACTTTATGTCTGCTGGACGGACCTTCTATGGAATTTCAGTGTTCCAGCTCCATTCATGTTCATTTAGAGGGACATACATGTCCGCTAGCAGAAATTCTTGGGATACTTACATAAATGTGCAATTTTGATCATTTAGACAACAAAATCTCTCTTCAGGGTCCACACGGGAGTGTAGAACTCGAAGTCATCTTCGAAACCATACTTAAATGACCTTAATCTGAAATCCATAGTGAAAGTTATGCTTATTGTCCCAAATCATATGCATATATAAATTGTAGACTTACCAATGCTTTCTTATGATACATTTAGGCTTGAATGAAGCTTGAAATGTACTTAGTTTGAAGTGGAAATAAGAGATAAAAATGAGTGATATGTTTAGGGTGACGATTGAGGATATAAACATAAGAATGGATTGTCGTATATCAAGTGTTCAAATATGGAATTTTGGGATGTTATGAGAATGAAGGTGAACCTATGATGGTTAATGAGATTCCATTAAGATGAATGATGTGTATTGTGTAAGAATGAATGAAAACTTGAGTATTATGTGAACTTAGAATGCTAGAAAAGAAATGATGAATAATTGAATTATGTTATTTGAATGACCAAGTTCTTTGAGGTATGAACCTAAAGTAAGATTGAAACACACAAATGATGTTATTAAAAATGAAGTAATGTGATTAAGGATAAATACCTGGATTAGTCAACATGAGCATGCATTATACATTACACATATACATATGTGTATAATTGAATGTTTATGTGATTATGCAATTAGTAATGCGTGTACAATGTGTATTGCATAAAGTTGATACACAGGATTGAATATCGACGCCCAGACATTTTCAGAACATGGAAGCTAATGCTAATCTAGAGCATACTGTGAGTAGACCTAGATGGTCTCACATTAATTGTTTATTCTGTTTTAACTTTTTATGATGATTTACTTCTGATGTGAATATGATTGTGATAATTCCGGAAATTAATAGTCCAAGGAGTTTGATAAATGTGAAAACATAGGAAGTGCTTCATTGAATGTGAACGTGAATGAAATAAGTGATTCTCAACAATATTGTTGAATGCCGGACATCGATCGGATGGAAAATGTGAATCAATGTGAATGTGAAATTGAACACAAGTGACTGATTCATTTATATGAATGTGATGCATTTCATTACATGAATGCATGAACAGATAAAGGCTGTTGTGATCGGAGTAGCCACCAAAAAAGAGCTTAAAGCTCAGAAAGTGAAAAAGAGCTTAAAGCTCATAATGTGGTAAGAGCCTCAAGCTCAATATGCAAAATGAGCCCTGTATCCCTAACAGATAAGGGACAATTATTAATAAGCCCGTTATTCACAATGGATATGGGATAGTTACAGGCACTCAGTCACAATAATAACAATTGAAAATGAGACTCATGCGCATTGCATATGCATTTGATATGTATGATTTAAATGATTGAAATAAATAGTTTGAATGACTTTTGTTGTGAAATATGAATTAAGTGAATATGAAGTGTACGTGATTCAACATGTTGATTAGTAAAATGATGTGAATTACGTGATTACATGAATTGATATGTTATGTGATTGACTGAGCCATCGAGGATGATCCATTTACTGAGTTCACAAAACTCGCCCCAAAATTTGCAACATATTTTTCAGGCTCAAAGGAGACACCCAGTTAGAGCAATTGGAGTCTAACCACTGCATTTAAGTAAGAGATAGAGGTCAGGATCAGTTGGCGTCTGCATACTTTTTTTGTTATTTTTGTATTGAAGTATGTATTCCGCAAATACGATGCCATGTGTATGTGAATAATTCTGATATGTAATGACTTTATAAATGAAAGTGTTTTGAATTTGTAAAGGGCCCAAATGATTATTGGAATTCAGTAATGTGTATATTGTTTATGACAATTGTGATTGAAATTGTTGTTAATAAAATGGGCCATTAATGATTAGTGTTTTTCTGAAAAATGTGTGTGATGATTGAGAAAAATTTGCAATAAGTTCTATTTGACTGCTCTAGCACATTATTTTCACAGGAAAGGTGTTCGAATGTCCTCGAGATGTATGGATACGTGCTCGGTGGAAGTGGAGTGCTACATAATATCATCCAAGTATTGATGAGACCTAAGAATAAATCCCTCAACCAAAATATTAGGACTTACAACTTCCATTGATATGCCAAGAACCATAATTCTTTTAGTGTTGAGTTATTGGGCAAACCCGAGCCCGCATTACTTGAATATTTTCAAACCATAGAAATTAGATTTTTGGATTAATAGGTTAGTCCTAATTGGAACCATTAATTTGTTGGGCAAACCCAAGGTCAACGTGGATAGAGGCAAAGTTGGGTAGTATACATGGGATGTATACGCATCAAGAGTTGATAACCTAATGAGTGTGCTAAAAAATAGTTGATGACACAAGTTGATAGTTGCATAAGTAAATGCAATTGGTATGAATGATACCTACCGATTGACCTAAGGTGGCTTGTTGGGCAAACCTAAGGTCAATCTTAGTGATAGTGGATATCGACCCATTAAGAAAATTATAATTTTTCTCGGGTTCGTAATGAGGACTATAGACTTGGATAAAATAGTGGGATGCATAATGCAAGTGATTCAAGTCCTTATCGATATGCATTTATGTACATTTTAATGCTTTCTCTCATTCTTCTAAGTTATTGAATCGTCGCGATGTCTTCATCCAGTGTGAACTTACACTTTCTACTTGACTCCAACAAACTCACTGAACCAAACTTCTTACATTAGCTATAGAATTTGAGAATTGTTCTCAAATATATGAAACTAGTATATGTCCTAGATTAGCCACTTCCCGATCCCCTGTTGCTGATGCTTCTAATGAGGATCAGAAAGCTTACAATAAGCTACTGGATGATAGTGAGCTGGCTAGCTATATTATGCTGGCCTCCATGTCACTAGAACTGCAAAATCAGTATGAGGCTGTGGATGCTCATACTATAGTCTACCATTTAAAGGAACTTTTTGATGATCAAGCTTGGACTGAAAGGTTCGAGACCTCGAGGTTTCTTTTTCGCTCTAAGATGGCTGAGGGATTGTCTCTAGTACAATACGTGCTGAAGATGAATGGTTACATTAAGAGGTTAGCCAGTTTGGGTTTCATAATGGATCATAAATTAGGTATAGATTTAATTTTAACTGGTTCGACTGATAGTTATTCATAGTTTATACTTAACTATCGGATGAACTAAATATCCACTTTGATACCTGAGCTGATTAATCTACTCAAAACAGCTGAGCAAACTGTCAAGAAGGACAGTAAGGCTATAATGCCGGTGGATTTTGCTTCTGGTTCTCACAAGAGGAACTAAAAAAAGAAGAAGAAGTCTAAGAAGCTAGTGAGAAGTGTATCCAAGAAGAATGTAAAAGAGAAAACACCAAAGAGAATACGCTTTCATTACAATAAGGAAGGGCATTGGAAGAGGAACTGTAAAGCTTATCTGGAGTCGCTAAAGAAAAAGAAGGAATTAAATGTTCCACTATCTACTTTAGGTATGTCATTTGCAATCGAGGTTAATACAATTTCTGATCATAGCATTTAGGTTTTAGATAAGGATAGTAAACCGCTTAAAAAAGGAGAGATGGACCTGCGTGTGGGAAATAGAGCAAGAGTTGATGTATTAGCCACAGGAACCTATGTTTTATATCTTTATAGTGGGCTAGAGTTAATTTTGGATAATTTTTATTACGTACCCGTTATGACAAAGAACATTGTATTTGTTTCATGTCTTAATAAAATAGGATTTCATTTAACTTTTTGAAGCAATGGTTGTTCCATTAAGTTGAATGAAATATTGTATGGTACTGCTACATTTTGCAATGATATTTACATATTAGATATGTGTAATCCAATTTTAAATATCAATGAAAATAAAAGACAAAAAATGGGATAATTTAAAATCATCTTACTTATGGCATTATCGACCTTGCCATACAAGTGAGAGATGTGTGGCTAAACTACATAGGAGTGGTAGCTTAGGGTCCTTTGATTATGAATCATATGATACATGTGAATTTTATTTGTTAGGCAAGATGACTAAATTACCTTTTAAAGGAAAGGGTGAACATGCAAATTGGTTAATTGACCTAATACATTCTGATATATTTAATCCGATGTTCATTCATTCCAGAGGTGGTTTTATGTACTTCATTACCTTTATCGATGATTATTCACGATATAGGTATGTGTATCTAATGAGATACAAGTTTGAAACATTTGAAATGTTCAAACAAATTAGACATGAAGTAGAGAAATGAACTTGGTAAAACTGTTAAGACACTTCGATTAGATTGAGGTGGTGAATACCTGAATGAGGAGTTTCTAAGTTATCTCAAGGATAACGGGATTATATCCCAATGGACTCCACCTTACACACCGCAATATAATGCTATGGCTGAAAGAAGAAACCAAACCTTATTGGACATGGTAAGGTCAATGATGAGCTTAGCAGATCTACCAAAATCCTTTTAGGGCATGCACTCGAGACTGCTGTTTATGTGATAAACAGAGTCCCTTCAAAAGCAGTTGATGTTACTTCATATGAGATATGGACTAGAAAAACCTTATCTTTGAAAGTTTGCGGTTGTCTGGCTTACATGAAGCAGATTCAACCAAACAAGCTTAAAGAAAAATTTGATAAATGTCTATTTGTAGGATATCCTAATGAAATAATTGGATATCAGCTCTACAATGCTTTAGAGAAAAAGGTGTTTGTCTCAAAACATGTTGTCTTTTAAGAGAAAGAGTTTCTTCTAAGAGAAGATAGTGGGTGAAAAATTGAATTTGATGAAGTTCATAATGCTCAAACAGACGCAATCAACTGCCTGAACCCGAGATTGTTGTTCATAGAGATGAGACAAAAGTTAAACCTTCTGACACATAAAATGTTTGTAGGTTAAGTAGGATACATAATGTTCCCGAGATATAAGGATTACTTGTAAGTGAACATAATGATGCATTGCTCATAGAGAACAATGAGCTTGCAACCTAAAAAAAGGCTCTGAAGAGTTCAGAATCTAAAAAATGGCTTCAACCTATGAAGTCCAAAATGGATTCCATGTTTAAAAACTAAGTTTGGACTTTGGTTGACCCACCTGAAGGGCTAGAACTCATAGGGTGCAAGTGGATTTTTAAGAATAAATCGACATAGATGATAATATGATTACCTATAAAGTGAGGCTAGTCACTAAAGGTTATTGTCAAAGACAAAGTGTTGATTATGACAAGACTTTTAGCCCCGTAGCCATGCTTAAATCCATTAAAGTACTCCTAGCCATTGCTACTCATTATGATTATGAGATATAGCAAATGTATGTGAAGATGGCTTTCCTGAATGGAAACCTTACTGAGGATGTGTATATAATACAACATGAGGACTTCATATCCAAATATAGCAAAAAGGTATGCAAGCTTCAAAAATCCATTCATGGATTGAAGTAATCATCTTAGAGTTGGAAAATCCAATTTGATCTAACATTCCAAGAGTTTGGTTTCTCACAAAATTTGGATGAACCTTGTGTGTACAAGAAGGTTAGTAGGAGTGCTATCATATTCCTTGTATTATATGTGGATGACATATTACTAATAGGAAATGATGCCTCAAGTTTGCAGTCAGTCAAAATTTGGTTGTCCCAGAACTTCTCTATGAAAGACCTTGGAGAAGCAACTTATATTTTAGGAATAAAGGTCTATAAAGATAGATCAAGGAGGCTGCTAGGTCCTTCACAATCTATATATATAGATAAAGTGCTAAAGAGGTTCAGCATGGAACAATCTAAGAGAGGGTTTCTTCCCAAAACTCATGGGATAAGACTTTCGAATTCTATGTGTACCAAAATGCAAGATGAGAGGACTCGCATGACTTTGATCTCGTATGCTTCGGCTATGGGATCAATCATGTATGTTATGTTATGTATAAGACTTGATATATCATATGCTCTAAGTGTTACAGCATATATCAATTGGATTCTGGTGAGTGTCACTGGATGGCTGTCAAAAATATGTTAAAGTACTTGAGAAGGACAAAGGATGTATTCTTGGTATATAGAGATGGAGATCCCGTGGTGAGCATGTAGTACCCCGTCTCTCAAATTGTTGAAGGATTTAAAGTGTTAGACTATTGAGTCTTATGAGTGATATCATATAGAATGAATTTAGTATATTTATGACATGATTTTATGATTGTATTCAAATTGTGAGTTAAACAAATTGCACTCAATTGACATATTTAGGGGTATGAAACTAAAATGAATTTGATATGAAATTTGAATGTGCTTTTCTCACATCTTGTACTTTGTTTTACTAATGACAATTGATGGATTATAATTAGCAACTTGGAATTACAATTGGGAGATTGATAAATTAATATGTACATTTAGTCTTAGAAAATTGCCAAGTGGCAAGACAAATTGACACATGGAAATTAGGATAACTAAGCCTATAAATTGAGTGACATTTGGCATAGATAAATGAGTTACAAATGGACTAGTAATTAATTGGCATATGGACTAATTACTAGGAGATAAATGGAAGATTAAGGAGTGGATACATGGCTTACATGCTAAGTGATAGATGCAATTGTCAAAGAGAGACACCTAGCACCTTATGAAGCAAGTTTCTGTAGAGATGGTTTTTGCTATCTTCACTTTAAATCTCCACCGAAACTCGCATTAATCTCATCTCTATTTATTTTGGTTTTATCTTAGCTAAATTACCATCCTAAATCCATACTTTTATCCTTCACAAGATAACTAAAGAACCAACTCATAGCTGTCTTCATCTTGCTGCCAAAAATCAATTCATTTTCACCTTGAAATTGTGATGATCTTACTTGCATGGAGGGATAGGTTAACTTAATGTATTGAGGTGGAATTAGAGCTTAACAGGTAAGTAGAAATATGATCTTTATAGCATGGTTTAATAGAATGAAATGATGATTCAATTGGAATGAAATATATATGATGTTGATGATGAAATGAGGCTTCAATGATAGTTTCTATTTTGAATTTTGACGCATGAAAGACTATAATCCATGAGTTGCCAATTGAATAATTGTGAGTTGTTATTGGAGATGATATTGATGAGGAATTGGAGTATAATTAAGGTGAAATTGAGGTACAAATGATGGAATAATAAGAGCATGTAGTGAATTTAGTATAAAGATGATAAAATCTAGAAAACTGAAGGGAATGGATGGTGAACTTTCGATTCAACCATGCCACGATCATGGGAGCTATATACATAATTATGGGAAATTCTTGGAAGAGAAGAAAATTCTATTTTGTGTGATTCTTGAACCAACTAAGGATAAGATACTTACTATGGTGCATTTGGACTTGATTGAGGCTTAAAATGAACCTAGTTTGATGTTGCATAAGCTGGTTAAGTGTTTGATAAATATAGGTTGTTAATTGATGTTATACCTTAAGGGAAAGATGGTTTAATATCAATATATCTCAATTTGGAATGTAAAAGTATTAAAGAAATGAAAGTGTTCTTATGAATACAAATGTGATCCAAAGGATATGAATAATGCTTTAGGAATGAATGAATGAGAATTGGGGTATTGTGTGACCGGAGTGGCCAACCTGAAAAAGAGCTTAAAGCTCAGTAATGTGCATAAAAAGCCATAGACTTGGTTTTTAATGAGCTTGGTATCCACAATGGGTATGGGAAAGTATATGAAATGAGCTCGGTATCCACAATAGGTACAGGACAGTAAATAGGCGCTCAATCACAACAAAGTAAAAATGAATGGAGTCACATGTGCATTTGCATATACATCCTTATGTATATCTTATGATTGAATTGAAATGAATTATTGAATTGTTTAAAATACAGTTGAAAAGTAAATAAGGATATGTTGTGATATGAAATGTTAATTTACCTGATATACTTATGAAAGTATGATAAACTTGATGTACTTGATAAAGAATGATGAAATGTGATATGATATACAATATTGGAGGATATGACTTGTCTCTATGAATTTGATAAGAGTGAATACATCGATGATGATTCACTCACTAAGTTCACAAACTCATCAAAATTACATTGTTGATTCTCAAGTTCAGAGGAGATCTAGTTAGACTAATTGAAGTATAGCTATTGTAATTGGAAATGAGTTAGTAGTCGGGATTAGTTATACCTGCACAATGTGTGTGTGAATTCCGAAGTGCAATAAAATTTATTACTCGACATGCTTGTAAATGAAATGGGCCAAAATGAATTATTGGTTGCTTAAGATGTGTTTGATGTCTGAAAATTTATAATGAGTTGTTTCGATCGTCTTAACATGCCATCCTTATAGAGTATGTTCTCGAAGAATCGTCGATATGTTTAGGAATATGCTCTATGACACTGGTATGTTACAGAGCAGGCATACAGATGCCATTTTTCAATCTGATTAGGATGATTCCAAATCCCAGTCAGTTTACACTTTCACAGTGAATGGTGGACCAATCAATTGGAAGAGTTCCAATAAGAGATGGCTGCAGATTCAACGACCGAGTCATAGTACATTGTAGTTGCGGAAGCAGCAAAAGAAGTTGTTTGGATCAAGAAGTTCTTTATCAAACTTGGAGTGGTTCCAAGCATCATAGACTAATATTGTTGTATTGTGACAATAATTTAATCCAAAGAACCAAAGTCTCATTAGAGGTTCAAGCAAGTACGTAGGAGATATCACCTTAATAGGGAGATCATAGAAAGAGGTTATGTGAAGATAGAGAGAATGCCCACATATTAGAAAATCGTTGATCCTTTGACTAAGCCACTTCCTCAAATGAAATTTGATTCTAGTGTACTGGCCTATGGTATTAGATACAAAGGTTATTGGCTTTAGTGCAAGTGGGAGATTGTTAGAGTAGTGCTCTAAAGGCAATCACCTTTAGCACTTTTGTACAAACTTTATTTTGATTAATAAAGTGAAAGGAAATTTTCATTAATTTTATGTTCATTTATTTATGAATTGATTTCATTTTTAAATTGAATTAATGAAGTCCATGATACAAAACATAGCATGAAGGAAATTATAATGAGATCATGATAATGAGATTCCTATCATGTACAATTATGTTAGTATCTAAATTATCCTTAGTTATAGGATTAATGAGACAAGACATTATTAATCTGGATAGACCGGCACAAGTTATACCCATTGATTTGATTAAATAATGGATCTTATAAACTATAAGCATGAGATGTTTAGAGTTAACATGTGGATGCTTACTAAGAGTAGTAAGTATATCGGATGACCTGCTATATGATTATCATATGGATGATCTATTAAACATCAATAATCAATCTCATTATAGCAATGGTGCAAATATCCTAAGACTTGAGGTACTCAAGGATATCTTGGATACTGATCCTGTGCTTTGACAACATTCCTTGTTGCCTCAAGATGAGGCCGCTCATAGGGTGGTGATTGGGTACAGCTATTGGTATTTGAAGGTAACTGGGTAGCAAATAAAGGATTCACCACTCTTACTAAAAGGATATGATACCCACGACCTCTTATCGGGTTCATTACTCGGGAGTCTCTAGCCAAAGTAATTATGTGTTATGAAGAGAGTCTTTAATGATGGATAGAGTAATAAGATGCTAGGATAACAACTAACATCACTTAGACTAGATCTGACATAGTCAATCTAACGGGAGTTGACACATAGCCCATACTTTGAACAAAGTAGGGTTATAGGATGGTGAAGGGACAAATTGCACGGTAATTGACTATGGAAAGGTTCGTAAGTTGGATAATTAACTATCAAAGAGTTCGAGTGTTAATCCACTTACATTCTGATAAATTGGCATCATGAAACCCTTCATAATTTGCTCGGATTAAAAGTTAATTCAAGTGACCAAAATAACAAAGTGTGCATGGCTGTCAATTAAGCAAGCCACGATTGTGACCTACTTAATGACAAGTGGTACATAAGTAAGTTCTTCACTTATGTACACATGAATTTTTACCTAAAAACACACTCAATAGAGAGACTAAGGGTCTAGAAGAGTTCTAGAAGTTGAGAGGAGTGATCTAGAGATTTATTCATGCAATCTTAAGCAATTGTTACATAAGATTAATTGTTTGAAACTTGGTTTTGATCTAACTCTCACTAGAGCATCTATTTAAACTCATCTTGTTTGGTGCTCTAACCACATTTACACACTGATTTTTCTTCATCTTTGTATACTCTCTAGAGGCCAAGGAAGGTGTTTGGTATTTGGTACAACCCAGACAAGGAGAAGATTCAAGAAAGGAGGAGTATTTGCAAGGTACATAGGCTATAATTTCATGTTTTTATAATCTGTTTATACATGCATATAGATTCTGGATTTTCTGGGGATGTCATGGGGTTGAAATTTTGATTTTGACACTTCTGCTGCCTTGCCATGTATATGATGCATGAATCCATGGGTCCTTTAGTTTTCAATTATGTTATTTTTATTTCTTTTTATTCTTTATTTTTCTAATATTTTGCAAGGATGTCATTAACATTGGATGGCTCTAACATTAGAAAATCGTTACAATCAAGAAAATACCAAACAACCCTCTCACTTTCATATATACTTGAATTATGTACGTTGAGGACAATGTATAATTTTAAGTGTGGAGATAGGTTTAATGAATGTTAAAATGATTTCTTCAAGCTTATTATAATCTCGATTATAAATTTTATTAACTGAATTGGTTGAATATGTCCATGAATACTATATTTCCATGTTGAATATTGACTGAATTGGTGTGCAAAAGGATGATGGTTAGAATAAAATCAGTTTTATAAGACATTTTTCATAATTATTGAAATATTCAAGTTGAATGAAATTTGCATATTATTTACGTAAATATATGCCTATTTTTTGTGAGCTTTTGAGCTTGAAGAGCAAAATTTCAAAATCTTCAAAGCTCTTATTATTCTGTCTTGTGTGCTATCATGTGTAGTAGGATAATTTTAGAACTTCCCTTATTATTCATATTGAGACCATATTTGTAAAATTAGAAACATTGATATGATGAAGGCACTTAGATTAAGAACTTGTTTTAGCCTATTTTCTTGAAAATTATCATACCAGTAAATTTACCTTTAGGAATAACCAAGTTGAGCCTTAGCCTTTTTCATTGATTAAACCCAAAATATAAACCTTTATCCTATTTTTCCTTTGAATACATGTTTACTATTTTGAACCTTGAACATTATTTACATTATTTACTTGTTGAGACTTGAAATTTGTGAAAGGTCCAATATCTATTTAATTATGGTACTGAATGCTTGAATTCGTTGTTAATAGTCTTATAGCAAAGATTTAATAAAATTCTAACAAAATTATATTTTATAATGCAATACTAGAGATAATAATATAGACTAACTTAAACAGTTTATGAAATGTTAGATGGTGATTTGAACCTTTTATCTTAATTAATTAATTAGATGAAAGACATAAACCTCTATCGTTCAATAATCTTTAGAAAAATCCCCTAATCTGTAAAATTCTCAAAAAAATTGTTCCTAATTTTTAGTGTTTAAGAAAAAACTCTTCTTTTAGACTGCGCTTGAAAACTAATAATCGAATACATGTGGTATATATATCACACTTGTTCTAATTGAGTGCTACTTACATGAATATTTAACCTAGCTCTTAACTCAAATCGAATTAATTCAAATTAATACTTTATTATAATTTTTAAAATTATTCATTTAAATTGAGTTTAATTAGTTTAAATCAAGTTTAAAAACTAAGTTGCCTTACCAGATTAGTGACATTTGATTAATAATTCATGTTTATAACACGTCTGTCTCATTGTTATTTAAGTTGCCTTACCAGATTAGTGACATTTGATTAATAATTCATGTTTATAACACGTCTGTCTCATTGTTATTTTTTAGCTGAAATTCAACTGAATAGATTTTTTAAGAAAATTAAAAGCTATAAGGAATTTTTTTTAAGAATTTTAAATTTTGTGAAGTTCTTAAAGTTTCTTGAAGAGGTTTATATCTTTTACTCTAATTAATAAGACACAACAATACATTTAGGATAAAGTTTCAAGTTATTGTTGACAGCGCGGCATAATGCTAGTTAAAATAAACTAGACTACTACACTACTATAGCAGTAGTGAGTCTAGATCGATCCCACAAAGTGTGTGTGTAAAGTTGTTGAAATGAAATTAATCAGTGTTTAGGTTTAGGGGTTTTGGTTTTAGAAATAAGAAAATAAAATAAAGCTAAAATAACTAACAAAAGTAATGTAAAGAAAACATGTAAAAATGTGACAAAAGTGGGGAATTCGGTAGGGACCGGGTTCTTTGGTTCAATCTTGGCCTACATCTTAATTAAACATATTTCATTGATCTGTTCTTCTTAAACCTCTCTTAGCAACTATTAATCATGGGTTAATAATTAACCCGATTTTTCCCTTAGGTAATGTTTAATCAAGATATAATCGTTAATTAAACCTAACTAATGAATAATCTAGGATATGATCTGTAGATTCAATTAGGTAGTAGCATTATCAATTAGTAAAACCCATTAATCAAGGGAATAACCACATACGAAGTGTCATTTAACCTAGGTTATGTTATCCCTAATGATTACGAATCATTAGTCACTACATATGAATTTCAACATAACAATTATGGATTATGTCGAAATTCTAGCAATATGTTTACAAATAAACGATTCAATGAATGCATTAAAATCATCTTTTCACAATACTGATAGGTTCATTTATAAATAACCGAATAATAATGAGAATATGATTATCCATTGATAGGATTGAATCATCTTATATTTTCTTATGCATTTCAATGTCTTTTCAATCCTATTGTCATGGTTAAATACTCAATTTGTGTTCATCTTCCGTTTACATATAGATTAAAGGAGTGAACAAAAATATATGCTAAAAGGAAGAAGTTTGAAAAAGTTTGGAGAACCATCCATAGCGGAGAAACCATCAAGGGCATTCGGAATAGAATTGGAGAAGACCCGAGAAATAACCTAGGGCCATAATTATGGAAAATATGCCACGATCATCACAGAAGCTTGAGCACAGGGCCACAGTCGTAGGGAGTCAGCCACGATCGTGATAGAGAGCAGATAAACTGATCGTGGCTTGCGTACGGGCAGATGCGAATGACCTTCTGAACTTAAGTTTTTGAGGTAGAGAAAAATCCTAGGTTTTATTCTAAATGGAACATACTACATAAAGAAAGAGAAAAGGATCTAGAGAGGGGCTACACATCTGATTGAGCCCAAGTTTATTACATAAATTGGCGACATTTTCATGACTTTTACTACACTTTCTGACTCCTATCTCTAGCTTTTGTGCTTAAATTTATTCTTGAGTGTGTGCTTTTATTTTATGTAGTTTAAAGGTAAAAATTGTTACAAATCAATATTCATTGCACTGATTAATTTTTTGAGAACAATTGATACTGCAAACTACCATTTTTTTATTGTAGGGGACTCAAGGAAAAGGAAGTCAAGAAGAAGATGTGGAATGAAAGAAGGCTGAAGTGAAGTTAACGAGAGAATGAGGCTCAAACGGAAGTTCACCCAGGCGAAGTGGATCTGTCGTCACGGCAAAACACAAAGAATCTAGGCTGAACTTTCGGGAAAAGTTCACCGCGGCGAATATTAATTCTTTCACCGTGACGAAGGAACCAGCAACAGAACAAGACCTTTTGGGAAAAGTTTGCAGCAGTGAAAAACCCGGACCAATTTCAAAAAAATCACCCACTCTGTGACCCGACCCAGCATCCTTCATTTAAAAACCTACCAAATTAGGTTATAGCCGACAGAACAAAAAGAAAAACACAATTTTCAACAAGCTTACAAAGGATACACACACTCACGACTCATCCTCTCCACTTGACCATCATCAATCACTTCTTTCCATTTTTCTATCGCCACATTCATTATCTGCTGCTGCTACCATGGATGCTTTTGGTGGGTTTTTCGGTTGTGAGTTCTCCCCAAGCAATGCTTGGCTAAGCACCATTTCCTCTTAAAGATGTAGCAATGGCTTGAGTTTAATGGGCTTCAAAGGGGAGTAGTTTGTTCATATTTAACTACATTGTTGTGAACTCCTTAGTTAGGATTTATGCTTTG
>JAOQMS010000179.1:30583290-30596531 GCA_027563885.1 Erythroxylum longipes | reverse complement strand
GACTCCGAAACTCGGGGTCCGACAGGTATGGTATCAGAGCAAGTATGCATGAACAAGGATAAGCAAGTATGCATGAACAAGGGTCGGACTCTGGGAAACGGGGTCTGACATTATGCTTCGGGTTAGTATGATTGCTCCTCTTCCATTTATGATTCTAGGCATTCAATCATCACTGCCATTTCACCCATTTGGCTTAACAAGTTCTAGTTTCTAGACATTATATGCCTCATTTCTTGCTGGAGTTGTTCCAACTACTGTTGTAGGCTCTGTTGAAATTGGAGATTGTTAGCAATCGCAACATTCATCCATTCTTCTAGAGATGTATCTGAGTTTTGTTGGCTCTCCACATCTTGGAAACTAGACCAAGATTACCTTTCATCTTGCTGGAATTGTAAGGTATTCTGTTAAAGTTGTTGCATACTCTCTTGAAGTTGCTTCATATCCTGTTGAAATTGAAGACGGTCAGCATTACAGATCTTGATATAGTCGTCTAAAGGCATACCTCAGTTGTGACAAAAAGCTTCTAGTCCACACGGAAATTGCTGTGTGTCTTACAAACTATCATAGAAGTAATTATAGTGGTTATCCCATCCATAACTGAAGTTAGGTTAATCGGTCCAACCTTGGTTATATGATTGAGAGTAAGAGTTAAAGAAAAAATTACTTCCATCCATGAATTGTTTTAATATTTATCACAAACACGAAATAGAAAAAAATGAAAGAACCACGAAATAACTAAAAAGAAACCAATTACAAACAAATATATACAAAACACCAATTAAAATCACAAACCAAAAACTAAAACACTGCACTCCTTAGCAATGACGCCAAAATTGACAATGCGTCATAATGCTAGTCAAAATAAACTAGACTACTACTATAGTAGTGATGAATCTAGGTCAATCTCACAGAGAGTGTGTATAAAATTGCTAAAATGATATTAATCGATGTTTAGGTTTAGGGAGTTTTGGTTTTAAAAATAAGAAAATAAAATAAAGTTAAAATAACTGACAAAAGCAATGTAAGGAAAACATGTAAAAAAATTAACAAAAGTGGGGAATTTGGTAGGACCCAGTTCTTTGGTTCAATGTTGGCCTACAGTCTAATTAAACATATTTCATTGATCTGTTGTTCTTAAACCTCTCCTAGCAACTACTAATTGTGGGTTAATAATTAACCCGAGTTTTCCCTTAGATAGTGTTTAATCAAGATACAATCGTTAATTAAACCTAACTTTCAAATAACCTAGGATACGATCTCTAGATTCAATTAGGTAATAGCATTACGAATTAGGAAAACACATTAACAAGAAAATAATCATATACGATGCGATATTTAACCTAGATTATGTTATCCCTAATTATTACGAATCATTAGTCGCTACACATAAATTTCAGCATAACAATTACGAATTATATCAAAATTCTAGCAATGAGTTTGCAAATAAACGATTCAATGAACGCATTAAAATCATCTTTTCATAATACCTAATGGGTTCATACACAAATAACAGAATAATAATGAGAATATGATTCTCCATATACAAAACCCAAATCAATTAATATAGGATAACACAATCAATTTCTAATGAGAGAAAGAAACAACAAAAACGGTCAAATACACTTAACTTAGGTCGTTGGTGTCGATGTCACCTCCGAACCAACGTCAGGATGCTACCCCTCCATGGGTCTCCAAATGATCATAGCTTTTCCCCTTAAAAATGTCCTACCAAAACCCCTCTTGCTAGCGCCTCCCTCTTTCTCTGTCTCAAGCTACCGCTACTGTTCTGATTTTATGAATTAATTTTTGGTCCACTACACTGTTCGCTCATTTAAAACCCTCCTGTCTCTGCGCTGTCATTTTCTATTTAAAAGGCTCCCTACATCTGCATTAAATGCAGACATTGTCTGCGTTATGTTTAATGCAAAAGTTTGCATTGAATGCAGACGTTGTCTGTATGAAACGCAGACTTGTTTGCGTTTCCTCTCTTGCGTCCGCGTTTTGGTTGCTCCTTCCCCAGCTTCTTGGTTGTCTTCTTTTGGACTAAATTTATTTCTTCTTCCTCTAATTTTCTTCTTCTTAATCCATGAAGACAAGTGAATATTAATCTTCAGAAATTGGTCCAATTATCGTACTTTTGACATACTTTAACTTCTTTGCTTTCGAACTGTGCATAAAATCACATATAAGTCAAAGTGAGTATCTTGCACAATTTCATACTAAGTGTTATGGAATAATTATACAATCAATTAAACATTTATCAGTTGTACTCTCCAAGCACCCGAAGAATTAGGAAACGAGATATCACTCAAATGTCATTGTCCTAGCAACTTGTTTGATGGTGAAACAAATATATTAGTACTCTTAGACAATGTAATTATATCCCAAATTAGAAATTCTCTCTAATTATGGAGTTTCATTTTGTTCCAACGTTGTAGTTTCCCGCATGTAATATAGTTGCCCTCTTATAAAGACCTTGACGAGAAACTGAAATTAGGGTGCATAAAATGATTACGTGTTGGCCCAACTTTTATTAGTTGAGAGTGAATTGATTTTAATTTTTAGTAGAATATAAAAATCTTCTTTAATTAAATAAATGATTAATAGCTAACAAACAACTGTGTGTGCAAACGAGAACAGGAACAATAGCGCGTAGATTATATTGTTAAATCTACCGAAGCCACCAACAGAAAAGTTATTACATTGATATGTTACGGACTGAAATATTTTTCTGATTTTTTCCGAAGCTACATTGGTGGTCGTCAGATCATCTGTATCATCACCGGAGTATATATATACATGTCGGCTAGTAAGTATATATATATATACACACACACACAAATATATATTGGTAAATTGATCATTAAGACATCATCAAGCCAACACCAGCATCATTCCTCGATCAGAAAAAATGCCATAATAGTCTCTTGATAGGTTCTTATAATCTCTAAACGTTATCTAGAACCATTACATAACACGCACGCATCTATTTTGAAGATATTTGAAAAGAGCTAGAAAATTAATATTGTGGCAATCGGAAATGAATTTTCAGATTCCAATTCGATGCAGCATTATTGATGTTAAGCATCTTTTATCCCTAAGTTTTTAGGTCCATCTTTTCTAGTATTATTCTTTTGCTCTGTATATGATATCCCGACTAGAAAAACTTTCTTTCCCCAGTTGCACCTGCTGCACTCCATATCTTTATATTAACTACTCTCTTCTTCCTATCAAAAACTAACAAGTTCAAGGAATTCGTACTTGAAACGTACCAGACTAAAAGTCGACCTATCCAAACTCTCTGAAAGTTTAGTTAGAAGAGTTTTCACATTACTCCGTTAGTACTATTGGAGAATGAATGGAAAGAAAGGTAGCATTCAGATCAACATTCCGGCACCGACCACCAAATCCAAGCATATGGAAACTGGAAGGAAACAGGAAAATTGCTCCGATGGGTTCTCCTGTGAAGCTTGGATTTGGAGAGTCTGGGAATTTGCCAAAGAAGACACTAACAGAATTACGTTCTCATTCAAAGTGGGGCTAGCTGTTCTTTTAGTCTCTTTACTCATACTATTCCGGGCACCTTACGACATTTTTGGCACCAATATCATATGGTCTATCCTCACTGTTGCAATCATGTTCGAGTATACAGTTGGTATGCTTCACAAATATATATACAAATATATGTATCTTATGTCTCTTACGTACATTTTCTGCATGCACAGTAATACGTTTATTAACTCATATTTTGGTCATCTATCTTACTCTTGTTGTCTGTTGGTTGTTGATGATGAACTTTATTTCTAAAGGCTCAACCTTCAACCGAGGATTTAATCGAGCATTAGGAAGCTTATTGGCGGGAATTTTGGCTATCGCAGTTGCTCAATTAGCTCTGTGCGGTGGCAGGATTGCTGAGCCTATTATAATTGGCATAAGCATTTTCGTGATAGGTACAAATCTATATTTCTAAGAGATTAGCAAAAGGGGGACTAGAAGGAATTGAATTAGGCTGAAAAAATTTTATGTTCAAAACATTTTTTGCAGGGGCTGTTACATCGTTCATGAAGTTATGGCCATCACTTGTGCCGTATGAGTATGGATTCAGGGTCATACTCTTCACCTACTGTTTGATCATAGTCTCTGGTTATCGGATGGGGAATCCTATCAGGACTGCAATGGATCGCCTGTACTCCATTGCCATTGGAGGGTTTGTTGCAGTTTTCGTGAACGTGCTGGTCTTTCCTATATGGGCTGGTGAGCAATTGCATAAGGAGCTAGTGAAAAGCTTCAACTCGGTGGCTGACTCTCTTGAAGGTAAGATAATTTGGTCATTCTCCACATTTGGATCCCTCAGTAAAGATAATTTAGCAACTCATCATGAGAAGGCCAACAGCTAACGTTGATGCTATCTCAACTAGAACATAAATTGTTAAGAGACCACTAAATCTAAAATTCTTTAACTTTATTTTATTTTTTTTTTAATGATTTGAGTTCTACAAGACACTTGGACACTGATGCTACGTTTTCGAGTCTGAAATTTTAGAATGTGTGAAAAAATATATGGAAGATGAAGGTTTAGAGCATCCCGAATTCTCCAAGACGGTGACGGATGAGTTCCCGGATGAGCCCGCTTACAAGAAATGTAGAAGTACCCTGAACTCTTCCACGAAACTGGAATCCCTGGTACATATCTACATGCTTGAATCAATGTCAATTTTTCAAAGCAGGATTCCTACGTATTAAATGACAATATTATTGTTTCTTTCTGTTTTCAAACTAAAAAAGGCTAATTCAGCAAAATGGGAGCCACCACATGGCAGGTTTCGACATTTCTTCTATCCCTGGTCTGAGTACGTTAAAGTAGGAGCAGTTCTAAGACACTGTGCTTATGAGGTCATGGCCCTTCATGGGGTTCTGCACTCTGAGATTCAGGTATAACAAATCTTCCACCTCTCACTATATATATGTTGGGGTACGAGTTTGAACATATTCACGTCACCGTGTTTATGCAACTGGTAAACATTAGTTGCGTAACAATGTCTCCACATAAATAGGATATTCATATTCATCTTTAGGGGAATCAGTTCCCGACAAGACATTAACATAAATACCAACAACTGGAGAATCTTCTATAACAATCAACATGAAAGAATACATGGAAAGAGAAATAGGACCATGATACAGCATCATCAGAACAAAGCATTTGTTCTGCTGATTGGTTTGCATTGATTTAAGGGATGATATATAGCTAACCCTGATGGACACAATTCTGAAGATATATTCTAATGTTCTCTGTTATCTGTTCTTTGTATCACAACACTGGCCGCGTTACCATAATATGTAATAAATGTCCAATATTCCCCTGACTTGTTCATGCCAATTCGAATCATGTTCTACAACTTTTTTCAGTAAACCGGAGAGTGCAAAGCCTAAAACTTTTTGTTCTTTTCCATTGAGCCATTATGTCTAATAGTTGATTACATAAGCCTAAATCTAAACTCTCTTATGCTTTGCGCTCGTCTAAGGATTCCCTTAGGTTTTAATTTGGACTCGAACTCCCTAGAATTCTATACCCGCAGTCAAAATTTTCCATCTAATTTTAGGTAATTTAACTAAAACGAAATAATTTCTACATATGGTAGGGTTTCTTGATAACCTAAGCTATAATTTGCAAAGTGAAATTGAATTTCTTGATAATCTAAAGTATAATTTACAAAGTGAAATTGAAACAAAGTTCAAAATATATTTTAATACATTGAATCATAATCTACGATACTTAAAATATACCTTAACAATATATCTTTACTATTAGATGTAGAAACTACATAGTTTTAGCAAAGCCTGTTATCAAGTTAATAGAAGTATGGTAAAGAAAAAGAAGAAGAATAAGAAGAAGGTTATATCGTATATACAAGAGGAAGAGAAAAATACTGATCCAGTGGTCAAGGACCAACAGCCTTTTATTCACCCCAATAACTTCTAACTAAGTCTTTTCAGCCTCTTTTCAATGATCTGCTACTGTGAAAAAGTATGCTAGACGTGCTCAATTGGGTGAAATTTTGCATTTGTTTGTTCTCCTATAGGCACCTCACAACCTTCGGATCACATTTCAGTCGGAGATTTTGGATGCAGCAACCCAAGCTGCAGAACTAGTTAGGAGCTTGGGAAAGGACATAAGTAACATGAAACACAGACATAAAACCTCGTTGATGAAAAGGGTCCACATCTCAAGCGAGAGACTTCAACTTGCCATGGACACACATTCTTATCTCCTGATACCTCATTTCGAATCTGTGGATAACTATTCCAAGCCACTTCCCAAGTTATCACATACAATCTCGAGCATTCTCGATGGCCCCCTAAACCAGATGATGACAGAATTCGATGCTAGCAAACAAGAAAATTGCGTAAGCCAATCAACAGAAGCAGTACCTACGGCACAAACACAGCTGATGGAGTCTTACCATGAGATGATGAGGAAACAGTCGAGAAGGCTTCATTCATGGCCATCAAGAGAAGTGGATGCTTTTGAAGATGAAGGAGTTTCTGCCATGGAGTTTCAGCCTAGAATGAAGGCGTTAGAGATCACTGCAGCACTTTCACTTGCCACTTTTACTTCACTGCTTGTTGAGTTTGTTGCTAGGCTTGATCACTTGGTTGAAGCAGTTGATAAGCTTGCCAATATGGCCAAATTCAAGCATGATGGTGTATAGAGGATTCGTCCTCACATTTATAAGTAAAACAGATTTTGATGACTCTATGTAACCAAAACGAGCTTAATAAAGAAAGGACCTTTTTCATCTTTGTTGTCAAACTTGAAAGATTGTAAGTTTCATGAGTTCTCTTTGGAATCAATATGCCACTTAGCTCGACCATTCAGGCTTCTATGTAGTCGGAGCTTATCTAATTTGAGGCCCACGAATTACAGTTGGATGGTCATGTTCATACTTTCTATTTTCAAATAACACCTTTGATGGGAAAAACAGATTTTAACCCCCGTCATAAACCTTATAGTCAAGCATTATAACAACAGCTTGGCATATATGTTTGTTACGAACCTTCAAGGACCCTAAAACTAATTGGCCTATATCTCTTGCAATGAAAGTTGCAGAATAGTTCCCCATAGTTCCAATGCTTGACTTGGACTAGGACAATGAATCCGCGTCCAATTGGCTAAGCAAAAGTATTAACTCAACCATTCCCTTAAACAAGATTAAAATCGGATACTGAATATTGCTGGGCTTTTTATCCGTTGGTACAAAAAACAGGACATCTAACTAGCAGAAATACAATAATAATGACTAGACATCCAAAGATAATATATGAAACAGAGTATTGTACATAGTTCCCCTTGTCTGAACTTAAAGAGTACTGCAGCCTATAATCATCTCACTTTGAAACAGATACATAAGCAAACTTAGACAAAGGATTTATTATTACCAGAATGTTTGACAAACTGACCTCATTTTACAGGCATCAGCCTGTATGTCAGCATCCTGCCAGACATCTATGCTTATATACAGGAAAAAACATCAGAAACCTGACTCTAGGCAAGTCCTACTGGATTCCCCCAAAACACTCACACAAGGATTGTTGAACCTCTTACAACTTCTTGCAATTTAAACAATACATGAGCAATGAAGTTCTAACACCAACAGGCAATAAGTAAATTTCTGGGCTATACAAATAGGCAAGAGACTCGTCCATTGCAAGGGCAATAAATGAACCTCAGATCCAGTTCTGAAGCAAGATATTGGATTCTTTTGGCTCTGACAATTTGCTGGTCACTGTGTGCTTGATGGTTGAATCAACATCAGAGCCACCTGCCAGCATTGCCATCAAGCTGCCACCATGCACCCTACCTTCTGGTAGGACAACTGACATTGATGACATGCCTGCTTCCACAACAGAGATATAGGCACTTGTAACCCCATCTTGTTTCGAATCAGAAGTATTTCCAGCATCACAGGCAATGTTCACAACATCAACATTCATGTCCTCAGCGATGGCTTCTTTCACTTTCTCAGGTTGGCTTACTTTGGCATCCTGAACCATAGGTCCCAAGGTAATACCACCATGAACCCTCTTATCCTGCACCAGACCACTGTGATGTGCACATAGACCTGTCTTCCCCCTTGCAAATGAGTTACAAGGACCAGAAGATTGGATAACATATTCTGACGCAGGGTGACCCCAAGAGCATCTCTTACCCCCACCATGTGCCTTACAGAAATCAGTGCTGCCTTGGGCACTTTTGCCACAACCTTCAAACTTGCATCTCTTTCCACCACCATGACGAACACAAAAATCTGTCCGTCCTCTTGCACTTTTTGTACATCCAGCAACAGCACATCTCTTGCCACCCCCATGTGCAACACAGAAATTGGTTCCCCCATGCACACTCTTTGTGCAGACACCACCACCCTGAAAGGCACATCTTTTCCCTCCTCCATGGCCCTTGCAGAAAGGTGTGCTCCCTTCTGCACCTTTGGTACAACCTGGGGTTGTGCAGCGTTTTCCACCACCATGTGCTTTGCAGAACATTGTGCTCCCTTGAGCCCCTTTTGTGCACCCAGGGGCTTGGCATCTGCGACCACCACCATGAGAAATGCAGAGACCAGAAAGGCCTTCAGCACTCTTTGTGCAATTTTCTTTCTGGCATCTCTTGCCACCACCATGACGAATACACAATCCTGATTTCCCTCTGGCAGCTCTAGTACAACCCTCATGGCTGCATCTCCGACCACCACCATGAGCAATACAAAAGTCTGTGCGACCTTCTGCACTTTTTGTGCAACCAAGGAATTCACATCTCCGGCCACCCCCATGAGCCTTACAGTAGACAGTACGGCCCTCGGCTCCCTTGTGGCAGCCTGGCTTCTGACACCTCCTACCACCACCATGGGAAATACAACGACCAGAAGCACCTCTGGCTCCCTTTCCACACCCCTCAACTTGGCATGTTCTGGAACTAGATCCCCGTTGATGAGGTCGTTGCTGCTCTGTTATCCCAGAAGTACAGGTGACTGAACTTTTTGGCGTTGTTATAATACTTGATGAAGGTTCTGAAACAATAGCAGTTAGATAAACGGACCTTGGAATTTGATTGAAGAACAAGCTGGCCTCTTTACTCTGTGAAGCCTGAAATGAAAACAAAGCAATATCTGTTTTATGACATGATATTGATCCTTGACCTACATTTGAATGCCCACCAGTGGCCTGCAGCATCTCAACGCCAAATCCAAGAGAATTGGAGCTTGGATGGACACTTGTGATATCAGATCCAGAGTTCCCAGTGGAGAGACTTAACTCCAGGTCAACCTTGGGCTGCAGTCTTAATCCTTTAAGATCTGAAGTCGCCGATTTCTTCGGGCTGGGTGTCTTCTCATTGCCAAGGTGAAGGGAAAAGTCCAATTCAAGATCCATTGATGACTCCTCGTCTGTTTCTTTAGCTGAGGACATTGTGCAAGCAGTTGCTGAACTACCTTTGCTGTCTGATGAACTTGATGAGTGGCGCAGCCCAAGAGACAATGAAGAATCCACATGTTGGCCTTTGGATTCATTAATCATATACCATTTCCGTTTAGTTCCCTTTGGGAGAGAAATGCATGGTACTGAAGAACCTGGGGAATTAAGGCGTAGGACAGTGTCTGCACTGCATTCAACCCCAGGTTGTCCACCTTGGATTGAACTGCCTAAAATCTTGAATGCATTTGGAGGATTATTAGCAGGAAAACCCAAGTCCTGGAACCTGTCAGCCATCAGGGAAAGACTGATGCCAATTGATCTCCCAACAATATGTCTCAATGAACAGTACACCTGACTTCTGGGTTTAATAAATAGCTACAAAACTAAGGGGTATATTCTAACTATAATATAAAATCAGATATGGAAGTAGGGTTAGATGTCTCTGAAACAACACATCCCACCCCCACTAACAAATCCAGAAGTGTCGCGACGATCCATACTCTTATCAAGTAATTTATGCAATAATAGAACTGATTAGTTACAACAGAAGATGATTCCTTTCACAATAGTTTCCTTCGTAAAATGATCCTGGTATCCAAACATCCTGTGGCACAATGAGAACTTCTTTGATAAGGACAAGATATCCAAACATAATAAAAATGAAATCTAATAACATATAGGATCATCACAGGATGATCCATAACTGATACAGTCACTCAACAAAAATGAATTTTGCAAGGAAATGCAGGCATCCTTACATAATGAATCTATAGATCCTATGAGCCCAGTCTATACGTATAATTGCCAATCACTTCGCATTTTGTATTCAACATAAATTATTCAGTACGTTCATGTACATCTCTCTAATTGTTTTAAACATGCAGTAAATATTTTTCCTAATCTCATTCTTTCATTTTGACATAGAGCAATCCATTCCTAAAAGAAGGTGAAAAATGAAATTGTATTTGAAGAAAACGGTGAATTTGGCAAAACATATCATAAAATCTTAGCATTTAAAAAAACAATACAATTCAGCAAACCATGATGCAAAAGGCTTCAAAATGTTGATCCCGAAATGAAGATTTGAGATTTAGTGGCAACAAAAAACTAAAATCAATGTACAAGATTGAAAACCAAGAATGCAACACGTAGTAAAAGAAAACAAAAAAGACAGTTTTTAGTGACTGAACCACACTGTATTCTTTCTTTTCTTTCTAAAATAACCAAAATGACTGTCCAGCACAAGCAGATATAAGAATGTGAAAATCACAAAATCATTGTTTGTATCTTATGACGTGCATAATTAACAATTCTAAAAAGAAAGCTATCACTCACTCTGGAACTAAGTTGACACTCCGAGTCCAATTGGAAAGGAAAAAATTCCAATCCAGAAGAAAACAGTAAAAAGAAACTATCAAATATTACTGAAGTGGCTAACCTAAATAAGAAAATGAAACAACAGCATGAGAAGAAACTAAACCTCCTCTGAGGTAACAACTGCAGCGCAAGTATCGGATACAGGATTGGAAAAGGAACCAGATACAGAAGACCTATGCAAGTGAAAGCCACGTGGTCAGAAGCAGATCACACATATGGAAAGAAAAAGGACCTACAGCAGAGATTCCTTGTATGCAAAGGTTGATTAGCTCCAATATGGCTAAGAAAAATAAATTAAGGCAAAACTTTGCATCAAAAAAAAAAAAAAAAACAGAGAGAGATGTATGGTTATTCATAATGAAAACAATAGTACCAATGAATGCAAGATGGCAGCTGTGTCCAGTAAACTCCTAATGGAATTTTATCCTTGTACAGAAACTCCTAATGCCAATACAGAACCTATAATCGCTGGAAGAGATTTATTTCTCATTTGTTTGCAAAGAAAGTGTACATACCAAAACCATACCTAATATCAAACTTAACAAGCTCGCCTGTTATCAAAATACATTCACTAGGTAGATGAAGACTTTGCATCTCCAGCTTACTGAATTACTGATCTTTCACAGATAAAAATCCTTCCTAAAGATCTCTCAAAAAAAATCGTTTAGGAAGAAAATTGACATTCTTGTTTTCTAGATACAAACAAAAATCACGAGGAAAGTAATGAGCACACAAATGATGAAAAGATTCTAAGAATAAATAGGAGAGAAATTAAACGAAAATCAGAAAAAGAACTAAAAAAGCCTCCAAATTTCGCAACATAGATTAAACCATACCGACAACAAATTATAAGGTATTTCCGGTAGTGAGAAAAATCAATTAACTTTAAACTAAAAAGCAAAAAAGATCACATTTTGACAAAAGAAAAATAAATCAACGAGGCGCTAACACAACTCCAAGATGAGTCGTCGTAAGAAAACCAAATAAAAGGAATAAAATAGTTGTCTTTTGATAATGAATTCGTAGCTTAGTTACATAAAAATTTAAAAACAAGAAATAGGATCGTCTTAGTTTAGCTCAATTACTAGGTCCACAAGCATAAGCACACGAGAAAACCAAAAATTAAAATGGTCGCAATCACCATGTGCCATCTTCTAAGCAACCAAAATAGTAGAAAAAAAATGTATTGAACTAAAAAGAAAACGGAAAAAAGAAGAGAAAGTTATAAGATTTGAATAGAAAAATCAAATAATTGAAGGTCAATACCTTGTTATAAGCGAAAACAGAAATCTTACAAGGATTGTTTAGGATTTCTTGGGCAGCGGTTGCCAAGAGAGGAGAGAGGCGAGGAAATAAGGAGAGACAGCGGAAGTGAGGGGTGGATACAGCGAATTTAGAGGATGGAGAGCTCACGTGCAAAAGAGTGACAAGCACGTGCCGCACTTGGCTTATTACTTTGAGTCTAGACAAACAGTGGTATTTGGGAAAAATTAAAGGACTGAATGATTCGTCCAAAGAACTCGAGCGGTTTGCCCTTTTCTCGTTTTGTGCTTTTTCATCTTATGCCATTTGAGCCATCTTATCTTACTCTCCAGTTGGCATAGAATGGACATGTGACGGAAATATATACACTTACTTTTTTGTATTTTTTTACTGACTAATGACTATTCCTGAATTGATCTGCTTTTCTTTTCCACTTCTTTTTTTCTTATATAAGTTGATAATGGACGCTATTATTGGATCTTGATTAACTATACATTTTCATCTAATTGACTTACTTCCCTTGTTTTTTAAAAATAAAGAATCAGACAAAAAAAACTTGAAATACTACTAATAATTATTATTATTATTAAAAAAATTGATACAAGTTGAAGGAAAACAATAGAGGCTTGGTTTAGAGACACGGTGGCGATTGACAACCTATTAAAATCAATCTGTTGAAATGATAAGTACTTATGTGTTTGAGATTGTTGTTTTGGTAACTGCTAAAACGTGAAAATAGGTGTTTGGCAAGTGCCGTTGCGGTTGCTGAAAAGAGATAAAATGACTAAAAAGCAAATTGATTTAATAAACTATTAATTGTGGTATAAATAATTAAAAAATATATTATTAGTCATATAAATTTAAAATATTAAATTAAAATAAGAAAATATAAATAAAATAAATTTAGTAAACAAAAATATTTCATAAAAATATATTATTAGTCATATTAATTAAGAGTATAATGGAAAATAATACTTGTAGTTAAGGTTATTTATGAAAAGTAAAATTTTTACTGTAGAAGCAGTTTCCTACCGCAACTCTCTTTCTGCTTATTAATTTCTGCGGTGGTACTGCACTTTTCTCTAACCTTCGGTTGTTTACCGTATATCCAAACATGTGACTGCGTTTAAAAA
>JAOQMS010000179.1:30537313-30577938 GCA_027563885.1 Erythroxylum longipes | reverse complement strand
ACAAAAGATTTGGCCAGTAACCTGACACTCACTAACTGGAAATGGGAAAATGCCTATATTCTAGCTAACCACTAACAACACTGCAAATCATGGGAAACAGGGGTCCGTATTATTCGTATCACCTACATTATCTCCATGCCTAAAATCTACTTTGCAGGTAACAAGTCTTTCTTATCAAAAGATTTAGACAGATCCTTCTTCAACTTTTAGATTCTTCCAACATCTTAACCTACAATCAACAAATCATCTGCATATAGAATAAGAATGATGAAGTTCTCACTTGTGAACTTCTTAAAATACACACAAGCATTAACATCAGTTCACTTGTAATCATGATTTGTCATAATGGAATCCAACTTCCAATAGCATTACCTTGGAGCTTGTTTCAACCCAAATAAGCTTTTCTTTAACTTGTAGACCATATTCTCCTTACCTTTAGGTTTGAAACCCTATGGCTGATCCATGTATGTCTCTGCCACTATGCAAGAAGGTCGTTTTAATATTCAACCGTTCAAGTTCAAGATCTAAACATGCAATCAAAACCTAAAACTATTCGAATTAAATTCATCTTGAGCACTGGTGAGGAGATTTCATCAAAATCTATACCCTTATTTTTAATGAACCTTTTTACCACTAGCCTTGCCTTATCCTTCACCAGCTTATCACCATCTTTCTTTATCTTAAACACCCATTTATTCTTTAATGCCTTTTTGTCTTTTGGAAACTTCACAAACTCATATGTATCATTCATTTTTGTAGAGTTCATCTATTCCTTCATAGTTGCGAGCCAGAGATCTTTGTCAACATAACATGCAACCTTTTGTGTATGCTCAGGCTCCCCCTCAGCAGTAACTAACAAATATTCTAATATCTTAGGCTCCCCCATCATCCTCATTGATCTCATCTTTAACAATATCCATATGTGGTTCGTGTAGCTCATCAATATCAGGTTGTATCTGATCACCATCAATGTGTATTTGGTCACATACTTCATCTCCTTCACCTGTAAATTGTTTAATAGTGGAAGAACCTGTAGACTACTCAATAGTGGGAGAAATTGGAGAAAAGTTAACTACATCACAAGATGAGCTACTTTGAGTAACCTTATCTTATCTCAAGAGATCAAGACTTCTCTCATGCTCTTGGAATACCACATCCCTGCTGCTAACCACCTTTTGCTTCTCTAAGCTATAAAGTCTAAAGCCAAACTGATCACCACCATAACTAACAAAGATTAAAAGTATTGCCTTTGAGTCAAGCTTTTGAATCTGATCGTTTGGTATATGTTAAATACCTTACAACCAAAAACTCTCAGATGATCATATGTGGGACCTTTACCAGTCCAAGCTCTCTTAAGAATATCAAAATTCAATAGAATTAAGGGAGCTTGGTTGATCAAATAAGCTACAGTTCTAACTATTTCACCCTAAAATGTCTTTGGCAATATGGATATTCTAAGTATGCTACGAACCTTCTCTATAATAGTTATGTTCATTCTCTAGCAACAACCTTATGTTGTGGAATAATATGTTTAGTCTTTTCATGTCTATTTTCAAGTGATGTACAGTATTCTTCAAACACCTTTAAGGTATACTCACCTTCATTATCTATTCATACGCACTTTAACTTCCTTTTAGTTTCCATTTCTACCATGAAATGAAACTTTTGAAAAGTTTCGAATACTTGACGATTTTCTTTCAACATGTACACCCAAGTCTTCCTCAAAGCATCATCAACAAAATGTTTGTTACCTCCTAGTGACTTCTCCTTAATTAATCAACAGACATCTAAATGCATCAACTCTAATAACTTCATCTTCCTTGTAGATCGTCTCTTGAAAGATACTTGGATGAGTTGTCAAAGCCCCCAAAATAATACCGATTCTCCAAACTTTTGTAGTAGTCGTGGAACCATGTCAAATCCCTAGAGAACTAAACCCTAGCTTCTTAATTTCAATTAATAAAAGTAAATGGGGGATTTTGATTAAATAACTGATTAACTAAAATTAATACAAAAATAAATTAAATCAAATAAATTTCAAAAATTAGAAAGTCAAGATTACCAATGTAATATACAGTTTCTAGAACATGCTTAGTGTTAGAACCCTAGATTATTGTGAATCAGTAATAGCAGAGAGAAAATTATGAGAGTGCATTACATTGTCATACATATGCACACATGAATTATAATTTGAACACATTACAAAGGTAGAATATGCACTCAATTGACATGTCCTGGGGCATGAAAAATTTAATGAACATGATGTGAATTATGAATTGTGTGTGTTGAATTTTGGTTTAATTGGATTCCAATTAGTAAATTGGAATTAAATATCATTAATTGGGAGAATGATAAATTAATATGTACATTTGGACTAGGAAAAATGCCAAGTGGTAAGATAAATTGATACAGGAAAAATTAAGGTGGCTAAGCCTATAATTGAGTGACATTTGGCATAGTTAAATGTGTGACAAATGGACTAGCAATTAATTGACAAGTGGACCAATTATTATGTGACATATGGATCAATAATTAAGAGACATGTGGACTAATTAATTGGTGACATATGGCACCTTAATGTGTGGATAAATGGCAGCATGTTAGGGTGATACATGGCATACATACCTTAGGACAAATGCCTTGTCCAAATTAGGACACCTAGCAAGTGATGTAGCAAGTTTCTGCAGCAGAGTTTTGTTGCTCATTTACTTTGTTTCCTTCACCGAAATTGCTCCTAATTTCTTCTTTGTATTTTGCTTGAACCCTAGCCAAATTGCTGCACCAAAACTAGTTTTTCACCTTACACAAAATAGCCAAGAAACCAGCCCAAAGTGATCTTCATTTTTTTGTTGAAATCAACCTGTTTTCACCTTGAGTTTGTGTTGATTTTTACTTGCTTGGAGGGATAGACTAGTTTAGATCTTTGAGCTGAATTGGAAGCCTAATAATTAAGTATAAATTTGATCTTTATGGCATGATTAATAGTACAAGAATGATGCTTGAATTGGATTGAAATGTTGGTGATGTCGATGATGAAGTGTGCTAGAATATGCTAGATGAACTTAGATGTTTTCTATGCTCATTCTTGGTATATGAAAACCATGGGTTATACGTTGATTCATGGATGATTTAGATCTGGATTTGAAGTATAATGAAGGTGGATTTATGCTAAAGAAAAATGTTAATATGGTGTTCTTGAATTGAGAAAGAACTAGGACTATATATATGACAATGTATGATAATTTTTTGTTTGAATTTTGATGCATGAAAGATAATGATTTGTGAGCCATCAATTGAATAATTTTGAACTGTAATTAGAGAGGTTATTGATGAAGAATTGGAAGAGTTATAATTGATGAACTATAAAGAAGATGTTTTAACGTTGGTATAAGGATGTCAAAATCTAGAAAAGTAGTGAAGGAAATGGATGGGGACTTTTGAATAACCCATCCCACGATCGTGGGAAGCCATACACAATTGTGGGAATTGCATGGAAGTGAAGAAAATGTTCTTTTATGTGATTCTTGAACCAATTAAGGATAAGGTACTTAACTATGATGCATTTGGACTTGACTAGGGCTTAAATGAACCTAATTTGATGTTGGAAAAGTTGGTTGAATGTTTGATAAGTTTTGATTGATAATTGATGTTATACTTTAAGGAAAAGACTGTTTTATAACAATGGATCTAAGTTTGGAATGAAGGAGTGTTAAAGTAATGAAGATGTTCTTATGAATGCAAATGTATTCCAAAGGACATAAATAATGTATTAAGAATGAATGAGTGAGAAGTAGGAATTAAGTGATTACTTATAAAGCTAGAAAAGGTTTAATGAATGTAGTTGATGAATTTAGAATAATCAAGCTTATTTTGAAGATATAAACCTCATTACAAATTGGTTATATCCAAGTGATAACGTGTAAATGATCATGAATTTTGATTAAGGAAATATACTCGAGAAAGCCATTGAGCATGCATTGAACATGGCACATACATATATGTGCATGATTGAATATGTATTTGATTGATCAACTTTGTAATGTGAATTTTGTTAGTGTTGAATAGGTTTAGATGCACAAGTCGATTGACTGAATCAAGACATTGCCAGACCATCCAGGTAATAGAAAAATCTGGAGCATGTTATGAGTAACCTAGATGTTCTCACTAGGGTTGATTTATTTCTGTTTAACTTCCAATATTAAACTGTTAATGATCTGTATGTGACAATTCCGACATTAATGGTCCGAGGAGTTTGATATTTGGGAATGTATTGGAAGTGTTCTGATTGCATATGAATATTAATGATATTTGTATTCTCAACAAATTGTTGAATGCTTCACTTAGGTCCAATGACATATGATTCTGACTGTGCATCATGAATAAGTGTTCTTGATAGCATATTTTGTGATTTGATGCATCACATTAATATGCATGATTAGATAAAGGCGTTATGACTAGAGTATCTAGTTTAAAAGAGCTTAAAGCTCATAATTCTACACATAGAGCCTGGCTCCGGGATTAATGAGCCTGGTATCCACAATGGGTACGAGACAATATCTAAAATGAGCCTGATATCTATAAGGGATATGGGACAGTGAAAGGAACTTGATCATAACAAAATAAAAATGAAAGTGAATCTCATATGCGTATGCATTTACAAATATATATGATTGTGAATCCATTTCTAAAATTGTGATGATAAAGTGATATGCTATATTTGAGTATTTGTTGATAATATGATCGATTGGGATATACATGATCTGAAAGAGTATATGAAATGTGTGACATTCATTATGTGTTATTTATATAAGGAATGTTGTGAGTTTGGTTATATGTGAGATATTTGTGTGTTTGACATGAGTGAGCTCATCAATAATAGTTCATTCACTAAGTTCGCAAAACTCATCAAAAATTTCAACATGACTTTTCAAGTACAAGAGTGGAGACCTAGTTCCTAAAATACTCTAGAAGAACGTTTTGGATTAAGAAATGAATTAAAGGTCTGTTAGCTGACATTTAAGGAGTTGTAGTTTGTTTTTATGTAGTTTTCTTATGTCATGTAGAACTTGTGTCACCTTGGGAGTTGTTTGAAAAAGGTTTTATCAGGCCCAGTGTGTCACCTTGGGAAGCTCTGATTTTGTTTGTAAAGAAGAAGGATAGGACTCTGAGACTGTGTATTGACTATAGACAGTTGAATCGGATGATAGTAAAGAACAAGTATCCTCTACTGAGGATAGATGATTTGCCTGATTAGTTACAGGAAACTCGGGTGTTCACGAAACTAGACTTGAGATCAGGGTATTATCAGCTAAAGATAGCAGAGGATGATGTATCGAAGAGTGCATTTAGAACAAGATATGGACATTTTGAGTTTTTGGTGATGCCGTTTGGGTTGACAAATGCTCCAGCGGCTTTTATGGCTTTAACAAATAAGGTATTCCAACCTTATTTAGATTGTTTTGTGATTATATTCATTGATGACATTTTGGTGAATGCGAAGTGTAGAGAGGAGCATACTAAGCATTTGAGATTGATCTAACATATAATGAGAGAGAAAAAAATTTATGCCAAGTTCAGTAAGTGTGAATTTTGGCTTGACCAAGTAACATTTTTGGGGCATATAGTGTCTGGACAAGGCATATAAGTTGATCCAAAGAAATTAGAAGCAGTGATGAAGTGGGAAGCTCTGGGAAATGTGACAAAGATATGGAGTTTCCTTGGATTAGCTGGTTATTATAGAAGGTTTGTCGAGGGTTGACTACAACACTAGTGTTAGCTATTCCATCTGGATCCGGAGGCTATGTGGTGTATAGTGATGCATCACACCAGAGATTAGGATGTGTACTAATGCAGCATGGCAGAGTAATAGCATATGCATCGAGACAGTTAACGTCTCATGAATTTAATTATTCGGTACATGATTTAGAGCTTATTGCCATATTATTTGCTTTGAAGATTTGGAGACACTACTTGTATGGTGGGACATTTCAGGTATTCATTGATCATAAAAGTTTGAAATATTTGTTGAGTCAGAAAGAGTTGAATATGAGACAGAGGCGGTGGATAGAATTATTAAAAGATTATGATTGCACAGTTGAGTATCATCCTGGTAAAGCTAATGTGGTAGCTGATGCATTAAGCTGGAAATCTAATAGCAGTATGGCTCAAATTCAGACATCGAGGTTATCGAACTTAGTTCAATTAAGAGCACTGAATGTTGAGTTAAATATGGGGCAGAATAAAGCATTGATAACTACATTGAAACTAAGACCTGTATTATATGACATAATTAGAAAAGTTCAAAGTAAAGATCCAAAATTGGTGAAGTTAATTGAGAAGTTGAAGGTGAATCCGAGTTTTGAATTTGAATTAAGAGATGATGCATTATAGTTGAAGCAAAGATTGTGTGTTTCTGATGTTGATGATTTGATAAAAGAAATTCTGGAGGAAGCATATGTAGCAGCTTATTCTATGCATCCTTATACTACCAAAATGCATAATACGCTGAAACATCATTTCTGGTGGCCAGGGATGAACAAGCAAATGGCTGAGTATGTGGCTAAGTGTTTGACTTGCCAACAAATTAAGGCAGAGCATCAGGCTCTAATTGGTAAGTTACAGTCACTGCCTATTCTAGAGTGGAAATGGGAGAGGATCACTAAAGACTTTATTATGGTTTTACTTAGGACTCCGAGGCAATATGATGCCATATGGGTCATTGTTGATAGATTGACCAAGTCAGCTCATTTCTTGCCAGTGAGAGAGAACAACTCACTAGATCAATTAGCTCAGAGATATGTGAACGAGATAGTGAGGTTACATAGAGTTCCAGTGTCCATTGTATCGGACAGGGATCCTAGATTTTCCTGAGATTTTGAGGTAATCTATAGACAGCTTTGGGTACGAAGTTAAATTTTAGTACTACATTTCATCCTCAGACAAACGTACGGAGCAAGAGAAAAATTAAGATTGTTGAGAATATGCTTAGAGCTTGTGTTTTGGAGTTTCAAGGAGCATGGGATTAGTATGTAGCCCTAATTGAATTTACTTATAACAATCAGTATCAAAGTAGTATCGATATGGCACTGTTTCAAGCGTTATATGGTAGGAAGTGTTGTTCTCCTTTGTATTGGGATGAAGGGGGTTTAAGGATTGTTAAAGGCCCATAATTGATTTAAGACACTATTGATAAGGTGAAACTAATCCGAAGTAGAATTAAAGCAGCACAAGATAGACAGAAGAGTTATGTGGATCAACACAGGAGAGATATGGAGTATCAAATAGGAGATAAGGTGTTTCTGAGAGTATCACCTTGGCGAGGAGTGCTTAGATTCGGTAAAAAGGGTAAGCTAAGCCCTAGATACATTAGTCCATATGAGATTATTGAGAGAATTAGACCGTTGACTTATAAGTTAGCAATACCTACTAAAATAGCTCAGATTCACAATGTGTTTCATGTTAGTATGCTTAAAAGATATTGGTCAGAAACGACGCATGTATTACCAACTTAGGAAGTTGAAATTACAAGTAATTTTGAGTTATGTTGAGGAACCGGTAAAGATAATTGGCTATTAGAATAAACAGTTGAGAAACCGAGTGATTCCGTCAGTGAAAGTCCTTTAGAAGAATTATTCGAGAGAATAGGCTACATGGGAACTGAAGAGAATATGAGCAGACAATACCCTTACTTATTTGACCAATCAGGTAAGAATTTCGAGGACAAAATTTCTAAAGGGGGAGAATTGTAATATCCGGTTTTTGGAACATGCTTAGGGTTAGAATCCTAGATTATTGTGAATGAGTAATAGCAAAGAGAAAATTATAAGAGTGCATTACATTGTCATTCATATCATTAGCATACACATATGAATTATAATTTTAACACATTACAAAAATAGCATATACACTTAATTGACATGTCCTGAGGTATGAAAGATTTAAAATGAACATGATGTGAATTGTGAATTGTTGTGTTTTGAATTTTGGTTTAATTGGATTCCAATTAGTAAATTGGAATTAAATGTTATTAATTGGGAGAGTGATAAATTAATATGTACATTTGGACTAGGAAAAATGCCAAGTGGTAAGATAAATTGATACACAAAAAATTAGGGTGACTAAGCCTATAATTGAGTGACATTTGGCATAGTTAAATGTGTGACAAATGGACTAGCAATTAATTGACAAGTGGACCAATTATTATGTGACATATGGATCAATAATTAAGAGACATGTGGACTAATTAATTGGTGACATATGGCACCTTAATGTGTGGATAAATGGCAGCATGTTAGGGTGATACATGGCATACATACCTTAGGACAAATGCCTTGGCCAAATTAGGACACCTAGCAAGTGATGTAGCAAGTTTTCATAGTAGAGTTTTGCTGCTCCTTTCCTTTGTTTCCTTCACTGAAATTGCTCCTACTTTCTTCTCTATATTTTTCTTGAACCCCAGCCAAATTATTGCACCAAAACTAGCTTTTTACCTTACACAAAATAGCCAAGAAACCAACCCAAAGTGATATTCATTTTCTATTGGAATCAACCTATTTTCACCTTGAGTTTGGGTTGATTTTGTCTTGCTTAGGGGGATAGATTAATCTAGATTTTTGAGCTGAATTGGAAGCCTAATAAGTAAGTAGAAATTTGATCTTTATGGCATGATTAATAGTATGAGAATGATGCTTGACTTTGGATTGAAATGTTTGTGATGTTGATGATGAAGTGTGCTGGAATATGCTAGATGAACTTGGATGTTTTCTATGCTTCTTGGTATATGAAAACCATAGGTTACAGGTTGATTCATGGATGATTTAGATCTGTATTTGAAGTATAATGAGGGTGGATTTATGCTAAAGAAAGATGTCAATATAGTTTTCTTCAATTGAGAAAGAACTAGGACTATATACATAACAATGTATGATAATTTCTGGTTTAAATTTTGATGCATGAAAGATAATGATTTGTGATCTATTAATTGAATAATTTTGAACTAGAATTGGAGTGGTTATTGATGAGGAATTGGAGTATGATTCAGGCCTAATAGAGTTATAAGTGATGAACTATAAAGAAGATGTTTTAAATTTGGTATAAAGATGTCAAAATCTAGAAAACTAATGAAGGAAATGGACAGGGACCTTCAGATAACCTATCCCACTATCGTGGTAAGCCATACACGATCATGAGAATTGCATGGTATCATTCTTGAACCAATTAAGGATAAGGTACTTAACTATGATGCATTTAGACTTGATTGGGGCTTAAAATGAACCTAATTTGATGTTGGAAAAGTTAGTTAAATGTTTGATAAATTTTGATTGATAATTGATGTTATACTTTAATGAAAAGATTGTTTAATAACAATGTATCTAAGTTTGGAATGAAGGAGTGTTAAAGGAATGAAGATGTTCTTATGAATGCAAATCTATTCCAGAGGACACAAATAATGCATTAGGAATGAATGGGTGAGAATTGGGAATTATGTGATTACTTATAATACTAGAAAAGGATTAATGAATGAATGGTTAATGAATTTAGAATAATCAAGCTTATTTTAAAGATATAAACCTAATTACAAATTGGTTATATCCAAGTGATAATGTGTAAATGATCATGAATTATGATTAAGGTAACATACCCGAGAAAGTTATTGAGCATGCATTGAACATGGAATATACATATATGTGCATGATTGAATATGTAGTTGATTGATCAACTTTGTGATGTGAATTTTGTGTGTATTGAATGTTTTTAGACGCACAGGTCGATCGATTGAATCCAGACATTGTCAAACCATCCAGGTAATAGCATAATTTGGAGCGTATTGTGAGTAACCTAGATGTTTTCACTAGGGTTGATTTATTTTTGTTTAACTTCCAATATTGAACTATTAATGATCTGTATGTGACAATTCTGGACATTAATGGTCTGAGGAGCTTGATATTTTGGAATGTATTGGAAGTGTTTTGATTGCATATGAATATGAAAGATATATGTATTCTTAACAAATTGTTGAATGTCAGACTTTGGTCCAATGACATTTGATTTTGACTGTGCATCATGAATAAATGTTCTTGATATTATATTTTGTGATTTGATGCATCATATTAATATGCATGATCAGATAAAGGAACTGTGACCGGAGTAGCTAATCGCAAGGTTACGTACGCTAAGTTTTAATATTTATAACTTCGATATTTCTGCAAGCGCATAGGTCGTTCGTGTAGTACCTAAGGTATCGATCCCATGAGGAGAGTTAACCTAATCCTAAAATCTAAGGCTTGACTAAATTTCACAATAAATCAAAATAAACAACTAATGCAGAAATTAACCAATCAAACAATCAATATCTAGAATTGAACTCATAAAATAAAAACAAAATAGCAATTTTGCACAACCCAATCCAGAATTAACCTAGAAACTACCAATTGAGCGAAAGGGGTTTTAATTCGAAATTAATGAAAATCTAATCAATTATGCAATTATTGAATTACTGGGTCTATACGGTCCTAGGGTAGATTACTCTCTCTCGAGTTATAATCTTTTACCCTAATTTACAATCCCTAATTTAAATTATGGAATTGTAATCTCTCAATTTCCAATTTATCCAAAACCTAAATTAGTTCTAAATTTGTCTAATAACCTACCAGAAACCTGAATTAGCCTAATTTGATGATATTTACTCGGTTCACACTCAGTTTATTACCGAATTATTAAGCACAGATATTGAATCATAAATAACTCAATGAAAACACAATAAATTAAACTTCATCAATCTCAAGAATCGAAATCCCGAAGGTGAGTTTAGACAAAAATCGACATTCAACAATAACTATTCTCACGATTATCCTAATTCTATACATTAATAAAATTGAAATAAAACAGAAAATATTGTTGGAACGAACTCATGGAGGCAGCGACCGTGAGAAACCACCTATTCCGGGAAGTACTTCGCGTCAAGCTTCTTCTCCGTGTCTCTTTTCCTTTGTTTCCTTCCTCAAATCTGTTGTCATGCTCTCTAGGGTTTCGGAATTGACTGATGCAAAAAGGCTTCAAAGGATACTTCCTCTATTCTTTAATGTTCTATTTATATCTTGGAAGCCCTAGGGTTGATTTGGGGTCGAAATGGTCCGAAAAGTCTAGTGAAACTTGACGTTTTCAGTTGTTTTCGTGTCTGTCGAATGCAGTCCACAGTCGTGGCTGCCCTCTCTGTCACGATCGTGGCCCAAAGTGCACGATCATAGCCTGGTTTAGAGCTCTCTGTCACGATCGTGACCCAAAGTGCATGATCGTGGCCTGGGTCCTGTCAGCTCGCCTTTTTCTGTCATGATTGTGGCCTGTTATGTCACGATTGTTTGCAGTATTTTTGGCCCAAAACTCTTTGAAATTTCTCCGTTCTTCACTATTTACCCTGAAACACCATCAAACTCATCAAGGTACCTAAAAAATATAACATTTAAGCTCAAAGACTCATACTAACTCATAAAAACAGTTAAACACATAAACTAACATAATTGAAACATAAATACACACTAAACACTCAAATTAACACTTCGTACCTAACAAATTAAACCTTAAAACATAATGCAAATCACAACTATCAACATCTCCATACTTAAACGTTTACTTGTCGTCAAGCAAATAAAATAACAAACATACAACACACAATGCAATAATGAGGCAATGACTTTAACTTCATAAAATAAATTTAATCTTAAACATAATCATACAAGTTATATCTAATCATTAACATGCAAAATCTATGTCTAGGGGCTTTGAACTAAATATACAATTTAATCAAGATTTAAGGGTTAATTTATTTACCCTTTTCAATTGTACACACACATTAATAATTCTTTGGTCCTTTAGACTCTGTAACTGTTCCTAAGTATATTGTCATGAAAAGTCAAGCTTATTACAAGCCCGATAGGTTTTATTAAGGAAACACATTTTTTTCTTTTTTTTTTGTTTTTAAACATAGACTTAGTCTTTTTACGCGGAGGCAAACATTAGTAATAAATGTAGATACGGTTACTCAACTAAGTCATGTTTTTATTAAACAGCTTGGTTGAAATGTCATTATAGCTTTTTGACGTAAAGGCACACATTTGTGATGTGTGTCGATCCGGTTACTCAACTATATCATGTTTTCAGCTAGCTACTAGCTCTATTCATAACCCAAAGGCTAGAGGAATAGTGATTTATTTAACAAAAAGTACTTTTTATTATTTTTTATTTTTTTGATAGCCTACCTTATTGTTTAAACTACTCATTTCCATGAAAAATACTAATTAAGCTACTTGAGTTAAAGGCCTCAAATTATGAATAAATGTGACAACCTATAGGGTGCTAAATTTACACTAAATCCTAGTTAAGCTGTATATTTATCCAAAGACTCCTATTTCACTAATTTTGCGAGCTAATAATTATTTACAACCTAATAGACTATGTTCAAAATTAAATAAATTTCACTCCATCGAAGCCATTGACACATTCAAATAGTTCACAAAATGCAACCTAATAACTGTCATACAATATGCAAAATCACAATGGAAAGCAAAAAACATAATCCCTCCCCACACTTGAACAACACATTGTTCTCAATGTGAGAAGAGAGCAACCAAGCACATAAAAGAAAAAAATAAATTAAAGTAGACAAAAAATATAAATAAGCATAAACATTAGAACTGAAGTTTAATTGGAAAAAGGAAAACTGAATGGAAAAATTAGGTTAGACATAAATCCTATGGAGATGGAGGTAGTGATGGTGTTGGAGGTGGCAATTGAATGCCCTGAGCCTTGAAATATCTGTGGATCTGATGGATATCCCAGGTCTGGCGTTTTTGTGTCCGAGCCATCTCCTTCATCATTCTGGTGGTCTCCGCAAGTGTCTTGTTAGTTTCAGAGATCGTATCTAAAACTTCCTTCCAGCCTTGCCCTTCGTCCTCTTCCTTGGATTTTTCACTGGACTCCTCTTACTGCTAAGGTGGCGCTGAGCTCGAACTTGCCTGACTTGCCCTGATTCAGACATGTGTCTTCTAGATGATATCCCTAAGTTCTATATTATGGGACTTAAGAATTCCAGTCAGCCATAAGTGATAATGGTTTAAGAATTCTAGGAGATGAACAGTTAATTCCCTCCGTTCCATGCCAAAAATTCTACAATGGTAGACACTATATACCTCATTCCTAGATTGTTGCTCCTCTTACGTGGAATTACAACAATGACATTTAGCACATGTGTGGATGTGCAGACTGGAATAATGTGGTCTATGCACCACAACATAAAAAATTCCTTTATGCAACACTTACTGATTTCTGTTTTGTCGAAAACCACCTGACATATAAATTTGTGCAGCAACAAGTGTTCGTGGGACCTTATGATGTTATTATGAGCATTCTTGACATGAAATTGCTCAATTCTAGTAAGTTCATTCCAGTATTGAGGAGGACGAAAATCTTCATAATGATCGATGATGGAGGATTTGGGGAATCCACACATCTCGTACATGATTTCTATATTTAATTCATAGGCTCGTCCTCCTAACCTAAACTACAATTCTTCGGGATTCTTAGGGTCATAAGTCAATGAAGTGAAAAATTCCCGTGTGAGCTCCTGATAAACAGGAAATTGGAATCATATGAATTGGGCCCACTGGATCCTCTAAGTTAGGTTTTCTACTCGCTCACACAACTCTAACCTATCGAGTGTGTAAAAATCAAAGTACTTGGGAACTACAATTTGTCTAGCACTAAGGGATAAAAAACGGGTACCTTCCTCGTCTGTGTAGATCAGGAAAGGCATGCCAAAGTCTACTGCGCGGTTTCTTCGCCCACGTCCCACAACTTGCTATTATCCATATGGCTCCCGTCGGGCTGATTGTTTAATGCACGACATAATTGGGTAGAATTTGGAAGAAAATTGGAAGGTTGAAATTTTTAGAGAGATGTAAGAGCTTTTGTGGCTTTGAAGTCTAGAGAGATAAAGTTAAAATGAAAGTGAATGTAAAAGTGAAGTTAGAACTGAATATATAGGTGATTAAAAAGGTAAAATGGTAAAAATTTTACAGAATTTTTGTCCTCTTTATTACTACCCAATCGCAGGCCACAATTGTGGCCTAGGCTTTCCCACACTTCATTATTTTTTCTCTTTTGTTATTTCTCCAATCTTTTCAATTTCACTTCTTGATTCTTTTATAGCCCCTTTTTACCTCTCTTTAATTGCTCGCTCAGTTCATCCACTTTATTATGAAATCCTATTCCTTCTTGATTTTATTCAAAATGAAAATAATCCTAATTACAGAATTCAAACTTTCGAACTAAAACAATCAAAAAACTACTTTTCCTTGGGTTGCCTCCCATGTAGTGCTTCTTTTAACATCAATAGCTCAATGCTCCTTTAAGCTCACAATGGTCGGAATGAATGGTGCGACGGTAACGTCGTAATTAATCTCAAAGTTTTAACTTTAGCTATCATGCTACAGTCCCCACCTTCCTTGTAATTCTCTTTTCCTTGCTTTCTTCTTCACGAGCGCTTCTTCCTGAATGCATTCCCAGGATCCTTAATATCCTCCCATTGGCCTCGAGGTTCAGGTTCTTTGCTATTCTGTAGAGGAGATCCATACTCTCTTCACGACGCTTGGAAGGTTATCTGCTCTTGTCCTATCCTCAGAGTTAATTCAACCGCATCAACATCAATGATTGAACCCGCAGTGGCCAAGAACAGTCATCCAAGAACTATTGGGGTATCCACATCTTCTCCAATGTCCAATATGAAGAAGTTTGTGGGGAAAGTATATTTGTCAACCTTTACTTACACATCCTTTATAATCCCCATCAATTTGTGCATTGTTCTATCAATTGTCTTTACCAAAAACATGGTAGGCACTAACTCTCTTAACTCCAACTTTAGACTAAAGGTGTAGGGCATCATATTTATACTCGCTTCTAGATCTGTGAATGACCTATTTATGATGATTTTATTGATATAGCAAGGGATGAAATATTCCCCAAGGTCATGTTACTTCTGTGCAATATTAGGGTTCTCTTATGATGTTTGCTCATTTACCTTCGTCTTGACGGATTCCTTCATTGTGAGGTTCGTCTGTATTTGTTCTGCACTTCTTCAACCTTATTTTTCTCACTTTCCTCTAACGTCCTTGTTTCTCTCTTTGCATTTAGCTCCGCTGAGCTAGAATGGGGAATGGAAATAGATTTCAAGTTGCCTTAATTGACTCGAGCATTGGCTCGCTTGAAAGGTCTTCTTAATCCTTCCTTTTATCTCCTTCTCTCTGCACCTGCTCTGATTCCTCATCCTGGGTCTAACTGATGACCATGATCCTTTCCTTCGGATTAAACCTGATGTTGCTTAGAAGAGTTCTAGCATTCTGAGTAGACATTGCCTCTGCTAATTGGCCTACTTGGACCTCCAGATTATATATGGATGAGGCGTGGTTCTTTGTTACTTTGTCGAATTTGTTCTTGAGCCTCCTATGTGCATCCTCCATACCCCCGATCTTATCCAAAATCTTATCTAATTTCAATTCCATCGAGTTTGCTTTATCTTACTGGAAGCTCGATTGTCCCTAGGTCCTAAACTGTCCTCCATTGTTATTCGACCAGGAGAAGTTAGGGTGGTTCTTCCACCTGGGGTTGTAAATGTTGGAGTAAGGATGTTACCCCCTCCTTGTCTATATTATGCCCCCTGTAGTTCACTTGCTCCTGATTGTCTTCCTTTATTAGGTAGCAGTCCACGGTGTCATGGTCTAGTTATCCATAGAGCTCACACTTTAAATGTACAGACTTCATCGGAGTTGAGGACGACACCTTCATATTGTCAAGTTCTCGCATCAAATTGTCGATCTTTGCTTTCATCTTAGTCATTTGATCGACCGCGACAATTCCCTTATGCTCTCTGAAAGTAGCCAGTTGTCTACCCCACTCATTTGTCCATAAGTAGCTGTTACTTGCCATTTCCTCAATAAACTCTTCTGCTTTATCAATAGTCTTTCGCATCAACGATCCTCCTAATACTGTGTTAATCGTGCCTCTAATTGGTGCGTTAACTCCATTGTAGAAAGTCTGCAGAGGGAACTCCTTGGGTAGGTTATGGTGTGGGCACTTCCTTTGCAAATCTTTATATCTCTCCTATGCTTCGTAGATTTACTCCCCATCACCTTATTGAAAATTGGTAATTTCCTTTATAATATTGGTGGTCTTTGTCAATGGGAAGTACTTATCCAAGAAAGCATGCACAAGCTGATCCCATGTTGTTATGTTAGCTGGGCTCAGTGAATGATACCAAGTATTCGCTCTATCTCTAAGGGTGAAAGGAAACATCCTGATTCTAACTGCATCCTCCTACATCTGATGATACCAAAAGGTATCACAGATCTCGAGGAAGTTAACGATGTGCGTGTTCAGATCCTTGTTAGCCAATCTGTAGAATTGCACATTCTGTTGAAGCATATTGAACAGTGCTAGTTTTATCTCGAACGAGGTCACTTGAACAGGTAGCCTAGCCACTCCTTGGTTCTATGGGTTGAAACCCGACCTCATGAAGTCCATCAGGGTCCTCTGTTGCTGTCCTTGGTTTGCTTCCTAATCCATATTCCATTGAAACTCCTTGTCCATTGTTGAATTTTCGATCTCTTCTTCTTCTTCTCGTCGAGCTTTCCTAAGGGCATTCTAGTCGAGTAATATCTAAATATACCGTCTCCCCTACATGACTCGAACCTCTCATGATTCTTGTGTTCAGGCAAGAGCACAATTTCTAAAATGAAATGAAAGAAGCAGAAACAAAAATTAAAAACTAATCTAACACCTTAAACTATAGAACTAAACTATTGCCTCCCTGGCAACGATGCCAAAAACTTGATTGCAAGGTTACATACACTAAGTTTTAATATTTATAACCTCGATATTTCGGTAAGCACGCAGGTCATTCACATAGTACCTAATGTATTGATCCCACGAGGAGGGTTAACCTAATCCTAAAATCTAAGGCTTGACTAAATTTCATAATAAATCAAAATAAACAAGCAATGCAGAAATTAACCAATCAAATAATCAATATCTAGAATTGAACTCATAAAATATAAACAAAATAGCAATTTTGCACAACCCAATCCAAAATCGACCTAGAAACTTCTAATTGAGAGACAGGGGATTTTAATATGAAATTAATGAAAATCTAATCAATTATGCAATTATCGAATTACTGAGTCTAGATGGTCTTAGGGTGGATTACTCTTTCTCGAGTTATAATCTTTAACCCTAATTTATAATCCCTAATTTAAATTATGGAATTATAATCTCTAGATTTCCAATTTATCCAAAACCTAAATTAGTTCTAAATTTGTCTAATAACCTACAGAAAACCTATGCTCGATCTCTCATTATACGATTTTACTGGTTTGATTCAATTCTTATCTATCAAACTACCTAACTCTCGTTAGCCCAATTTTATGATATTCACTCGATTCACCCTCTCAGTTTATTATCGAATTATTAAGAACAGATATTGAATCATAAATAACTTAATGAAACATTATAAATCAAACTTCATTAATCTCAAGAATCAAAATCTTGGAGGTGAGTTTAGACAAAAATTGACATTCAACAATAACTATTATCATGATTATCCCAATTTTATAAATAAAAACGAAAAATAATGTCGGAATGGACTGGTAGAGGCAGCGACTACAAGAAACCACCTGTTCCGAGAAGTACTTCGCGTCAAGCTTCTTCTCTGTGTCTCTCTTCCTTTGTCTCCTTCCTCAAATCTCTCGATATGCTCTCTAGGTTTTCAGAATTGACTGATGCAAAAAGGCTTCAAAGGTTGCTTCCTCTGTTCTTTAATTCTCTATTTATATCTTGGAATCCCTAGGGATGATTCGGGGTCTAAACGGTCTGAAAAGTCCGGCAAAACTTGATGTTTTTAGTTGTTTTCGTGTCTGCCTGACGAGCGCCTAACCCTCTCTGTCATGATCGTGACCCAAAGCGCACGATCATGGTCTAGGTCCTGTCAGCTCGCCTCTTTCTGTCACAATCATAAACTATTATGCCGCGATTGTAGGCCATATTTTTGGCCTGAAACTCTTCAAAACTTCTCTGTTCTTTGCCGTTTACCCTGAAACATTAACAAACACATCAATATACCTCAAAAATATAAAATTTAAGCTTAAAGACTTATACTAACCTATAAAACACTTAAACACATAAACTAAACACAATTAAAATATAAATACACACTAAACACTCAAATTAACAATTAATACATAACAAATTAAACCTTAAATATAGTGCAAATCATAACTATCAGTAGCTAGTCTGAAAGAGCTTAAAGCTCATAACTCTGCATGTAAAGCCTGGTCCCATGATTGATGAGCCCGATATCCACAATGGGTACCAGACAGTATCTGAAATGAGCCCAATATCCACAAGGAATATGGGACAATAAAAGGCACTCGATCATAACAAAATAAAAATGAAAATGAATCTCATATGCATATGCATTTGCAAATAGATATGATTGTGAATCCATCTCTGAAATTGTGATGATAAAGTGATATGCTATATTTCATTATTTGTTGATAATATGATCGATTGGGATATACATGATCTAAAAGAGTATATGAAATGTGTGACATTCATTATGTCTTATTGAGATAAGGAATGCTGTGAGTTTGGTTATATGTGAGATATTTTGTGTATTTGACATGAGTGAGCTCATCAATGATGGTTTACTCACTGAGTTTGTAAAACTCATCAAAAATTACAATGTGTCTTTTTAAGTATGAGAGTGGAGACCTAGCTCCTAAGATACTCTAGAAGAATGTTTTGGGTTAAAAAATGACTCAAAAGTCTATCAGCTGGCATCTAAAGAGTTGTAGTTTGTTTTTATTTAGTTTTCTTACGTCATGTAGAACTTATGTATAAAGAATTTTAAACCCTAAAATGTTTTGGTAATGTAAATATTTGTTTTAATGAATACAGTATAAATTATATTTGTAAATGAAATAAGGAGATGAGCTTTTAAGTTTTGAGTTATTTTTTATGATGCAATATAAGTGAAAGTGATTGTTGAAAGTGATTGCTCTAACATGTCATTGTCATAGGATATGTTCTGGAATATCTTATAGATATTCGGGTATATACTCTATGGTAGTAGGGTGTTAAAACCAAACTTTGATTCAAGGGAAAGATCTTATCTAATTGTAACATTGATCATTGGTCTAAAAAGAATATATTCATAATTCAACGAGTTAGTCCGAAACAAAATAGGATAGCCATAATAAGTGTCAAATTTTCCTAAATTAATTGGTTCAAAATAACATCAAAACCAAAACTTATCATCTATTGACTGGGTGTGATAGCATTCCATATCAAATAAATGATAGCAATAAGTCTAGTGAAAAAGATTAACCCTAAATTAAATAATCAAGATAACTGCAATTATTCAACTTTGTTTTCTTGTTTATCAAAAGTTAAATATGCAATTTCATAAATAACCTATTTGCTACTCGTACCAATCTTTCATGACAATTACGGATCACTAAATTTGTGGATAGCAATAGAATAATTAATATTAAATTAGATTGTTTATTTAATCAATATTAATCATTCATGAATAAGAGAACTTAAAACAAGAAATAGTTGAATTAAAACATGAATAAAAGTTAAGAGCACCAAAACTCACAAGGTTATAGCTAGAATTTTGAATCCTCTTGAATCAGAACGATTGAGTTTAGCCATATATGACTTTTGCTCCAATATCAAAAATAGAAGAAAGACTAAAAATTGTGAAAGATGTAAGAAGAGAGAACCTTTTCTATTGTGAAGAACGTCCCTTTTATAGGGTTTCTAATCTAATCCTAATCTAATTCTAACTTGTAAAGATGTTTATCCAAAACAAATTCAAATTCTTACATGATAAGGATAGAAGGAATTTCCCAATTAAACTCCAATTCTTCAAGTGATTAGCCTTATCTATTGCAGCAATCTTTTCACTTCATCCAAAATTCATGATTATCACTAATAGAGTTTCAATTTGATGCAACATCTACTTTTCATCTCCTAAAACAAAAAAATATTAATTTTCATATTTAAACACCAAATAAATCTAAAACAAAGGAGATAATATCAAATAATATAGCAAGATAACATATTATCAAATTCCCCCACACCGGACTTTTGCTTGTCCTCAAGCATACATCATCAATTCAATACATCAATTATTCTCATAACAACCTCTCATCTCCTCTCATGTTATCCAGAAATATCCTAAGCTAATTCACATTTAAAGGTTAAGATAAAATAACAATCGAAAGAACAAGAACTCATGGGACACATTGTTAAAACATAGTATCTCATTAATTCCATCAAAATCAAATGAACAACACTTGACATCTTCCCAAGGATTTCACTTTATACGTTTAAAGTGTTTAGGGTTCATTAAGCTCTCAAATCTAAACATAGCAAGTTATTTCCATAATCTTGCTTAAGAATTATATCTCCACCACTAAACAAAATGAACCTAATGTATAAATCAAAGGGACTTAATGCGGGTTGTAACGTGGCTTAGGTAAGGTATGACAAGAAGAAGCTTTTTGGCTAAATAAATTGAAGGGAATTATACAAATTTATCCACACAAGTTTCAACTTAAATCAAAATTCACTTGATTCAAATAACATCTCTTTCAATCATTTTTTTCTTTTTCCTTCTTTTTTCAAATAAAAATATCAAAGAGGAGATTTTTTTGTTCCTTTCTTTTTTTTTCTCTCTCCCCCTTTTTGTAACAGTCCTATTTGAATCATCTAATTTTCTTTTCATGGAAATAATCAAAATCCTATACAAATAAGTTTGATACAATTGCTTCAATTTAGGGTTCAAAATCATTAAGGATATCAACAATGGTAAATTGGGCTTTTAACAATGGTATTTTGTATGAAAAGAAAGGTTAATGATCAACTTGTTTTTCTAGGGATAAAAATTAAGGTAGGCTTGTTTAGGTCAAAAATGGTTATCCTAAATTCCCTCGTCATCTTTATTCACAAATTCATAAAAAATGTGGTCTCAACATGTATTCAAAAGCAAGTTCTAGCATAAAAAAGCTATGTTTGATATCACAAAACAAAAAGATATGTATGAGCACATATGTGATGAATGCTCTTAGGCTCAAAGCTCACATAAGTATAAAAAAAATGCATCAAGTCTTGCACACTTTCATCTAACAAAATCAATAAGATACTTGAAATAATTTAATGAAAACACTAATCATTCTTGTCTCTCTTATGCATTAAATCTTAAACTGAAAATGTATCCTAACTTAAGGATTATTTATAAACAACAATTAGAAAATTATGAAGCTATCATGAGGAATAATTAATATATGAATCAACATATAATGGGTCTAAGTACAAATCACAATGTTTATCATAATATAAACATTCGCTCCCCTACACCTAAATCATACATTATCCCTAATGTATGTATAAAATACTCGCAGCTTAAAAAATAATAAAAAATAAATTGTATAATAGAGGACTCCCTAGAATTTTGAGCATCTAAACATTATTCGCGCACACTTTTGTTTGGTACTCATTTTAAAGCTTGTAGCATGTTGACGGTGTGAAGTAAGCATTCACCGATGATTTTCCCTTTACTACGGTCGTGATAGTAGCCTTAGAATGTCTCATTATATTGAACAAGATAAACAAAAACTACTTTAAAAATATTAAAAACAACTTAATAATAATTAAAATTGAACTGAAAAGAAAAATCAATGAAAAGTAATTGATAAGAATGAAAATAAAGAAGTAATTAAAAACTGCAAAAACAGTACTAAGAAAATATGATGGAGCGTGGCTCGTGTGTTGTTTACGGAATTAAGACCAAAACACGAGAGGGATGTTAGTACGTGGATTCTTGCTGTCGCAGGGGAGGCTGAAATTTTTGGAGCTGCTTGGTGTGGACTGGTTTGTTTGTGGAGGGCGTGGCGTAGCTGAGCGTTGGCTGGTGGTAGAGTGGGCGTGCGTTGGGCATGAGGTGATAAGATGTGGCGTTTGGAGCTGGTGTGCTGCTGTGTTGCGTCACTATAGTGTGGTCTGGGTATGCGTTGATGTGTTGTTGTTACCTGAGTGGAGGTTGCTTGATGTTTGCTTAGATGCTGCGTGAGTGAAATGGGGCTAAAGATTGTGATGTGCGTTGTCGTATTTGACTGTGGCGTTGCTTGGCTGATGGGTGTTTTGTTTGTGCCTGCCAAAAGAGAAACACGCAAACATTAGGTTAGTGAATTTTTTGTTTTTGTTTTCAATATTAAATTAAATAAAAATAAAATTGTTAAAATAAAAATGTAAATAAAGAAATTAAATAATAAAATGAGAAATTAAAAAAAAAATATTTTTTTTCAGAACGTTAAATCATATAAGGCGATATCTCGCCTCGTGAGATTTAATGGTCTAGAATTTCAGAGCACTAAATTACATAAGGCAATATCTCTTCTTATGAGATTTAGTAGTCTGAAATTTTAAGGTCTTCACTCTCGAGTACTAAATTACATAAGGCAAGATCTCTCCTTATGTGATTTAGTAGTTTAGAATTTTAAGATCCTTTTTTCCCTCAAGCCAATAAATTTGTTTTCTAAAAGCAATCACGAGCAAGTTATATATAACTAAAACAAAATAAAATAAACTATCATATTTTGAGTTGCCACCTGAAAAGTGCAATTGTTTAACTTTGTTAGGCTCGACGTGGCTTTTTCCTCTACAACTTCTACAGAATTGCAGTTTTATACTCCTTAAGTAACGCTACTAGCCCATCCTCTTGCTCTTTAGTCAACCTTTTTGAAATGATTGTGGGTAATGACTTTCCATCACTTAAATAGACATACTTTAGATGATTAAGTAATACCTTTAATTCTATCTTCGGAGCTTGCAAAACATAAGGTAAGATTTTCTTGTGAGTTATAATAAGTTCATCATTCAAAGTTTCCGAATCTATTAGCATTGCTGACAATGGTTCTATAATTTCATAAGTTTCATCAACTTGCTCGTTCACTTCCGATTTAGCTTTAAGCTCCAACTCATCTTTGTCACTTTCTTCCTTAAACATATCCTGCACAAATGAATCCACAATACCCATATGATAGACATATTGAAAATCATTTGGGTGCTTTATTACTTAAAAAATGTTGAACTTCACTATCTCTCCATCAAATTCAACAAAAAGAGTACTTTTATCCACATCGATTTTCGTCTTGGATGTCTTCATAAATGACCTACCCAACAAAATCAAAGCTGAATGTTCAACACTATCTCTATCCATTTTTAAGATGTAAAAATTCACTGGAAATACCAAACCGTTAACTTAGAGTAAAACATCTTATATAACACCAATAGGATGCACATATCAACGATCAACTAGTTAGATGATCACATTAGTTTCTTGCAAAGAATTCAGATTTAAAGTTCGATAAATTAAGTATGGCATGACATTAATGGATGCACCTAACTCTAGCATGATAGGCTCAACTTTCTTATTACAAATAACACACAAAAGGATAAACATACCTGGGTCTTTTCATTTTTTGGTAATTTTCTATTTATCACAACTAATACATTTTTACCTAAAATTATTCTCTACTTGTCCTTTAGCGTTCTTTTTTTTGTGTGCACAACTCCTTTAAGAATTTTACATATTTCAGAACTTGCTTGATGGCTTCCAAAAGTGGCATAGTGATTTTCACCTTTTTGAAAGTTTCTAAGATCTCTCTTTCATATTTGTCATCTTTTGGTTTAGCCAACCTGCTAAGAAAAGGAGGTAAACGTGCATTAATTGATATCGACGAAGATGAATCATTTTTTACCTTTATTGATTCTCAAGTTGGAAGTTCTTCCTTCTTGTCTCCATCATCATATTTTTCTACATCCTTTGGTAAAGAAGTTCCAGATTGAATTTCCTTACACTTCTCAAAGTCATTACACTTACATTCTTCTTAGGATTTACCACTATTTGAGAGGGTAATTTTCTTGATACTTATGCTTCCAATTTACTCACAAAGGTAGCTAATTGGGTGATCTGATTTCCTAAGTTTTGAAGGCTTGCCCTTGTTTCCTGTTGAAATTGTTGAGTATTATTAGCAAGTTTTTTAATATTTCATCTAAAGACATACCTGAATTTGAAGATTGAAGTTAAGCATATGTAGGTGCTAAATGTTGTTTAAAATTGTGATGTTGATATCATTGTTACCTTCATTGATTTTCATAGCTTAAGTTTGGATTATCCCTCCATCCTGGATTATAGTGATTGGAATAAGGGTCATACTTTCGTTGAGATTGATTAGAAAAACCCCCTTTTACGTTAACATCTTGAAGAGAGTCTTGCTGAAATGTAGAGCACATACCCATAGGATGTCTAGAGGATGAACGTATTTCGCACACTCTTGTCGATTGCAATTAACCTACAGCCATTTGATAAACTAAAGCGGTTAAATCAGAAATTTTATCCTCAAGGTACATGCTACTCACCTTATTCACACGCTTAATAGCTTCATCCATCCTTGTCCCAAACTGTTGAGAATTTTTGGCCACAATTGATATCAGCTGTTAGGCCGCCTCAAGTGTTTTGTTTACCAAAACTCCTCCACTATCTACTTCGATCCGTTGGCAATAGTTATTCATAAAAGCATTAAAACAGAAGTTAATTGGGAATTTGAAGATGTGGGTAGAGCTATATTCACTCAATGGGAACACGATTTCTATTCAGCTGGCACATAACTCCTTAAACCTTTTTCAATATTCATATAATGTTTCTCCCGTAATTTGTCTAATCCTACATATCTCCTTTATGATATTCGTTGCTTGTGATGTGGGAACAACTTCTCCAGAAACATTCTTTTAATCTCATTCCATGTTGTCACTGAACCAGGGGAAGATAATATAGCCAATCCTTTTCTTTATCTTTAAATGAGAACGGGAAGGCCTTAGGATTAATTTGTTCTTCCGTCACTCCTTGTGGCTTCATTACAGAGCAGACAACATGAAATTCCTTAAAGTGTTTATGCAGATCTTCACCTGCAAGACCATAAAAATAGGCAGTAAGTGAATCAAACTAGATTTCAATTCAAAACATACCTCAACATTTGGAAATTGTTGATTTAAATCCGGTGCTGCCAACTCCCTCAACGTTTTAAAGTTAAGATTTGCCATCTTTTCATCCACTTTTTGAAAGTTAAAGTCTTCACTAATTGTTAGATCTACGTCAACTTTCACGTGTGAAGGTGAATGACTGCTTCCTTACTTAGTCTCTTTCCTCAAACGATGCCCTGTCTTCTTAATTTCTGGATTATATTGTAATTTACCTATATGAGAAGCACAACTCATACAAAACAACAGGTTAGCAGTAACTGTCAAATGAAAAAACAAATAAACTAAAAAAATAAAGTAGTTCCCCAACAATGGTGCCAAATTTTGGTTAGGTTACGAAGCCCCTAAAATAATATCGATTCTCCAAAATTTTGTAGTATTCGTGGAACTAGGTCGAATCCTTAGAGGACTAAACACTAGCTTCTTAATTTCAATTAATAAAAGTAAATGGGGGCTTTTTTATTAAATAAATGGTCAACTAAAATTAATATGAAAAAATAAATCAACTAAATTTAGAAATGAGAAAGTCAAGATTACCAAACTCCGATTCAAGGGAAAGATCTCATTTAATTGTAACATTGATCATTGGTCTAAAAAGAATATTTTCACAATTTAAGCAGTTAGTCTGAAACATATTAGGATAGTCGTAATAAGTCTCAAATTTTCCTAAATTAATTGGTTCAAACTAAACATTCAAACCAAAATTTATCATCCATTGACTGGGTGTGATAGCATTCCAAATCAAATAATTGAAAGTAATAAGCTTTGTGAAAAAGACTAACCCTAAATTAAATAATCGAGATAGCTGCAATAATTCAACTTAGTTTTCTTGTTTATCATAAGTTAAATATGCAATTTCATAAATAACCTATTTGCTACTTGTATCAATCTTTCATGACAATTACGGATCACTAAATTCATGGATAGCTATAGAATAATTAATATTAAATTAAATTGTTAGATTAATCAATATTAATTATTCATGAAATAATTAAGTTCAAAATAAGAAATACATAAATTAAAACATGAATAAAAGTTAAGAACACAAAACCTCACAAGGTTACAAATAGAATTTTGATTCCCCTTGAATCAGAACGATTGAGTTTAGCCATAGGTGGCTTTTTCTCTAATATCAAAAATAGAAGAAAGACTAAGAATTGTAAAAAACGTAAGAAGGGAAAACCTTTTCTATTGTGAGGAACATCCCTTTTATAAGGTTTTTTAATCCAATTCTCATCTAATATTGACTTGTAAAGATGTCTGTCCAAAGCAAATTCAAATTCCTATATGATAAGGATAGAGGGAAGTTTTCCAGTTAAACTCCAACTCTTCAAGTGATCAGCCTTATCTATCGCAACAATCTCTTCACTTCATCCAAAATTCGTGATTATCACATCCTAAAATTTAGATTTAGATTTGATGCAATCTCTACTTTCATATCCTAAAACAAAACAAACATTGGCTTTCATATTTAAGCACCAAAATAAATCTAAAACAAAGGAGGTAGTATCAAATAATATAGCAAGATAACATCTTATCGAGACTTTATCTGCTTTCCTACTAATCAATGATCATAAGGATTAAGGTGTAAGTGTTTTTAACTGTGATGAGATAATTTCCACCTAACAACTTTAATCCCTTCTCGCTCATGTTCCCTAATTGTCGATGCCATAGGTTTATAGAAGTTTCCTCTTTGACTGTGTATACTTCGTCACCATTATGCACCTTTAGTTGTTCTTGTACAATGTGCAACACAGATCTCCTCAAGCAACAGTCATTGTTCCCTTAAAAAGTTTCCACTTCCAATCTCTGAAAGTATGCTTGGAGCCCTCTCAATCTGACATGTCTATTGATAACATATTTAGATTTAAATCATGTATGTATCGTACATCTCTTAAGGTTAACAAGCATTCGATATTTGTTTGAACTTGTATATCACTTATATTGACAATCTTAGTGAAATTTTGATCACCCATCTTTACCCTCCAAAAGTCTTTGCTCTTATAGTTTGAGAGGTAATCCAATTATAGAAAACAATGATATGAAACTCCCATGTCAATCAGCCACTCAAAACTTGAATCATTTACATGGAATCATCGCACTAACTAGGGACACCCTATCATCTATGTTTGAAACAATTATAGCTACACTTTTATCTTCTCCATCATTATAATGATCTTGCTTTTTTGGATCCCTCTTTCATTTGTAGCAGAACCCCTTAATGTGTCTTGGCTTGTTGTAATAGTGACATATCTTCACCTCTTTGTCACCTCTAGAATTTGATCAGTTTTTAGACTTACCATGCCATTTGGGACTCCTACTCTTGCTCCTTTCTCTACTTTCTGCCACAAAAGCTTATACATTGCCAACTCCCATCTCTTTTTTTTTAATTTCTTCATTGAACATATTCCCATTGATTACATATAAAGAGAGCAGACCTTTAGGACCTGAATTGTTAATAACCACCACTGACATCTCCCAATTATCCGATAGCGAACTCAACAGGATCAATACTTGAAGCTCATCATCCATAATGATCTTCATTATTGCAAGCTTATTGATTATATCTTAGAAATCATTCAAATGCTCTAACACAGATTTCTCAACTTTTAACTTTACGTTTATAAGCCTTTTAATCAGAGAGGCCTTGTTGTGAGTAGTCTTCCTTTTATAAATCCTTCTAGCTTTTTTCCATGGCTCAAAGGGATTCGTTGTTTTAGACATATGATTAAATATATTGATATCAATCCATTAGCAAATCGTGCCTAAAGTTCCAATGCAAATATAATTTGAAAGTCAAAGGAATTTGATTCTTCCTTGTCCTTTAGAACCTTATCTACTTGACCATCCCACAGCTTAGATTGTCGCACGTGGGGAAAACAGCAGCAAATATTGGCCGCATCACTAATCCACTAAAATGGTGGACCCCGCACGCACTTTCTATAAAAAAGTCAATACCAGTCTTTGAAAATGCAAGTATTGGAAGAAAAAACAGAACTTTTGGAAGGCTAAAACGTGAAAAGAGAGATGGGTGTTAGAAGGGATTGCACTACAGAGCGAAGGATAGTTCCAATATTTCCGTTTATAACAGACGACACGTACATTCAAACTAGATCCTATTATATCTTCACATGTGAATAAGATCTTGTATTTTCATGCCTGAGGACTGATCAAACAGGCCAATAAATAGCTACATTCTACAGAATCCCAATCTGCTGTGATTAGACTGACTTATCAACCGAGGTCCTTCTTCACATATTCTAAATTCAAGATTTACTCTTAAATGCTTTTCAGAATAATACAAGTTTAACTAATGGATTGTGCTGATAGATATAGTTAATGACTGACAACAATTCCAATAAGATAACTTATTTTGCTAGAAAAAGCTTCTGACCAAAAAGAGGAGGTATCTTAGATGAGGAGGAACTTGATTCCGTTGAAACTGAGAAAAGTAAGATAAATCAATTTGATTTATCTATCTTAGTAACTGATTCAATTGACCCGGATTGAGGAGAATCGTTCCGTTAAATTACAGTACAGCTGTACAGGGAAGGAAGTTGATGATCATGGCTCTGTTCCAGTCTCCTACAGGTTTCATTGGTAAAACCAAATGTGGACAGAAATGGATGAACCTTCTACGTACCTTCGGTATCGTAATATCAATTTTTTGCACTTTTCAGAAGATGGTTTGGTTTTATTTAGAGTGACAAAATGCAAGAAAAATAAACATCATGTCTTTGGTCATTAAAATGCTGATTGAATCATATAAAGAAATTAAAAACATTCGATAAATGGGTAAGCATAACATATTTATTAAAAGTTCATGAACAGTCGTAATCTTGTAAGTAAGTAAAAAAGATAAGATCCTTGAAGAAACTGATAGCTTTTATATAAAATTGGTGACAAAATTATTAATTGAAAATTTCAATCAGGATCATGTAGAATTATTTCGCACAGATAGCATGCTACTACTGTAAAGGAATATTAGTGGGGGATATGCGTTCTGTCCTGAAGCTTTTCCCATGGAAAAATATGCGAATTTCTTTTTGGTTTGTGGACAAGCACGTGCAACTTCTTCGCCTAAGATAGATCCCGAATAATTAATTAATATTTAATACATATGCTGTATGGGCATGGTGGTGGTCTACTAACTTCTTGGCGTTCCCTTTAGTTTTATTGCATGGTTGTCTGTGTCCAGTTTCGAGGCAGTTGGGCATCAATTTGTAAGGACCCACAAGATCTTCCCCTAATTTTTGCTTGTTATCTTTCATCATAGCATTCACTTTCGTATCATATATAAGCTTTTAGGCCGTTTCAGCAAGAATAAATAAAGAGGAATGACCGAATGTGGAATGGACAGATTAAATGCTCCAATAAACTTTGATTTCTGGAGGAAAGGATGACTTCCACTTTTCGCCTTCCAATGAGCTACAATCTTATGGGTAAGTTTTAGCCTTAATTAACAATTGCTACCTTTTTTACCTGAGAAAGAAAAAATTGGAATCTTTAAATTACAAACTTAACCGTAAAAAGACTTTTAAAAGAATAAAAAGTTTGGCAGTTTAGTCCATCATTGCTAAGGTCGGACTGTAAGAACTACTATGCATTAAAAGCAATCTAACCAAAAAAAAGTCTAAGCTTGACGTTGATGTTATTGTGGTAATGACATTTTATGGCTAATGAAGGAAGAAGAAAATGGAAGGAGAAGAGCTGATTGTATCAACCAAATGTGGAAAATAGAAAAAGTTTTGGAGGAGGCAAGAGTGGGGTCTTAGATCTTGACTTTATGATTTGATTCTTAGGAAAGGTGTGACGGATGGGCATGACAATGCCACGTATGCCATATTTTGCCACCTCTTTGTCTCCACGTTAGTTTGTGTACCCACCAAAGAAAAGAGAATTGAGGGAGAGCCTTTCCCCACATCGGAAGGCCAATTTTGCTTTGCTTGGACTTTCTTTCCAATGTCCTCTGATTTTACAGGTCACATGCAACAAGAAAATCCCAAGGCCAATCAAACTGTCCACTCTTGTTTTAGCAAAGGATCTTTTTGTTTCAGCTTTAATCAACAACAAATTAGAAAAAAATTCTACAAATATATATATTAGCCACCATTCGACGAGATTTTTCATATCTAATAACTAAGAATAATAGTTCTGATTAGACTGCTTAATGTTTTTCTTTCTAGTTACATTGTAGAAGATGGAAGCCAATGTCATCCCAATGAGTTAATTTATGGAACTTGGGAAGCAAATGCCAATGTTCTTCAAATTGCTAAGTCACAAAATCATAGCAGAAAAAGAAAACGCGATGGCCTGTCCAAGGACACTTAAAAGTTTCGTGGTATACAAGAAACGTGGTGTAAGTGTCTCATGAAGAGAAGATGTCTTTATTCATAAGGAATAGGTGGGTGATAGGCCCACAACTTTGATATTCCAGCTATGATATATCTTCTGATCAAGCTGGTCAAAGCAAAGATCCTACCTTTTTTTTTTTTAGGTACAAATGCTATCATGTTGCTGACTCTACATTTTTCTGACCATACAAAAATCATATCAAATATGATTTCTACTGAATGGATTCATTGCACTACGTACATATTCCTTAAGAAGATCAGTGACAGGATTCTGTATTCTCCAAATTGGAGTCATGCTGTCTCATGAACACAAAGAATTCATTTACGGTTGAGTAGAATTTGCTGTCATTCAGAAAGAATTTATAAGGTATTCTCACATTCAGAAAAGCTGATGATAATTCTGGACCAGCCAAGGAATAGCTTCAAAGCATGTCTGCTTGCATGTGCCCTAATACCTTGTAACTATTACATTATGCTAAAAAGATAAAATGCCAATCCATTGAAGCTAAATTTCACAAATGCATCGAGGGAAACGATCCGATGAATAATGCTTTTCAATAGAGGCGAAGGCTAAGATTTCTAGGTTACCTTCTTTGGTAAGATTGTGCAAGTAAAGAAGAGCAATCCGTAAATATGATTAAAGAGCGTCAATGAAGCCATTTGATTCACTTCTCAATATTAAATGAGAAGTATAATTTTCCTATTAGGCATATTTGCTGTTTTCATGATCTCAAACGGAAACTTGAAAAGCATAGTTTCACTAATTAGCAAGAAATCTCTCGTATTTGGTACTGTAATAGCTCGAAAAAAAGTTCCTTTGAAGTGAATATCAGCAAAGTTCCTACTTATGCTGATTAATAGACTGACACCGAACTACCTAGATGCGAGCAATTACCAGAGTTGCAACTCCAGTGCTCCAGCAATGACACCCAGAGATGATGAGGCTGCGGCACCCGCAAAATAATATTTGTTAGGAAACTGGAAATAAATGGACTGCGGAGTTGCTGTATCAATGCATAAATGGTTCCAAAACGTCCATATTTGACCTTAGGAAATGAAAGAATGGGAAAGAGACTCTCAGTTCTCTGGTTCTGCCCCATTCTTGTTTCTACCCATTACTCGACCGGTTCAATTGCGCCCCTATCTTTCTTTTTTAAGAAGCCCACGTTTTGACTTTCCTCTCCCGCCATCCACTTTTGTCAGATAGTTTCTGTTTCTGGTAACTCGAATGGCAGCATCTGTCTCGACCCGTCCCAGATCTTCTGGTCATCCTTCTGCCGCAACTTCTGGTTGTCACTTTCCTTCACTCCCAGGATAGAATGTGAAGTCTAAAGTCCCTTATGGCTCAGCTGAACTTCCTTGAAACTTGCATGGAGCAAGGTGGTGAGAGATCCAGACAAGTTTGGAGAACCCCACTAATTTGAGCCTTCAGGTAATGGTAAACTTATATCCCTGCTCTATGAGATGCTCCGTATGGGAGCTAAGAAGTGGCAAGCTTCCATCATTGGTTTCTTTATCGACAAGTGGCCGACTTACCTCCTGTTCGAAAACTGGGAAAATTAGAGGAAGCTTGGACTAGTGAATGCGTATATAAGTGAAATTGATTTCTATATATTCTGATTCACCCCGGAGGACATGGCTCAGAGAGTTATTTATTTGGGGCTTTGAAACATATTCGGTAATCTTATGATAGTCACGAAATGGAAACCAATTGATTTGGGGCTTTGACACATACTTGGTAATCTTATGATAGTTAGGAAATGGAAACCAAGTGTTACCCTAGATAGATTTAAGCTTGCTATAATTTCAGTATGAACAAGTTTCTATAAGGTGCCACTTGAGCAATGGTCCTTTATAGGATCTAGTTATATTGCTAGTGTCATAAGGAAGCCGATGAACTTAGACGAGAACACTACCACCCTCGAAAGGACTAGGTCTACTAGGTTATGTGTTGAGCTCAATTTGGAGTTGGAGCTTCCTAACTCAGTTAAGATTATGAGATAAGTTGAGGATAATAAATTAGTGGAGGATGAGATCAAGGTCTCTTATTTATAGAAGCCCACGAAGAATTTTTTTTTTTAAAGGTATGGAGGCTAAAGAATCAAAAGACTCTTAAGTAATTTGGAAGTGATTCCCACTGATCTCCCTAAAAAGAGGTTAGCTAGAGCTTTAAATGATGATATGGTGGATGAAGTGGCAGCAGAGGCAAACTTGGACTCTCTTATGAGTCCTGAAGGAACAGCTGATGATGTCAAGAAGGGTGTTTAGGGTCTTGACAATCAGAATACTATTACTCTGGTAGAGTCTCCTCCAATTAACTTTGCAGCTATGGATTTAGATCCCTTAATGATATGTGGCCTATAAGAGCAACATCCAATTCTAAATAACTCCAATATTGAGTTGGAAGCTCAATAAGGTACGACTACAAGCATGCACCCTAGCACTAGCAAGTTTGGTCTTAAGTCTAAGAGAAAGAAAGTTAGTGACACATTTGCTAAATGAGTTTATTGGTTTGGAATTTAAGGGGTCTAAACTCCTTTAATAATTAGGTGGCTTTAAAGGATAATCTCATCTTAAGAAGACCTTTTGTTTTTGGTCTTATAGAGAACAAAATAAAATAGGAATCTGTGCTTAAAGGGCTACGGTTTTTGGATAAGGTTGGATCACCATAAGACATCATTGTGCTCACATCAATGGTAGGATCATTGTTTCTTTTGATCCTAAATTCTTCCTTTTGAGGAATTGGTCATATTTAATCCAATTTATTCATTGTAAGTTCACTTTGAAGTGCTCTCTCAAGCTTATGGCTATTACTGTCATATATGGTGTAAATTGTGAGTTTCAAAGGAGTCAACAAGACTTAGAGAGAATTAGCTCTAGTGTAAGCTCCTATTGGATGTTGATTAGGGACTTCAATTGTATCTTATATCCATTAGAAGCTTAAGGGAGAGGAAGCTCCCATAGTTATCATAAATTGTCTCACCTCATAATCACTTTAGGGATCATTGATTCGGAACATACTAGACATCATTATACCTAGAGCAACAAACAATCTAGTGATTGTTTCATTCAGGAAAAGCTAGATAGGAGTTTGGTGAATAATGAGTTGCTTAGTTAGTTCTCTATTAGCACTGCTTCTTTTAATAACCCCTAAATTTATATTCATACCCTAATTGAGATCTAGCTTAACCTGACAGGTTTTAAGAGGAGAGATCCATTTAGATTCTTTAATTCCTTATTAAAACATCCAGAACTCATATAGGTGGTGCTGAAAGGAATGATATTTTAGGTGGTGTTGAAAGGAATGATATTTTTAGTTTTTGGTATTCAGGCTTATTAATGGAAGCAAAAGCTAAAGGTTATGAAAGATGAATTAATAAAGATCTCAAAGTATTGGCGCAAAGTTCTACCCCCTAAGGTTTCCTTTCTTCTTTGGCTTATCATCAAGAATAGGGGTCAATATTGCAGACAAACTCTTTTATTTCAATGTAAACAAATTCTACCTATTATGTTCAATACATGATGAATCCAGAGATCACATGTTCTTTACGTGCTCAGCAACTAAGCAACAAGTAAAGTAGAAATGCCTCTAGACTATTTCATACAACTCTATCTCCAACATCATTCTATGGCTAGTAACACACTATTCTCTTCCTAAGACTGAAAAACAAATCTAAATAATAGTTATAGGGCTTTGTGTGCAAACAATTTGGAAAGAAAGAAATGCTAGAAGGTTTGAGTCTAAGTGCAAATCAATTGAATTACTTATCACAAAAGTTATCAATGGGACTAGAGAACTTATTATTCTAAAGAACTTTATACATATTGTAGATCTAATCTACTTCTTTCTTTGAAAATCTAATTAACGTATTGCTTATAGTCTTAGATACTTGGTAGGATAATCCGATGCGTTTTATTTTATGTTGAAGAGTACTTCCCACGAACCTCATTTTGGGGCTTATGTTTCATTATTTATTAATTTATTACCTTTTCCTTTAAGAATATGGAAATTATTCTTGGAGAAAGGGAACCTATAGGTTAAATGGATTAAATGTTACTATATCAAAAGAGAAATATAGATTTTAAAAATTAGTTTAAAAAACTATTAAACATTCCAACAAAATTTAAGTACCAGGGATGTGATTCAACCTCTAATGAATCATAAGGTTAGGAATGGTATATCCTCTTAACTTGGTTTGATAATTGACATTCTTTAGTACCATTTTATAATCTTATTGAGTGAGCAAATCACAATTCATTAATTGTTGAAGAGAACCTGGTGCATTTTGTTATCATAAAAAATAGTTGGGGATGGGCTTTTCATTCAAATAAAAGTTATGATCTCATTGTGAACATTTGGCCTAACTATGCTTCCTATATTGCTAAGGAAGACTATTATATGGATTAAGGCTCCAAGATTCTCCAAAGCTGCTTACATGAAAATTCTACTTAACTTCCTACCACAATTCTAATAGACCAAGTTGGTATGGAATCCTAGTATTGCTCCATCTAACTCATTTATTTTGTGGCTTGCTACTTTGAGAAGGCTAGCCATAAGTATAGGTTTAAGCTCCCTCGTACTGACTCAATCTATTCCTTATGCTCTTCCCCTTTTGAGGATCATGATTACCTATTTTTTAGCTATCAGTATTCCTATTTCTTATAGACGTTGTACTTGCATCTCTTCAACATTCAAGTTAATGTAACTGGTTAACATGGAATATCATAAAGTGTCTTTGATCTTAAGTTCACACGTAGAAGAGACAGATCCCTCTTTTGAAGTAGTTTGGTTGCTTATGCATTTAGGCTTGGTTTGGGAGAGCGGTGGTGGTTGATAACCTGCTGAAATCAATCTGCTGAAATGATAAGTACTTATTCGTAATAAGTACTTATGTGTTTGGGATTACTGTTTTGGTAACTGTTGAAATGTGAAAATAGGTATTTGGCAAGTACAGTTGCGATTGCTGAAAAGAGATAAAATGACTAAAAAGCCTATTGATTTAACAAACTATTAATTGTTATATAAATAATTAAAAAATATATTATTAGTCATATAAATTATAAATAATAAAATATTAAATTAAAATAAGAAAATATAAATAAAATAAATTTAATCAATAAAATATTTCATAAAAATATATTATCAGTCATATAAATTCAAATTATAAATATTAAAATATTAAATTAAAATAAGAAAAATATAAATAAAATAAATTTAGTAAATAAAATATTTCATAAAAATATATTATTAGTCATATAAATTCAAATTATAAATAAAATAAATTTAGTAAATTAAATATTTCATAAAAATATATTATTAGTCATATAAATTCAAATTATAAATATTAAATTATTAAATTAAGATAAGAAACATATAAATAAAATAAATTTAGTAAATAAAATATTTCATAAAAAGATACGTTGGACTTGCTTTCTATTAGTTGAGGGTATAATGGAAAATAATAATTATTAGAAGGTTATTAATGGAAAGTAGAATTTCTATCACAGAAGTAGTTTCTTACCATAACCCTCTTTCTACTTATCGATTTCTGCGGTGGTACCGCACTTTCCTCCAACCTTCGGTTGTTCACTCGCAGATCCAAATATATGACTGTGGTGGATACGTACTTATCCCCACAGCATCACAGATCCAAACGCAGCCTTAATTTGGAAGGGGAGAAATTCCAAAATCTTCAAGGAACATTAATAAAGCTTAGAGGAAGCACAAAGAAAGCTTATTCTTAAGCTTTAGATGGAGGTTTTAGCTAAAGAGTTGTTATAAATGTTCAGTAATATGTAAATTTTTTTAAGGATATAAACATGTCATCATAAAGCTTAAAGCTTCTGGAAAGTAATGGTAGTTCATCATAAAGCTTAGAGCTTTTGGAGAGCAATGGTAGTTTCCTTTAGAAATTCCCTCAGTTAACAAGCATCACTTGATTTTGAGTAATTTCTTGTAAAGATGTAACTAGTCCTATATACTTTTATTTATATTAATAAAATTTCCTAAACTTCCAAAACACAAAAAGACCATATTTGATTTTCTAGAATAAATTAATAGCTTCCAAGCCTACCCAATATTATAGCTAAACAGTATATGTAGAAACAAACAAGGTTATTTACTATGAGCAACTTGGCTCACCTATTATTGAAAACACAACCCATTCATCACAAAAAAATAAAACAAAAGCATTTATAAATGGTGTTGTCTGAAGCTATAGCACCAAAACCATTTCCATTGACCTTTAAGACTACTCGTTCTTCTTAAAGCAAACAATAAGCTAAATTAGAGGTCACCAATTCTTAGCATCGAAAGTTAAAAAAAGAAACCACTGTGAGATATTATAATATATATTATCCACAGATGAAGAAGAATACTTGAGAACATTGTTTAGTTTTATTTAGGACAACTAACTTTGCCTAATTCAAGTATAAGATAAGTTGTACATCTTTATTTGTCATGATAAAGAATAAATGACTAAGAGACATCTTTTTATGTTTTGAATAAGAAGACTAACCAAAAGAATTGTTTTCTCTAGGGAGGTTAATGTTAAATAGATCATAGGCTGAAATGACCTCCCTTTGCTTATCTACAGTTTTCAGACCATTACTTGAGGTGGCATCAATAGTAAATATTAACTAAGTATTTCTAAAAGGGGTACCATGATTTATGTTTTTCTTTTTTAAAAGTAAATGTATTAAGAGAAAAAATTTATAAAATTGTTCTATATAATCTAAAAATATCAAAACTAGAAAGTTAAAAAGGAATATTAGATATATCAAAACCTAAAACAAGAAGGTCATTACTTAGAACAAATAAATAAATAAACAACTAAAAGTTTAAGTTAGTAAATTCTTGTATCAAAAAACAAAAGGAGTCAATAAGGAGTAAGGAGGGATTTTAGTAGCACATTTTCCTTTTATTTTTAACTTTCATATTCTACTTCATCACAATATTTAGGGAAAGAATTTTTTGCCTTTTCTATTGCTTTGATGGTAGGGTTTGGCTTGATGAATTCAAAGCACGAGATGTTACGCTATAATTTCTCTGGTGATTGTTCACATTCCTACATAATAATATGATTTTTTTTTCTTCTCACCATCTAAAAGATCAAAGTAGTAATTAGCTTAATTGAAACTTAAGCCATTATTAGACTAGATATCTATGAGACTAAAGATAGTAGGATGATTTTTTCAAGAAGGTGCTTTGATTGCAAGAAGAATATATTAACATTTTATCCTAATTATATTGAGAAAATGCATAAGATCATCTATAAAATAGGATCCCTTCGATATGATATAATAAAATAGGCTGATGAATTTGAAGAATAGGAGGTTGGAGGTTGTGACATAACTTTCCTTTTACTTCTAATAAATAAACCTATGGGCTGAAAGGGTAGGGAGTAGGAAAGTGGAAAAATTAAAAGTTCATAATTTAGAGAAGATGGTTGGAGAGAGTAAGTCTATTGGATTTTACATGTAAAAATTCCATAATTGCAGAGAATACTTGAGATAAGGATTAGACGAGGGGTGGAGGAATTTATGACGATTCTTTTGTTTCTATTAGGACAAAATAAAAAACACAAACTTTTATTATTGTCTTAAGGAGGAAAGAGATGGAGGATTTAATGGACCAGGTCGGGAATCCTAACCCTGGTCCGTTAAATCCTCCTTCTCTTTCCTACTTTAGAAAATTACAAAAATGAGGGAGTCCGGGTAGGGTTGTAACTTTAGATACAAGTGTCTCATAATTAGAAAGATGAGAGCAATTGAGGAAAAAAGGTGATTATGAATTGCTTGTTAAGAGCAAAAAAGGTGACATATATTAGATGTTTGGTTATTCAACTGATAGAGACCAATGACATACATAAAGTACATATATTTCATATTAATTCTTGTAAGTTTTGATTGATAAAATTCTTACAATTATTGGTTATAATTATATATTTTGTATTTTACGGAATACATTGGATATTTGGAGCAAAATGTGCATATAATTAAAAATTTATCAAAGAACGAATAAAGATGTAGATTTTGGAAAATAATGAAAGCCTATAAAAGAAAAGTTTTAGAAGAGGTTTGAGTATAACACATGCCCACTCCTTAGTCGATATGACTGCTCTAGAAAATAAACATGAGTAAATGTATAGGGATCTTTTAGAGTCAGCAAACCTAGTTATTTTTGCACCTATTTCGCTCTATTTAAGACTTTTGATTAGGTAGGGCTTGTATTGATAGGACAATCCCAATAGAAGTGGGATTTTTTAAATTTAGTCTTGATATTACCTTTAACCCTTATTTTTAAGAAGATTTGATAGGATTTTGATATTATATAGAGGAAAGAGGTGTAGGAGTAGTCATCCCATCTCCCTCTCATTTTGATTCATTTTAGTTTTTCTACATTCTTAGGATAGTTCCTTATCTATCTTTTGTATTATATTTTGTTAGAGTAATGCTCTAAAGGCAATTACCTTTAACACTTTTGTATAAACTTTATTCTGATTAATAAAGAAATAGGCATTTTCATTGATTTGATATTCATTTATATATGAATTAATATTGATCTTAAATCGAATTAATGAAGTCCATGATACAAAACATAACATGAAGGAAATCATAATGAGATCATGATAATGAGATTCCTATTATGAGCAATTATGTTAGTATCTAAATACTCCCTAGTTATAGGATTAATAAAACAAGACATTATTAATCTGGAAAGACTAGCACATATTATACTCCTGGATTTGATCAAGCAGTGGATCTTATAAATTGTAAGCAAGAGATGTTTAGAGTTAATATGTGGATGCTTACTAAGCGTAGTAAGTACATCGGATTACCAGCTATAAGATTATCATATGGATGATCTATCGAATGTCAATGATTAATCTCATCATAGCAAAGGTGCAAATATCCTTAGACTTGAGGTACTCAAGGATATCTTGGATATAAATCCTCTGCTTAGACATCATTCCTTATTACCTCAAGACGAGGTCGCTCTTAGGGTGGTGATTGGATACAGCTATTTGTATTTAAAGGTAATTGGGTAGCCAATAAAGGATTCACCACTCCTAATAGAAGAAGATGATACCCACGGCCTCTAGTCAGGGTCATTACTTGGGAGTCTCTGGCCAGAGCAATTATGTGTCACCAAGAGAGTCTTCAATGACACATAGAGTAATGAGATCCTAGGATAGGAACTAACATCACTTGGACTAGATGTGACGTAGTCAATCTAGTGGGAGTTGACACATAACCTATATTCCGAACCAAGTGGGGTATAGTTTGGTGAAAGGATGAATTGCACGGTAATTGTCTATGGAAAGGTTCATAAGTTGGATAATGAACTATCAAAGAGTTTGTATGTTAATCCACTTATATTCCGGAAAATAGGCATCATAAATCCTTCATGATGTGTTTGAATTAAGATTTAATTCAAGTGCCTAATGTTAGACCCCGTTTTCGGAGTCTAACTCCTACTTGCTCTGATACCACAACTGTTAGACCCCGTTTTCGGAGTCTAACTCCTACTTGCTCTGATACCACACACTGTTGGGCCCCTTATCCGGACCCCAACTCAGAGGTCATATCACATGAGCTTATTACCATAAAGTGGGCGTAATCCAATGAAAACATCTTAACCATTATTAATTCATCATCATACTTTTATCCCATAACGCATCTTACTTATTTGTAACCATAATTCCTCTTCAAAATTCATCATTTATAATCGACACCCTTTTCAAGTATACATAATTTCAACTCAATCTTATCCATACGCAAATTCATATATCCACTCAAATTCATCCAGACATAAATCATAATTCATTAATATCAAAATATAAGAGTTTTCACAAAGTCATAAAGGCATTTCAACCCACAATACATCCATAGCTCATAATCCTAAAATACATAAGGTACTTGAACTAATAATACTCAATTATAACTAAAATCCTCATCGTTACAAAATCTAGCTTAAAATACAAAAATATATAACTTAAAGCGATGCTTTGACCCTCTTTGTCGATCTTATGTTCTTTACCTTGAGATGGGGTAAAAAGGGGGTGAGCTTGAAAGCTCGTGGGTAACAAGTTTATAACAAAAGAATAAGCAAAAACTTTT
>JAOQMS010000179.1:30499450-30525091 GCA_027563885.1 Erythroxylum longipes | reverse complement strand
CTTTAAAGGTCTCTACCTTTCCATCAGATCCTCTCTTCCTTTTGAAGATCCATTTACACCCTATGGCTTTTACACCTAGTGTTAGATCTACAAGGATCTAGACTTCATTGGTGTACATTCGATTCCATTGCTTTGAGCCACTTTTCTGCATCAAGGTCATTAACAACCTGTGTATAAGTAATGGGATCCATTACTTTTTGGTCTGAGATGGAAATTATGCCTTCTACTAGACCTAGATACCTGTCTGGTTGTCTCACAAACCTCCCACTACATCTAGGCACTACTTGACATTTAGGCTACTCTTCCGATTCAACTTTTAAATCCATTTTGACATCTTGTTCTGCTATATCCGAATCAACTCCTGGTTTAGATGAAATAGCTAACTCCTTTAGTACTACTTCACTTCTTCCTTTGTGATTTCTCACAAATTCTTCCTCCCAGAAGGCTGCATTTGTCGACACAAATATCTTCCTGTCTCGAGGATTGTAAACATAGTAGCCTCGTGTACCTATAGGATATCATACAAACAAACATACCTCTAACCTTGGTTCCATCTTTATGGATTCAGGCCCTAGAATATAGGCTAAGTAGCCCCAAGTCCTCAAGTGCCGCAATGAAGGTAGTCGAGCAGTCCACAACTCCCTAGGTGTTTTAGGCATCGATTTGGATGGAGCAAAGTTAAGAAGACAAGTTGTTGTTTGTATGACATATCCTCAGAACAATTCTAGAAGGCTAGCTTAGGACATTATTGATCTTACCATTTCAAATAGAGTCCTATTCCTTCTCTCAACTACACCATTCTGTTAAGGTGTTTTGGGAGCTGACAAGTAGGAAACAATTCCATTGTCAATTAGGAATTGTTGGAACTCTCCAGCTAAGTAGTCACCACCTCAATCCGATCGAAGTTGTTTTAATAGCTTGCCTAGCTGCTTCTCAGCTTCAACTTTGAATTTTTTGAACCTTTCAAAGGACTCACTCTTTTTGTGCATCAAATACATATAACCATGTCTAGAGTAATCATCTATAAAGGTTATGAAGTATTCATAACCTCCTCTAGCTTATACGTTAATAGGCCCACACACATCAGTGTGTACTAGATCCAACGTAGATTCAGATCTTCTTCCTTTAGAAGGAATTGAGGCCTTTGTCATTTTTCCTTCAATACAAGATTCACAGGTGGGTAATGGACCATTATCCAAGCCCGTAAGGATCCCATTTTTCACTAACTTGTCAAGTCTTTTCTGATTGACATGACCCATCCTTAAGTGCCACAGATATTTTAAATCAATGCTAGAGTCATTGGAATTTCTTGGTTTTATTAATTCTGTGGTGTTTACTGTGCCTGTCATAGGTTCTATAAAGAACAATCCCTATTTAATTATTGCATTACAAATAAAATCTTTATTCTCATATTTTGAAACAACATTTTCAAAATATAAGGAATAACTATATTTTATTAAACAAAAAACAAAAATCATGTTCCTTACAACCATTGGGTGTAATATACATCTTCCAAATATAACCTATAACCATTAGGAAAGTCTAAGATAACTACTCCCACTGCTTCTGCCTAAACATCGGATCCATCCACTATCTTGACTTGAAACTGACCTTTAAGCAGTCTTTTCCTTTGCTGGAACATTGCATAACATTGCAAACATGGCCAGTGGCTCCTGAATCTAATATCCAAGAATCAGATGAATCTGCCACTTTTATAGTTCCTAACAAACTTAGGAAACCCATACCTTGTTTACTCTTGAGGGTTTCAAGGTAGACCGCGCAATTCCTCTTCCAGTGGCCCTTCTCACCATAGTGGAAACACTTTCCCTTAGTGTCCTCTTTGGCCTTCTTTTTCATAGGTTAGGCTTTGACCCCTGTTTGGGCCTTCCTTTTCTTTGCACCCTTCTTCTTTTGCTTACCCTTACCCTTAGGCTTAGAAGAAGATGCCACATAAGCCTCTAACCCATTGGCCTTGATATTTAATATCTCCTCCATGTTCAAGAGGGTTTTCATCAACTCACTCAAGGTGTAATCCTTGAAGTTAAGCTCATACTCCAACTTACACTACTGAAAAGAAGAGTTTAAGCTATTGATGATTATGATCATCTGCGTTTCTGCATCTATGTTAGCCACAAGCATCTCGGCCTCAGTAACTATAGAGATTACCTTAAGTACGTAATCTCGTATTGGCTTACTAGGTTTTTGTCTGAGATTGTGAAAGGTTTGGATAGCTTTCATCCTTGCAGACCTAGTCCTCATACCAAACATCTCATATAGGTAATGGACCATTGCATCGGCATTTTGTATGCCTGCAAGTTGCTTCTGCAATATTTCGTTGATAGAAGCCTGAATATAGCACTTGGCAATCTTATTAGCATTCTACCATCGCTCATGTTGCTGGACTTGCTCAGGAATTAATTTATCACCCGAAGGTGCGGGCTCATTGTTTGTTAATACCCATAAAGTTTGCTTATATTAAAGAACAATGTCGACGTTACGTCTCCATTCATTAAATTTCTCTCCATTTTCTAATTTGTTATTATTCAAGAGCATTGTGATTGGATTCATATTATGGTGATTATGTATAAAAAATAAATTATTAAATAATGAGCATACTAGTCAAAATTAGTGGAACTTTGTATAACATCATGATGCATGTATGCACAATGATAGATTTAACAAAACTTAAAAAATAAATCTTTATATGACGGTTATTTTTCTTATCTATAACTGACTAAGTGACATGGGCCATCTTATCCATTATATGGTGGGCAGGTTATTGATAAACCATGTTGAGTGTGCAACTATTTGATTCATTCATTGAAGGTACTTACAAACCATGTCTCGACTGGAGGTCACATTTGCCACCAATGGGTAGACTTATCCTTTAGGAGACCCAAATCATGTAAGATCTAGGATTTGTATCCTTTAGTGGGGAGTAACACTTCACCATATGCAAATGAGCCATCATATGGAGACCGTGGACTCTCACATGAGCATCCTCTCCCACTCAATCTTTTTCAATCTTTAAGTTTTAATAAATACCATCGTGTCTAAATGCAATTTATTAACCATCCTATATTGTTTCATTATATATCTCATATATGATGAATGCATGGCAAAGCTTAAGGTTAGCAACTTTTCTAAATGACATACATTCATATAATATGGCATATTATTTGCATCCATTCATCCATTCATCTTATAAATTAAATAGTTACTTTTGATTGTCCATCCTAGAAAATTAAAAGAAAATTACAAGGCCTATTGGCCTAAAATTTCATTTTGGACTTGGATCTTTCGCTACGAACTCTTCACTCGCACAACTCGGCTCCTTCGGTAAAGACGAGTTAATGGCATTTTATTTCTAATTTTCTTGAAAAAAACTAAATTTTAAACAGTAAAACAAAAATTCCAGCACTTGAAAAATCAATAATTAACAGAATTTAATCAAAATAAAATATGCCATTAACATAAAAAAAATCAAAATTATTTACCTATTCTTTTCTTCGATCCATGACTGCTCCATCTTCAAAATTACAAAATTTTTTACAATAAAAAAATGAAAACAGAAAAATTAAGACAAGGAGGAAACATGGCGATGATAGGCCACCCTCCTTGTTACAAACCAAACGAAGAAAACTTACAAGGTAATCAATTTTCTATGGAAAACCAAAAATGCAAACCAAAACATACACGGTATATATTTTTATCACATAAAAAATATGCAGCATACATAATTTAATTGCCAACCCATGCAACATATAGAAACCGAATCATGTATAATAAAACTGGCTCTAATACCAATTGTTGGATTGAAAACAAGTTCATACTCGGTTTGGCTAAATAATAGATTTCAAAATTTTTTCCTAAATCAAGACGCAGTAGAAACGTAAATACCAAAACAACATGCTTTTAATCCATACATGATACGGCATAAGGAAAATAAATAAAATAAGAACAAGTTCAAAATTTTTACAACTCCTTGCTACAACTTCAACTCCTCACTGCTGTGTCCTCACCAATCCAATCTACCACTTGTTCTCCTTTGACAACTTGGTTAACAAGATCCTTTGGTGGGAAAGGAGAAGAAATATGTAGGAGAGTAAACCTTTTACTTTGTTCAGCAGGTTGGTTGAGAGAATCAAGAGCCAAAATCATTCCCACTTCATTTAGTATCAAAAGCCAAATGAATAATGCAAAATCTGAATTCTACAACACTTGTTTGATTTTTGGGAGAGAGGTTTTAGCCACAATTCACGGATCATTCATTTAGTATCAAAGCTAAATGAATTGTGTCCTTCCAAGTCCAACACTTAGACGTTATCTATCATCAAAACGTTTTCTTGTAACTTGTTTAAAAAACCACACATTAAAACAATTTAATGATGAGAAGCATGACCGAATGTTTTAGGAGAGAGTGGAGAGAGTATCCTAAAAATGCACCCATTCCTTCATTTATTAAGAATGCAAAAGAGCTATAACTAAACTCCCACCTTCATTCATTTCATGAATTAAAGGAGCTTTACGTTTTTCTATTTTGAAACAAACAATTAAACCATTTAATGATGATGAGCATTAAGGAATCCTACATCTTTGTAGCATTCGATTTTGCTCATCATTGTTTTAAGATTTTGTTTCAATTTAATTAATCTAATTAATTAAACCAAAATTTAGCCCAATATTCAATGTTCCTTTGGGCTTATAATTAATAATTAATCAGTGTAAGCCTAACATTTAATTATAGTCTTAAGACTCAATTTAATTAACTCTTAATTAAATTGTTCTGGTCTTATTGGCTCGAATTCAATTCCTCCATTTCTCTCCAAATTGTCTCATTTTCTTTCCGATAACCTTCATTTATTTTTCTTACTTTCCTTGATAACCTTCCTAGAAGCCAAATGGGGAATCTAATTGGACTTAAATAATTCAAGCTCCAATAAGACCGGAATTAATTTAATCTCGTTAGAATTAATTCTGATTTATTAACCAAATGTCATTCCACTAAAGGCAATTGGTTAAACTTTTGAATTACTTAAAATTATGAGAAAACATGTTTCAAAAAATATTAATTTGATATGCAATCGCAAACTCTATTATGAACCATATTATAGCCATCCGCACAATAAAGGGTAAAATTACCATTTTGCCCTTATGTTGGTTTTTCCTTCTTGATCTCCTGTTTCACTTTACATGGCCATTAACACACAAGATTTAATCTTGGTGTTAAGACTTGATGGGTAGCTAATCCATCAAACTACTGGCGCTAGTTTAATCACTAATCTCAGTAAAACATCTAGAAGTGATGATATCACTATAAGCTCTTTATTTAAGTGAATGTTCCCTGATGCATGTTTCAATTAATAATTCCAACTTGTGGACACCAAATTGATAACCTATAAAAATCCATTCTGATCATATCAAGAATTATAATGAAAAACAAATGAGTTCACCACTCATCAAGATTATGGTTTGTAATAAATGAATGCCAAGGTGTATGTTTTAAGATTAAAGTAATGACCTACTTTATTCTTTAGAACATATGTGATTCCATGTTCATTCAATAGTTCCATTATCGATAGTAAACTACTATCATGATTTGAAACTCATCATTCCCTTGAAGTAAACTCCTTTACTTACACGAAGGTAAATTGCAACACTACAATCTAAACCATAATCAAGTGACCAACTTGATTATTCGACTGTGAATCAATTAATTTAAATTTTAATAATATACATGTTTCCCATGCATCTTTATATATATGTATATTACTTACAAAGGAACCTTGGTACCTTATGACTAGTTATATTATGCTCATACAAATAAAACCAAACTCTTTTGTTTTATTAATAATAAATATTTTCATTACAATATTGTAACTGGAAGAAAATTAAGTTATATGTAAATACACTTGCTTTCTAGGGCACTATATTTACATAACCTTAACATAATCGTCTAGGAAGTAGGATAAAGAATGGCCAACCACCTTTTCTATCATTTGATATAAGAATGGGAGAGGAGAGTGATCCTTTTTTATAACTTTGTTGAGTTTGCAATAGTCAATGCAGACTCTCCATCCTATGACTGCTTTCATAGAAATTATCTTTCCACTTTCAATCTCCATTATGTTTATTCCACCTCTCTTCAGTACACATTGTACCAGGTTGACCCATTCACTATCTGATAGTGGGTATATGATACCCATGTCTAAAGGCTTTACTACTTCCATTTTAACCACTTCCTTCATATGATGATTCAACCTTTATTGATGTTCCCTCATCGTTCTAATCCCTTCTTTGAGGTTTATCATATGCATAACTAAATTTATGCTTATCCCTTATATATCAGATATCTGCCATCCTATAGCCTTCATCTTCTTTCTAATAATCTTTACCACCTTACGCTCTTGTTCCCCCATCCAGTTGATTGGAAATGATGATGGGCAAAGTTTGGCCCTTACCTAGAAAGGTATATCTAAGATGTGTGGATAAATGCTTAAGCTCTAGAGTTGGTGATCTCTTTCAAGGGAGGTATGGTTGCTTCTATTCTTACTAATATATCTTGGTGTAACTGAGCACCTAATTCCTCTGTCTCAGCTTCTTCCTTAGACTGAACTTCATTTTCCTTTTTAGCTTCATAATTCGTCCGAGCTTCCTCAGATGTCATCTCTTCAAATAAGCTCTCTTTGTGCTCTTTAATACATTCTTCCATAATATAAATCTTCATGTAAAAGTTGCTTTGTTTCATATTTTCAAGACTTTGTTCATATTAATCTTCATTTGATCCTCACCAATTTGAAGTGTTAATTTGCCTCATGAATGTATATTAATGCTCTTCCAATGTTCATGAAGGCCATCTAAGAATAGTGGTAAATTCCAATTTTTAAAAATTTAGGACTACGAAGTCTATAGGGATACTAAAATTATCCACCTACTTTAAAACATCTCCACACCCTAAACGATTTCATAATTGATTGATCTGCCAACTGAATAAACATCAAAGTTGGCTTCACCTCGCTTAGCCCTATTTTTCTAAATATCAACAAAGGCATAAGATTTATACTTCTACCTAAGTTGTATAAACACTTTGCAAACTTATATTCACTAACCACACAGGGTATTGTAAAGCTCCCTAGATCTTTTAGCTTGGAAGGTATGTGACTAGTGATGATGAAGCTGCAAATTCTAGTTAATACTACCATTTAGTCATCTTCCTAAGTCCGTTGCTTCAATAATATGTCTTTTAAGAACCTAGCATACATAGGCATATGTTCCAATGAATCCACAAAAGATAAATTAATTTACAAAGTCTTCAACTTCTCCATAAACTTTGCAAATTGTCTATCTAGTTTGTTCTTTTGTAATCATTAAAGGAATGGAATCTTAGGTGGATATGGAGGAGGGGTAAAGTAAGGAGGGTACTCACTCCTTCGTCATCCTTTTTCTTCATTTCTTAATCCTCCACTGTGTGGCTTTCAGTTTTTTTATCTAGTAGTTGCTCGATTTCTTTTCCACTTCTAAGTGTGATTGCCTTAAGTTGCTCCCTTGGGTTTGCTTTAATATTACTTGAGAGACTCCTCACACTTCTTGTAGATGATTCATTTTCCAATTGACTCATTTAAACTTCCAGATTATAAATGGAAGAGGTGTGGTTTTTAGCTACTTGCTCGAACATGATCTTTTCTAATTTACAGTCATTATCATTGGATTTATCTTGATGAAATCCAAGCAATTGTTGATTTCTATACTGATTCCCCTCATTGTTCAAATGAGAAAAATATAAATGGTTTCTTCACCAAAGATTATATGTGTTAAAGTAAGGTTGTTTCCTCCTCCTAAACTAAATTGTTTGCCCATATAGTTAAGTTACTTTGTATTATTGTTTCACATTAACAAGCAATCAGTGGTAACATGATTATCTTATCCTTGTAATTCACTTCCATGTTGAATTCCTTTAATTGGAGCCAATGAAGATGTTAGGGTTATGTAAATATAGTGCCCTGGAAAGCAAGTTACTTACATATAACTTAATTTTCTTCTAGTTATAATATTTAATGAAAAGATTTATTATTAATAAAATAAAAGACTTTGTTTTTATTTTTTTGAGCTTAATATAACTAGTCATAAGGTACCAAGGTTCTTTTGTAAGTAATATACATATACATGGAGATGTATAGGAAACATGTATATTATTAGAATTTAAATTAATTGATTCACAGTCGAATAATCAAGTTAGTCACTTTATTATGGTTTAGACTATAGTGTTACGATTTACCTCCGTGTAAGTAAAGGAGTTTACTTCAAGGGATCTTCACTCTCTTCCAAATATCCAAGTGTTGGAATTTGGAGAGAGACAATTCATTTAGCTTTAATTCAAAATGAACGTATATGGCCATGCAAAATGAATGTATATGGTTTTTTTAAGCTCTCCACACAACCGTCCAAGGTGTTGGACTTGTAAAGAGAGATATTTGGTTTTAGCTTTGATGCTATTAACGTGTGAAAAAGTTGGTATCTCTCGATTCTCTTCAAACTAGCCAAACATAGCAAAAGAGAAGGTCTCTTTTTGTTTTGAAAAATAGTCGGCTTTAGCAATAGAGAATGTCTCAATTTTGTTGTTCTTTTTGAACTAACCGAATATAGCAAAAAGTTTGCTATCCAATTTTTCTTCTCCTTTCCCACCAAAAGGATCTTAATAACCAAGTTTTCTAAGGAGAACAAGTGGTAGATCTGATTGATTGAGGACACAACTGTGAGGAGTCAAAGCTACAGCTAGGAGTCGGTAAAAATTTCGATCTTATTCTTATTATATTTATTTTCCTTATATCATATTGATAGTTATGTAATTGCATTTGTTTTAAGGTTGAAATTTTATTTATTTAGTGTGAATTTGAGTGGTGTGTGAGCATTTAGGGTGCAATTATGTTAGTTTGTGTGTTTTAGTGTTTTTATGGGTTAGATTAAGTCTTTGAGCTTAAATGTTATATTTTTGAGGTGTCGTGATGTGTTTGTTAGTGTTTTAGGGTAAACGGGGAAGAATGACGAAGATTCAAGGAGTTTCGACCCAAAGCCACAGGCCACGATCGTGACAGAGAGCATCAAGTCAGGCCATGATCATGCACATTGAGCCATGATCATGACAGAAAGGTTAAACAATAGGACATGATCATGGCAGGCAGGGCCATGATCGTGCCTTGCGTTGGTCTGATAGAAAAACTTAATTTTTGTAAGATTTTGTGGACCGTTTCGACCCCAACTTTGGCCTAGGACTTCCTTAAAATAAATAGAGCGTAATGTGATAGCCACCAGAAGGTCTAGAGAGAGCTTAAAGAGTCGTACAAAAGAGTGAGATTTCGTCAAATCCGAGAGAGACCTAGAGAGAGATCAAGAGATTGAGGAATGAGACGAAGGAAAAGAGACACGGAGACATGGTAGGCATGAAGTACTTCCCAGAATAGGTTGTTTCTCGTCATCACCACTTCCAATATTCCATTCCCGATAGTATTTCCTTTTATTTCTATTTTATTTATGTATAGAATAGAAATAAGTGTTGAGATTCGTTGTGTTGAACGTTGAGTTTATATTTATACTCACCTTCGGATTTTGACTCTTGAGATTAATAAAATTTATTCGATTGTGTTTCTTTTATTGAGTTTATTGTGATTTCAATTCTGTTCCTAATAATTCAGAAACAAACTGAGAGGGTGAGCCAGGTAAAAATCATCAATTTGGGCTAATGAGACTTAGGTGAATTGATAGGTAAAGACTTGAATCAAACTGGTAGAGTCGTGTAATGAGAGATCGAGCATAGATTCCCGGTAGGTTAATAGGAAATTTTAGAACTAATTTAGGTTTTGGACCAATTACAGATCAAGAGATCGCAATTCCCATAATTTTAATTAGGGATTACCAATTAGCGTTAAGAATTATAACTCAAGAGACAGTAATTCACCCTAGGGCTGCCTAGACTCGTTAATTCAATAATTGCATAATTGGTTACGTTTTCTTAGTTTTGAATTAAAATCCCCTTTCTCTCCCTTAGTAATTTCTAGTTCGATTTTAGGTTAGGCTGTGATATTGCTTTTTTTTTACTCTTTGGCACTTTCATTTCTCATATTTGATTATTGATTGATTTAATTTCTGCATTAGTTGGTTAATTAGGTTTATTGCGAACTTAGTTGCCTTAGATTGTAGGACTAGTTCCTTTCTTTGTGGGATTGACACCTTAGGTACTACGCGAACGACCTGTGCGCTTGCTGTAATTAAAAAGGTTATAAATAGTAAAACTTAGCGCGTGTAACCTTGAGTGAACAAGTTTTTGGTGCCATTACCGGGGAAGGCAATTTAGTTCTACAGTTTATGGCATTAAAGTAGTTTTTAATTTTTGTTTTTATTTCTTTCTTTATTTCATTCGTCTTACTTAGGATTACACAAGAGTCATGAAGGGTTTGAGTCGTTCAGCTAAAATGACAGATTTAGACATAACACTATTAGAACGAACCTTGAGGAAAGCTCGACGAGAGGAAGAACAAGAGATCGAGAAAATTCAAATGGCCGAGGAATTTCAAAGAAATATGGATCGAGAAGTTAACACTGGGAGGTAACAACAAAGGATCCTTGTGGATTTTATGCGGCCAGGGTTTAACCAAGCGAATCAAGGAGTGGCTAGACCACCTGTTCAAGCGGTCTCATTCAAAATCAAGCTAAACCTCCTAAATATGCTTCAGTAGAACGTCTAATTTTATGGACTGGCGAATGAAGATCCGAAGGCACACATCATTAGTTTCCTCAAGATCTATGATACCTTTTGGTGTCACCAAATGTCGGAGGATGTTGTTAGGATTAGGTTGTTCCCTTTTACACTTAGGGGCAGAGCGAAGGCTTGGTACCACTCACTGAGCCCCGCTAACGTCACAATGTGGGGGTAACTTATGCGTGCTTTTCTGGATAAGTACTTCCCTTTAACGAAGACCATAACGATCATAAAGGAAATTACCAATTTCCAACAAGCTGACCAGGAGTCGATTATGAAACGTGAGAGCGTTATAAAGACCTACAAATGAGATGCCCCACACCACAATCTACCAAAGGAACTCCTCCTGTAAACATTCTACAATGGAGCAAACCCACCTACTAGAGGCACGATCGATACAGCGTCAAGATGATTGATGCGTAAGATGGTTGATGAAGCGGAGGAGTTAATTGAAGAGATGGTGAGCAATAGTTATTGATAGGTGTGCATTAGGATATGTTTTTATAGGTAATTGACATGTGTTTTCTAACAAAATTGTTGTTTATTGTTCTAGTTTAGGATTCATTTTGTATGTTTTCATTAAGTTTGATTTCCGTCATTGTTCTTATGTGTTTGATGCTAACTGAGGGTAAGAATTGATTATTTTTGTGTAGAAAGGAAAAGGGAGCAACTTGGAGGTTGAACAAAAGATCAAAGAAGAGAAGACAAGAAGAGTTCATCTGGGACAAATTTCCACGTTCGTGGGAATCATGTAAATTCCCATGGACGTGGGAAATCGTAGTAGAAATGAGAAGTGCATCTGTGTGCAATTCCTAAGCTCGTGGGAATCATGCAGATTCACATGGACGTGGGAATTGTAATTCGAGGCAATCTGTGAGGCTTCATTAAACCTAGGATTTTTGGGCCATAAAAATATCATTGAGCCACCATCTTAAGGGGAGACGACACCCACCTGTAGAAACCCCATCCTTAAGTGGAAAACACATGTTTAGAGTATTGAGGAGGGATTGAAGACAAGGATCATCATCAAGATTGGGCAAATAGCATATCAACACCAAAATTCCAGATTTTGGCAAAGAAGAGAAAGAGTCTTTCTATTCAATTTTCTTTCATTTTAATCTTCTCTATTCTTTGTAAAAATGGTTTATTTGATTGTTGATGATGTTATGGAGACCATGTTAGGCTTATTTCGTTTTAGGGATTGCTTTTGAATTATTTTGTCAAAACTCCTATTTTATTAAATTGAATGAAGTGTATTTGATGATTCTTATTTTAAATTGTTATCTTGCAACAAATCGAGATAGTGAGTGAGATGATATTTATGTAGGATTGTACAATGAGAATTGGTGACCTATATACTAGAAATAATTATATCAATCCAATAGTTAGAAGAGAGATCTCGATTAGTCAATTGATCACCCATAGGATAGTTTAATAACTAGTTGAATCAGTAGAGTCATTGGGTAGGTTAAGAGATCGTTCAATCGATTCCCGTTAATTCAATTAGGGAAAAATTGTTACACCTTGATAGAGGGTAATTACTACATTCGAAAATCTAGGGTGAGACAAAATTCAATCAATAAAATAGGAGGAAGACAAAATAAGGAAAAAGTAATCTCTAGCATTTAGATTCTTGAATTCAGATTTTCTACAATTATGGTATTGCCCATTGTTTACATTAGTCTTTTAATTTTAATTCAATTTTTTAGATTATTTCCATTCCAAAATTTAGTTTCTTAAACAATGTCTAAATTAAATGGTGTCTAGGCATCAATCCCTATGGGATCAATACCTGCTCTTTTTACTACAAGTCACGATGCATTCGCTTATAGTTTTTAAGCATAAAACAAGTACATAGGTTTTACCATCAACAAGTTTTTTTCGTCGTTACCAGGGATTGATTGTTGAACATGGTTTTTGATTTAGATTACTTTGATTTAATAGTTTTTGATACTTTTCCTTGTGTATTTGCAGGTGCTTGAACACAAGGAGTACACGAAGGACGAAAGAAGCTATAGAGGATGAATTTCTTGACATTAAGAAGCACGAAAGAGAAATAAGAAGGGCAAACATCTAAATTTATGAAATCAAGATATAGCTGAAGAAGGAGAGCAAGGAGGACTGCAAAGGACACTCGTGGATTTCATAAGGCCAGGGTTTAGTCCTCAAGGAGTGGCGAGGCCGGTAGTTCAAGTGAATAATTTTGAGATAAAGTCAGTGCTACATAACATTCTTTAAAACAGTGTGTAGTTCTATGGGTATGCAACGAGGATCTAAATGCCCGCATTACAAATTTCTTGGAGATCTGTGACACATTCAGATTCAACAAAATGTCTGACAATGTAGTGAAGCTACGACTATTTTCATTCACGTTGAAGGATTGGGCTAAAGCATGGTACAATTCTTTGCCAGATCACGACTTGGGAGCAGCTCGCCCAAGCATTCCTCACCAAGTATTTTCCGTTAACAAAGACGATAAGGATTATCAAGGAGATAACAAATTTCCAGCAAAATAATGGAGAATTTCTTTATGACGCTTGGGAGAGATTTAAGGAACTTCAAAGGAGCTATCCGTATCACAACCTCCCGAGGGAATTTCTACTTCAAACATTCTATAATGGAGTGAATCCTAACACAAAGGGCGCAATTGATCCAGCAGTTGGAGGTTCACTTATGAGAAAAATGGTAGAAGCAGCTCATGATTTGTTGGAAGAGTTGGCAAGCAACAATTGCATATGGTCGAGCAAGAGGAGTAGAAAAGGACAGAGGGAACAAAAACGTATGATACCTATTAACTCAATTATTGCCTTACAGGGTCAAATCACGACTTTGACGAAGCAGCTAAACAATATGCAAGGAGCGTCTACCTTAGTAGTTAAGGGAATACAAGCACAATGTGAGTTGTGTGGGGAGAACAACTATAGCTCAGTAGAAGGTTTCCTATTGGGTGATAGCGAGACCGAACAAGTAAGCTATTTTGGCTAGCCACAGTAAGATAATAACCCATATTTGAATACATATAATCCAAGTTGGAAGAACCACCCAAACTTTTCTTGGAGTAACAATAATGTAAGTGGCCAACAAAGACCACAAGGACCACCAGGATTTTAACAAGATCAAATTGAAGCATTGGAAAGCAAAATGGATAAGATGATGGAGGTTTTGGGGTCCAAATTGGCAGCACAAGAAGAAAATCATAAAAGGATGCATGCAATCCAGGAGGAAAATTAGAAGAGGATAGAAGTAAAATGCGATCAAATTTTGAAAAATCATGCATCATCCATCCACAATCTGGAAGTTCAGGTAGGCCAATTAGCTAACGCCCTATCTTCACGAAATGCAGGAAGTCTACCAAGCAACACTAAGGTGAATCTGAAGGAAAGAATCATGGCCATTACTCGGATAGAGAAAATAGAAAGCAAACATGGGGAGAAAGATGGAAACAAGCAAGAAGAACAAAAAGTACTGGAAGTCTTTCCTTGTAGACTAGTAAGCGAGCAGATTAAGGAACTTCAGCTTAAACTTCCACATCAAATTTTTGCTCAGTGGAATCAATCTTCAAGTAGAATAGCTCGAAATTCTAAGGAAGGGGAGTTAAGCAAGATGACAGACATAAAAAATTAACTCTAGACAAAGCTCAAAGAAGAGGTTATCATTCACATATCAGGAGGAAGTTCGTATGTAGCACAGAAGAAAGAAGACCTGGGAGATTTTTTCATTCCGTGTAGTATAAATAGATTTAAGGTAGATCGAGCATTTATAGATTTAGGAGCAAGTATCAACATGATGCCGTATTCATTCAGTCAGAAGTTAGGTCTAGAAGAGCCAAAGTCGATTAAGACATTAGTGAAAACGGCTAACAGGACGGTGCGTTTACTGAAGGGGCTGATCAAGAATGTTTAGCTACACATTGATAAATTTACCTTCCTCGTGAATTTTTACATATTGTAAATTAGTGAAGATGAGGAAACTCCTATGGTTTTGGAGTAACCGTTTCTGGCTACTACTCGTGCAATTATTGATGTTAATGGGGGCTAGTTAATATTAAGAGTAGGGAAGGACCAGTTACCATATAAGGTATCGAAGAAAAATTATCGTCTCACACCATCCCTGACAGATATATAGGAACCTGAACTCCAATGGGGATGGGAAAATATTGAGGACCACGTTATTGCGTTCAGGAAGAAACAAAAGCGTAGGAGAAGTCGAAAAAAGGAAAACACTAATGAAGGTAGAGCCTAAAATAAGGTAACCCCTGTACAAAGTCTAAGATCAGTTTATGAAATGCTATCATTTTGGTCATTTGAAACTCCATAAGTAAGAAGGAGAGTCGAGCTACCGATGGTAACAGAAGCGTTGTATAGGAGGCAACCCATAGGAGTCAACTATCCTTTGTTTTTTTTGTTGAATTAATAGTTTATTTGAATTCCTTAATTATAATCATGTATGAATTGGATTTGATTGATGTTTGTGTTAATTTTGTTTAGATTTCAATTTTTTTCTTTTCAAATTTTTTATTGATGATATTATCTTGATGTGTTTATAGTTTTAGGATCATGGAGAATGCATATAAGCTTGGAAGAAAGTTTGAAATTTACGAGGATCAACAATTCCCACGTTTGTGGGAATTGTGGTGATTTCCAAGGACGTAGGAATTGGTGATCCTCGCAAATTTGAAACCTTCTTGTGATTCCAACGAACATGGGAAACCTCTCCAAAAAGTTTCTCAAGAGGAATGCCATGCTCGTGGGAATTCTGAAGATTCGCACAGACATGGGTATCCTCTCTAGAAAGTTTCTAGAAAGGAATCCCATGCTCGTGAGAATTGTGGGGATTCCCACGAGCGTGGGAATCCCATCTGAAAGGGAGCTTAAAAATTTCCCTCCCTTTTCTTCTCTCACCCTCTTTTCAAAATTTCACTCCCTCTCTCTCTAGAACACGATTTTCTCTCCTCTCACTCTCTAAAACTCTTAATTTTTCATCTAGATTCTTGGTATTTTCTTCATCCCTTTACATTAATCTTACATTCCTTCATTCTTTTCATGCATCAATCATTCAAAAACACAAGGATTTAGGTGGGATTTTATTTTCTCTCTCTAAAATACGAATTTCACACTCTCTCTTTCGTTTTTGCAGATTTTCTTCTAACAATGGCTCCACTAAGGATGATGAGGGTTAGGCAACCGATCACCCTCTACCTTCAAGTTTCACGCGAAGGAAAACCCAACTTAGTAGCAACCTATCGAGCCTCATTTTCGATTTACTTAGATGAAGAAGGTGCGCATTTTCGTGACTTTAAGAGTAGAGCACTAGTTACTCCTAGGTATTTTGATTTTTAAGTGTTAGAAAATATAGGAGTGAGACGCCGACTTGAATAATTAGCTGTGAACACAGGGTGGAATAGATTTGTTCAGTGTGACAAACCTATTTCTACCACCATATCTTTAGAATTTTTCACAACATTTCGGTATAACTTTAAAATGGGTTTGTTTTGGTTTAGGTTAGGTGACAGTTTTTTTAAACTTGATTACTCTGTAATGCGTAAATTGTTTAACTTGTCAAACACAAAAACCTTAGATGGTTATGCAGATTTTGACGTAGATGCTTATGAGACCACTCTCACTGGTGAAGCCCATTTTGATTTACGTAATGCATTGAACTCTCTAATTCAGAGTACTGAGCATTTGTTGTTACATAAATTCATATGCCTAACTGTGTTTAATAAAATAGAAATCAATAAATACTCAGCTAAAGAACTTTTCTTTTTATGGTGCATAGATAGAAAGCTTAAAATCAACACTACTTATAGAATTTTTCGATCACTAGTAATTGTGATTACTAAAAAGAATACGTCTTTTAGGATGGCTCATATTGCTTCTTCTTTGGTTGTATTTTATAATGTTAATATGGATAATTTATATATTGCTCCCCCGCGACATGTTTGATGTGTTCTATTTGAGACGCACTGAGATTGTGGAGGTCCAATCTACGAAACTTTGCAATCCTCAGACACGCACTATAGTGAGGAGCAGGAGGGACGCCACTGCAGTCGTAGACTGACCCTGCACATCTAGCGTAGCTCCAGAACCAGAGAAGGAAGCAGTAACAGAGGAACTGAGGGAACAAACAGCAACTGACCTATATCAATCGATTCTCAACCAAATAGCCACAAATTAACAATGGATGACATCCCAACTCGATGAACTCAACACTGAAATGTGGCAAGTTCACAAGGAGTAATGCAACTTAAAGAGAAGGTTCCTAAACTTCTGTTGGAGGAACAATTTTAAAGCTTCTACACCATCACAATCACCACCATCTTTGGAATAAGCTTTTCTTATCCCTTAAACTTTTAAATTTTGTTATTTCTTGTGTGTGAGTACATTTCTTTTCATGTGTATTTGGTTTCATAATATTTATTTGTTTGTTATCTCTTTTGTTTAGTTCTAATTTCTTTAATTTTGATTTGGCTTCAGTATCTTCTGTTTAGGTCCATATCATTCGTTTATTTAAATTTCTTTTGTTTGGTTTGTTTCCTTTTTTTTTGTATGGTTTGATGTCATTTCCCTTTATTTGTTTTTTGACTTATAGTATTGAGGACAATGTGATCTTTAAGTGTGGGGAGGTGACATCAAATTTCTTAGTTTCATTTTTAAAAAAAAATTGTGTTGAATAGGATGCATGTTTAGGCATATTGTATGTGCTTTGTGTTAGCTATGGAACCACTTTTGAGTCACTCTGAAAAATATTGTCATGAAATTATGCCATGTATGTTCGAATTAGATTGAATGCATGCTTGAACTCAAATTCAGCTACTCAAGTAGAAAGTGAACCATAGAGTGGTGAAAAGTAGTTGGTTACATAAGCTTAGTCACAAATCGACATTTGAACAATAAGATAGTGTAGAGATGCATAATGAGTTTTCAATTGAGCCAAAGTGAGGATTGAACCATATGACTCCATCTATAGTCATTTCATTTCTTTGTTGAGTGTACTTCCATAGGTTACTACCTTCAGAACTTGTTTTAAATTGGTTTGAGTCTACTGAATGCATGCTTAATAGAGATGATCTAGGCCCTTTTTGTGTTAACCTTTGGCTTAAATGATGTATCTGTTAATTATCCCTTGCAACCCCCATTAAGCCTTAACCTTTTGTTTCTTAAAAACACTAGAAATTTTTACACTTTAAACCCTATTATGCTACCCTTTCACAAGCTTAGTAAAGTATTAAGCAAAACATTAGTTGGGATTGTGTGAAATTTTTACGGAGACAAGTTTAGTATATTTCTGTCTGTGAACTACATTATATATGGTGCTAGTTTTGACTCATAGTTCTTCCATGTATGAAAAAAAAGAAAAGAAAAGAAAAGAAAAGAAAAAGGAAGAACAAGTGAATAGCATTAATAAGTGCAAAATATTAGTTATATTTGTATGTCTCGTAGTTATGCTTAGTTATCCCATTTTTATCCACTTTGTACTTTACTTATGCTTGTGCTTAATCCTCTTTCCCCTCTTTTGACCCACCTTAACCCTTACCACATTACAACCCTAAACAAGTCCTTTTAATTTATTTATGCATGCAATCAATGTAGAGGAGAATTGGTGTATTAGCAAGCCTATGATAGCATAGTTTCCTATAGGAAGTTTAAGTGAAACACTAACCTTTAAACACTTGAGTGAAATGAGTGAAAACTGTGAGAAAGATTCATTTGTGCATCTTTACTTATCTTTGAGTGATTGTGTTAATTATGAGTTTGCTTATGTACATTAATGAAAAAGTAGTCATGATATGTGCATTAACTTGATATTTGAGTTGACTTGAATTTGAGGGATTGTTTCTTTTGATCTTTGTGAAAATGAAGTAGTAAAATTGAGTGGTTGTATTTATTTCTCTTGAGGATAAGCAAAGATTCAAGTATGGGGATATTGATAGGTGTGCATTAGGATATGTTTTTATAGGTAATTGGCATGTGTTTTCTACCATAATTGTTGTTTATTATTCTAGTTTAGGATTCATTTTGTATGTTTTCATTAAGTTTGATTTCCATTTTTTTTCTTGTGTGTTTGATGCTAATTGAGGGTAAGAATTTATTATTTTTGTGTAGAAAGGAAGAGGGAGCAACTTGGAGGTTGAACAAAAGATCAAAGAAGAGAAGACAAGAAGAGTTCATCTGGGAAAAATTCCCACATTCGTGGGAATCATGCAAATTCCCATGGACATGGGAAATCACAACAGAAATAAGGAGTGCATTTATGTGCAATTCCTACGCTCTTAGGAATCATGAAGATTCCTACAGACGTGGGAATTGTAATTCGAGGCAATCTGCAAGGCTTCATTAAACCTAGGATTTTTGGGCTATAAAAACATTAATAAGCCTCCATCTTAAGGAGACAAGACACCCACCTATAAAAACACCATCCTTGAGTGGAGAACATATGTTTGGAGCATTATGGAGAGATTGAAGAAAAGGATCATCATCAAGATTGGGCAAAATAGCACATCAACACCAAATTCCAGATTTTGGCAAAGAAAAGAGGGAGTCTTTTATTAAATTTTCTTTCATTTTAATCTTCTCTATTCTTTGTAAAAATGGTTTATTTGATTGTTAATGATTTTATGAAGACCATGTTAGGCTGATTTCATTTTAGGGATTGCTTTTGAATTATTTTGTCAAAACTCATATTTTATTGAATTGAATGAAATGTCTTTGATGATTGTTATTTTAAATTGTTGTCTTGCAATAAATTGAGAGAGTGAGTGAGATGAGATTTATGTAGGATTGTACAATGAGAGTTGGTGAACTATAAACTAGCAATCATTATGTCAATTGAATAGTTAGAAGAGAGATCTTGATTAGTCAATTGATCACCCATAGGATAGTTTAATAACTAGTTAAATTGGTAGATTCATTGGGTGGGTTGAGATATCGTTTAATCAGTTCCTATTAATTCGATTAGGGCAAAATAGTTATACCTTGAGAGAGGGTAATTAGTACATTTGGAAATCTAGGGTGGGACATAATTCAATCAATAAAATAGGAGGGAGACAAAATAATGAAAAAGTAATCTCTAGCATTTAGATTCTTGAATTCAAATTTTATGCAATTGCGGTATCGTCCATTGTTTACATTATTCTTTTAATTTTAATTCAATTTTCTAGATTCTTTGCATTCCATAATTTAGTTTCTTAAACAAAGTTGTGTCTAAATTAAGCAGTGTCTAAGCATCAATCCCTGTGGGATCGATTTCTATTGTTTTTACTACAAGTCATAACCCGTTCACTTGTAGTTTTTAGGAATAAAACAAGTAGATAGGTTTTACCATCAACAGCTGTTTATGGGCGAGTGAGAGAAGTAGGAAACCTACTACCTTTAGAGAGTAGAAGGGAGTTATCGCAGTCGATCAGATGACAGAAATGCAAGCTAAGATCGACAATCTAATGTGACAACTCAGCAATATGAAGGCGTCATCTTTCGCTTCGGTTAAGGCTATGCAAGCGAAGTGTGAGTTATGTGGTCAAGTAGATCGTGACACTGTAGACTGCTACCTAATGAGAGAGGATAACCAGGAGCAAGTGAATCATATAGGGACGCAATTTGGATAAGCAGGGGGTAATAACCCCTACTCTAACACATATAACCCTGGGTGTAAGAGTCACCTCAACTTCTCCTTGTAGAACAATAATAATGGAGGGCAGTTCAGGAACTCAAAGGCAATCAGGTTTCCAGCAAGATAAAGCAAGCTCACTTAAGGCCAAGTTGGATAAAATTCTAGATAAGCTTGGAACTTTAGATAGTACGCAAAGGAAGTTAGAAGATAAATTTGAGCAAGTCACTAAGAGTCACGCGTATCCCATTTACAGTTTAGAGGCCCAAGTGAGTTAACTAACAAATGCCTTTTCTATGCGGAATTTTGGAAATGTTCCTAGCACTTCAGGAACAAAATCAAGGGAGCAATTAAAGGCTATCACACTTCGAAGTGGGAAGGAGATTGAACCACCCACAAGAACAATAGAGAAGCCTGTCAAGCCGGTCCAGAAAGATCACGAAAAGGAGAAGGAAGTGGATATGAGTGAGTATCCGCCTTATGTTACACCTCCACCGTACCAACCTAAGATACCTTTCCCTCAATGATTACAAAAGAAGAAGTTGGTTGATCAATTTGCAAAGTTTGTTGAGAAGCTATGGACACTATAGATAAATCTCTCATTTGTTGAGGCATTAGAACATATTCCTCAATAAGCATTTTTAAAGGACATTTTATCAAAGAAGCGTGCTTGGGAAGACAATCAAACGATAACCCTAATTGGTACTTACAACTCTATAGTCACCAACCAAATGCCTTCAAAATTAAAAGATCTAGGAAGTTTCACAATACCTTGTGTCCTTGGTGAACTGGAATTTATGAAGTGTTTACGTGATCTAGGAGCTAGCATTAATCTTATGCCTTTAACGATATTCAAGAAGTTAAGACTTGGAAAGGTTAAGCCTACATCATTGTTAATTCAATTGGCTGATCAATCTATTAAAAGGTCGTTGGAATAGTAGAAGATGTTTTGATGCGGTAGATAAATTCATTATTCCCTTGGATTTTATGGTTATGGATTTTAAAGAGGATAAAAATTGTCCACTGATCTTAGGTCGACCATTTATGAACATCGAAAAGGACATAATTGATGTTCAAAAAGGTAAATTGACACTTCAAATAGGTGAAGATTAGGTTGAATTCAATATGAATAAGGCCTTAAAGAATCCAACAACGAGTAGCGCATGCATGAGAGTTGAAATCATAGATCAAAGTTTGTGAGAACAAGTTAAGATCTGCATAACAGAAGTGCAGTCACTAGAAATAGAAGCTGACAATGAACACCGAATTTCTAAATCTAAAGAAGATGATGAGATGGAGGAGGCAGATGTTCCAGTATATCAAGATAAATTAGTTCGAGGCGAAGCACCCACGATACCATCTTTAGAAAAACCTCCAACATTAGAGCTCAAGCTTTTATCTACACACCTCAGGTGCACCTTTCTTAGTAAAGGTCAAACTCTACCTATAATATTTTCTAACCAACTAAGCAAAAAACAAGAAAGTAAGGTGGTGGAAGTTGTGAGGAAGCGAATGAAAGCCATTGGATGGCAGATTGCTGACATTCGAGAAATAAGCCTGAATGTTTGCATGCACTGAATAAACTTAGAGGAAGGATACAAAACGGTGCGAGAGCATCAACGGAGACTAAACCCTAACATAAAGGAGGTGGTCAAGAAGGAGATCATAAAACTCCTAGATGCAGGGATAATTTATCCCATCTTTGACAGTGAATAGGTCAGCCCAGTGCAACGTATACGCAAAAGGGAGGAATGATGGTGATTGAGAGTGAAAGTGGAGAAGTAATTTCAACCAGAATAGTCACGGGGTGGAAAGTATGTATAGATTATCGTAAACTCAACTCAGTGACTAGGAAAGATCACTTCCCTCTCCCATTTATAGACCAAATGATAGCAAAGGTAGCTGGCCATTCATTTTATTGCTTTTTAGATGGATACTTGGGCTATAATCAAAACTACATTCACCTGTCCTTATGGAAGCTTTGTATACAGACGAATGCATTTTGGACTTTGCAACGCTCCGGAAACATTTCAAAGGTGCATGATGTTAATATTCGCTGATGTGATAGAGGACATGATGGAGGTGTTTATGGATGACTTTATAGTCTTTGGAGATTCCTTTTATTCATGGCTAACTAATTTGGATGAAGTTCGTCAAAAATGTGAAGAATCACACTTAGTACTGAATTGGGAGAAATGTCACTTTATGGTGCAAGAAGAGATTGTTCTTGGACATAAGATCTTACATCAAGGATTCGAAGTTGACAGAGAGAAAATGGAGGTAATAGAAAAACTTCCACGCCCAAGCAATGTCAAAGGTGTGCGAGCAATTTTAGGCCATGCAGGATTCTACCAACGGTTCATCAAGGATTTTTCGCAAATTGCACGACCTTTGACCAACCTTTTAGTTAAAGATGTGCCCTTTGTGTTTTATGATAAGTGTATATCTGCATTCAACACATTAAAAGAGGCATTAATATAAGTACTAATTCTATCACCACCATACTAAACACTTTCGTTCGAAGTTATATGCGATACGAGTGACCAAGCCATAGGTTGCGTATTGGGCTAAAGGAAAGATAATAGATTGCATGCAATCTACTATGCCAGTAAAACTCTTGTAGGAACCCAACTGAACTACATTACTAAAGAAAAGGAGTTACAAGCAGTAGTGTACGCATGTAATAATTTTTGACAATACCTATTGGGTTCAAAGGTAATTGTATTCACCGACCTTGTGGCTCTAAAATACCTTCTTAACAAGAAGGATACAAAAACAAGGCTCATTAGATAGGTGTTACTTTTGCAAGAATTTGATTTGTAGGTGAGAGATAAAAATGGAGCAAAGAATGTGGTTGCAAACCACTTATCTAGACTTGAGGGAGGGGAATGCAAGCCAAGTACGGACATTAATGAAAATTTTCCTAATGAAACTCTGATGTTACTCGAGAGCATAACTACTCCATGGTTTTTAGATATCGCTAATTATGATACCAGTGGTGAATTCCCATTAGATCTTTAGTACCAACAGAGAAAGAAATGTTTGCATGACTGTAATCAACACATATGGGATGAGCCAACCTTATATAGAGTTTGTGCAGATGGATTAATGCGACGTTGTGTCCCATACGAGGAAATGTTAGACATCCTTAAATAATGTCATGAAGGGCAGTATGCTAGGCATTATGAGGCCAATAAAACGGCAGCTCGAATACTAGAAAGTGGATTTTACTGGCTGCAGTTGTTTAATGATGCACAAATCTACGTGGCACAATGCGATTGATGTTAGAGGATAGGTAATATCTCCAAGAGGGACGAGATGTCGTTATCTAATATTTAAGAGGTAGAGGTCTTTGATGTTTGGGATATTGATTTCATGGTTCCATTCCCATCGTCAATGGGGAACATGTACATTCTGGTGGGAGTTGATTATGTTTGGCATTAGGCTGAAGCGATAGCATCTCCAACCAATGATGGGAAGGTTATGGAAAAGTTCATTAAACAGTTATTTAACCAGTTCAGAGTGCCACATACAATAATAAGTGATGGAGGCACATATTTCTCTAACAGATCTTTTGATGCTCTTCTAAAAAAATACGGAGTGCACCACCAAGTTGCTACACCTTACCATCCGCAAACTAATGGCCAACTGGAAGTTGTTAACTGAGAACTTAAACAAATTTTGGAGAAGACAGTGAACAATTCTCGAAAAGATTGGGCAGCTAAGTTAGATGATGCTTTATGGGCCTATAAGACATCATTTAAAACACCCATTGGAACAACTCTGTACAGACTTGTGTACAGGAAAGCTTGTCATTTTCCGGTCGAATTAGAACAAAGAGCATGCTGGGTGATTAAAGCATTAAATTTTGACTGGAAGCAAGTCGGCGAAAAGAGACTTCTACAACTGGACGATCTTGAAGAATTTTGTTTCAATGCTTATAAGAACGCCAAAATTTACAAGGAAAAAGTTAAGAAATGACATGATGCTCTCCTCAAGTAAAAGGAATTCAAGGTAGGGGACATTGTTCTACTATATAATTCCTGGTTGAGGTTATTTCTAGGAAAGTTGAAGTCTAGATGGAGTGGACCATTTACGGTCATTCAAATCTTTGATCATGGCGCTCTCAAATTGGAAAATGCTAACAAGTAGACTTTTAAGGTTAATGGGCATCGGTGTAAGTTGTATCTTATAGGAACAATTCCCAAAGATAAGGAAGTTATTTCCTTGTCTTTGAACAATTGAAAATGCCTTCCTAGAAGAAAGGTTAAGCTAAGGACCCTAAACCAGCAATTTTAGATTTTGTTTAAAAATGTTAGGGATAGTTATATTAGTTTCAACAAATCACGAGCGAGACATGCGAACTCTCACCTCTAACACCGTCACCACCTCCATCCCCTTGAAATTTTCTCTAACCTAAATTAATATTTCTTTCCCACATTAGCTTTCAATTCAATTTTGTCTTTATGTTTATTTTTATTTATTTTATTTTTATTGTTCATTTTATCTGTTCTTTGTTCCTTTAATTTTTGTTTTTCCCCTTTGTTTTTGTGCTTAATTGTACCTCCTTCTCATATTGAGGACAATATGTTGTTCAAGTGTGGGGAGGGATTGTGTATTTTATTTTGGGAATGTGATTTTGCATACTGTATGATAGTATTAGGTTACAATGTGTAAAGTGTGTGAATATGTTGTTGGATCAGAAAATAAAACATGCAAGATTTGGCTAAAACGATAGATTTCAAAACTTTTTTAGAAATCAAAACATAGCGGAAGAAAGATAACCAAATCCACATGCCAAGCCATACATGATACAGTATATGGAAAATAATTATCAAAAGAACAAGATAGAGATTATATTACAGACTCCTTTGCTACAACTTTAACTCCTCGCTGTGTTATCCTCTCCTTCTTTTTGTATCCTCTCCTAGCTTAAGCCTTGCTTTTGAATCCTTTATTTTGTCAATGTATCCTCTCCTTGTTGTTGTATCCTCAACCAATCCGTTCTACCACTTGTTCTTCTTGTACAACTTGGTTAACAAGATCCTTTGGTGGGAAAGGAGAAGAAATATTTGGAGGAGATTTTTCTTATAAGAAAGAAGCCAATGATGAGACAACTCTCATACAAATTTCACCTAACACATGCAAGAAAGGAGAGAGAGTCCAAAAAATGCAAGAACACCTCTCTTACACCTTATCAATTTTGGTTATGCATGAAAAGAAAGAAAAGTAGTAAGCATCCAATGCATCACTTCATTCTTTAATCAAAACATAAAGAAGCC
>JAOQMS010000179.1:30450156-30479459 GCA_027563885.1 Erythroxylum longipes | reverse complement strand
AATGTCACTTCCCTTATTATGTACATCTCATTTCCTTTTATGAAGCTATTATATATATTCACATTTGATGGTTTATACTATATATTGTTTGAAGCTTCCTTCAATCTCGAATTTGACATGTATGCCCGTGGTGGCGAGAGCGATGTCACAACAGTTCGTAAAGGAAAATCAGTTCATTTCAAAAATTCATCAATTCTGAATACTTCGTCTACTCCTGCACATATGCATGTCACCCCCATTTCAGTTTATTTAACGGTTTACTAATATGATAATATCTAACTTCTATATTGATTGTGTTTTAGATTCTAAATCTATCGATCATTTCACTCCATCCTCTTCAAATTTAGAGATAGCAAAAAAGTTGTTGGAAGAGGGTGTGACAAACCCTACTACAGTTGAGGGAAAAAGTATTACTGTTTCAATTGGTGCGTTCGAACGAGCAAGGGCCCTTATAGGGAATCTAGACATTGGGGACTCATTTACCTTTACCAACTCTTATGTCATTTGGAATCCAAATAAATAATTATATCCTTGTCAGTTATCAAGTCAATCAACTGAACTCAGCTTTATCGTTTATTTCTTGTTGTTTCACCAATAATTTGCCAAACAACATATGTATTACTTATGGGTCAAGTTACGTACTATTAAATATTCACTGTTATTGTTCTAGTTTTATGAGTGAATGAATTGGATAACTTCTAATTCAAAGTTCTTACTCTTCCACATATCATTCTATTATATTGACAAAATAATTTAAATTTTTATTAACTAATTTTTTCAATGTTAATTAATAATAATGATTAATTAATGTTAGGTCCATAAGCCATATATTGTTAGTTTTTTTTTAAAATTATATTGATAAAATTATTTAAAATTTTTATAACTAAGTTTTTCGATGTTAGTAAATACTAATGATTAATTAATAGTACTATTTAACACATAAAATTATGTTGTGAATTTTTTTTCAATAATACGTTGTAAACATTCAAAACAAATCTCTAATAAAACATATCTTAACTGTGATAGATTAAAAAAATGTTAGTTTTTATAATTTTTGAAAATGTCAATCATTTGGTGACGATTTATGGAAATCATTACCAAATGTACACATTAAACGACGTTTTCTTGAATTCATCACTGAATGTGGAACATTTGGTGATGATTTACAACCATTGTCGCTGAAAGCTTGACATTTAGTAACCATGATAAACAATCGTCGCTGAATGTATAAGCTTTTGCGACTAAATAGAACTTTCATCACCATATATTCACCTTTTGGTGACCCTTTAAAAAATCGTCGCAATATATAGAACCATTAGTGATGATTTTAGGGAAGTGTCACAAAATGTTTGATGGAATATGGTGACGTTTTCATCAATCGTCTCCATTGCGTTATTTGCCAATGAATCTCAGAAATCATCACCCATTTTGCATCATTTCATGACGATTTTTATTAATCGTCACTTTAACATTTTGCAGCGAATTTTTCTGTACGTCGCTAAAGGTTTTCTCTTGTGCGACGCTTTTTGTTTCCCTCATTAAATGGTAAGTTTTAGTGATGAATGCTTTTAAACGTCGCTGTATGCTGTCTTTTGGCGATGATTTCCATTTCGTCACTAAAAAAATCGTCGGGAAAGGTTGCCTTTGTTGTAGTGGCACTTCAAAGGACAAGTAGTTAGGTTTTTTATTTTATTTTCTAAGGTTTTGATTTCTATTTTAAATAAAATAAAAATTTAATTAATTGTTAATATTAATATAGTTGCACTTTTAATGCTAACACTAATTAAATATTAAATAAAATTTAGAGATAAGTTAATTTTATAAGTTAATTAAGTAAAGAATTTTACTTTAACCTCTTATATAATATTATTAAAAATATTATATTTATCTAAAATAAAATTTTAATGAGTAACATTATAAATTTTTATTTAAACTAGTATTTATTTATTAATATATGTTTTAATTATTATTATTACTTTTATTTGTAATTAAATAATTTAAAATGTGAACTTTATATTATGGAAAAATTAAGAGAAAGAAGGCTTAGGTAGTTTGGACATGTTAAGAGGGGACACATAGATGCTCCAGTGAGAAGATGCGAGAGGATTGTACGTAGAGACTGCAAGAGAAAAATAAAGAGACCTAAGAAGAATTAAGGGAGGTGATAAAAAATGATATGACAACATTGGAACACACCAATGATGTGACCCACAATAAAAAACTTTGGTGTGGTAAGATTAAAATAAAGGAACCGTTATGAAGAGATCCTGATATTTCTCTTAAATCTTTTAACTCTTGCACACTGTAGTTAGCCCAAGAGGTTATTACTTACTATTATTATTATTATTATTATAGTACTACTACTACTACTATTATTACTACTACTACTATTATTATGATTATTATCGTCATCGTCATCATCATCATTATTGTTATTATTATTATTGTTATATATTTTTATTTTTTCTAGTTATTATATTTATTTAATTAATTACTTTTTATTAGTTATTATTTATTTATTTAATTTTTTAAACTATTATTATTATTATTATTATTATTACTATTATTTATTTATTTATTCATTTATATTTTTTTCATTCATTCATGTGAATTATTTGGAAACAGTCTCTCTACTAGTTAGGGATAAGGTCTCGCTATTGGACCTTCTTAAACTCTACGTCTTAACAGGTTTTCTACTGGGTATTGTTGTTGTTATTGTAAAATGTGAACTTCGTAAATAAAATTTTTTAATGTATGCAATTTAAGATATATTAAATTTAAAATATATTTATTAAATAATTAACAAATTTAAAACATTTTTATTTATAAATTTTGAAGTTAATTAAAATTTAAAAGAAATTTAATATTTAAATTATATTAATCATAATAATTATTAGTAATAATATTAAATAAATAAATAGTATATATTTAGTTTATGATAAATATATTATAAAAAGAATAAAAAAATCACCATAATTTTTTGCATATTGATAACTGAAGGACGAACAAGCCTCATAATACTGTAGAAAATGTATGGAGGCTAGCACTAATAATTATCAAAATATGCAAATAAATGATTTTGATTTCTTGAAAAATGAAAGAATACATTAATGACTTGCAAATGAAGACTCTGTAAAAAATAAAATCCGTATTCATTTTAAGACAAAAATTAATCAGAGCTTAGGCCATTATTTTGTCTATGTTTATGTTATAAATTCATAACCCACTCAGATACTGTGTTTTGACTGTATGAACCTTGATATCTTCTAATGATGCCAAGTGCCTGTTAAAAATTTTAATTCAAGCCATATAATACTTCCAAGCTGAGATACAGAAAGTCTCAAAATGTTTGACCATGCAACATAACATCTTTGATAAACAACATATACTGATACAAAAGGGGAATAGTTTTGCAAGTTTTGCACCCTGAGATCAAGTTTATGCTGCTGATCGGAAGACACTCCACAAACATTCTTTCACAATGACTTTTCTGTTTTTTTTTTCCCCTTCTTATGGTCGCTATGAGCCAGTTTGAGGTCACGGTAGCTATGTTGACCAATATGGCTATCTAGCTAGGTAACTCAGTCTATTGATTCAAACAAACAAAATATATTCTTTAAGAGTAATGTCTAGTGCACACGTAACGTAAGTCTAATAGCATTCATACAATTTTATGTCCATCTTCAGGCGAAAGTATTTGATCCCCTGAGCTTCTTCTGTGGTAATTGTGGCTATCCCTCTCGACATGAAGAAGTCTCCAGTCCCACCAACCACCGAGAAATCCCTTGTATCCGCTGCCATCAAATCTGCTCCCATTATATTAAGAGTGCCTTTGTGCTCTGTAGAATTAAAGACCAAAGTGTATGCAAACCATGCATTATAATCTGTTTTCATGTCGTAAAAATAGAACCCTTGTGCTCTTGCAACTGGAGGAGAAAGACGATGGCTGTTTTCTGTCACGGGATCATCGAAAATAACCAGCTTCCCAAACTTGAAGTTGCCTAGTTTAGTTTCATTCACAGCAGTGGCTGATGTTGCATTAGCCACATTCACCCCATCGAAGAGCAGATCATGGTAGTATAGTACCAGTCTCCTGCAGGGTTCTAAATGTTTCAGTGACTTTTTTCGAGCTGAAACAGATTGAGAAACAAGCACAAGGATGAGAAACCAAAAGAGAGTCACTACATTTACAAGCTTTCCCGTCGCCATGCTTGAGTGGTGGAATCTCTTAAATTGTCAGGTACAATTTATCCTCCTTCAGGAGCTATAAATAATATGGTTCATGCCCATTGAGGGTGTTGACCTGTACCGTTATTGTTGATCTAATATGTTCAATCGATCAGCTTGTAAAATCTCTTGGTGGCATATTGGACAATCCAACGATGGTGGTTGCAATTTCTTTAAATGGTTTTGGCAAATTCCAGTAGAGTTGGTCTCCTACTCCAAAAGTGGTGATGAAGTGGGGACTAGGCACAATCATTTCAAATTAAATGCATTATTTGTGGAAGCTTACTTGATCCTTTGCTGTACAGTTGGGATGGATATTTTGACATACTTCATATTATGTTGCAAACAATGTGGAGTAGAAATGCACATTCCCCATCTGGATCCATCACCACTGTCGTGAAGCGAGTTGGACTCCAATAATTTGATTAAGGCCCATTCTCTTTAGTCTCTTTTGCCAACTTTTAATGAGAGAAAAGGAACAGAAATCACCAGTTCACAACTTCATTGACATCAGACAATTTGTTGGGGCAGAGGTAATAACAAGAAATTAAAGTTACTTTGGCTGAATTTCTGGTAGTTAAATTTGAAAATTGTACCAGTGTTTTGGATTTGAGGGAACATGCTTATCAAAGCCTATAGAGTTGCTATTGTAATATGGAAAAAAAAAAATTAAGGAGTTCATAGTCATTATAATCAATATTAACTAAATTATCTCCATATATCACGAAAGGATAATTTAATTAATGTTAATTATAATTATTAATAACTGTTGAAACCACTAAAATTTAATCATATAACAGTATAATTTATATATAAAATTATTGTACTCTGTTTTTATTGAAATCATATCAATTTTTGTGTTCTCACTTTATTATTTTTCTTTTTATACTAAAAAAATCAATAGAGTATATTGGATGGTTATGTCAATATGCACATACTTTTTCACTTTTGTTTTAGATGCGACAGTAAATTTTATGAAGAACGATAAGTTAATATTGTTTAAATTAACCCTACAGATTTCAAATTATTTATCAATATATAAGTATTTTATAAAATAGTAGTCTTATAGCTATCAATGTCACTAAAATAATGACCATATAACTATGTCCTAAGTCTGTTACTAAAATAGTAGGAGAACTAAATTAAGAAAAGATGCCTACGTTCAACTCTGACAAAAATTGTCTTAATTGATGATTGCTTGGCAAGCCTGACGATATTCCGAATTCGTAGCATATGTATGCAATGTTCCTCTAAATGATATTAGAAGAAAAAAGGTATAAAATTTAATTGAGAACGTAAAATTTCACCCGCACACCCCAAAAGTGTAACCACAACGAGAGGATAGAATTCTAGAATTGAGTAAAATCCCTTTGCATGTTAGGACGGCCAGAGTAAGAAATTGAGGCATCGAGCTGTAGCTGTAGTACATGAAACCAAATATAAAGGAAGTTGGTTTCATATATTTAAAGATCCATTTAACAAACAACCTGTTCGCTAACTACTCGATCAAGCTATTTGAATTATTTGGTGCAATCACAAAATAAGAACCAAGTAATCTTTAACATAAAGAGAGTGAGGGAGAAACATACAAATAGTAATGATATTTGTCTAGTAATACTCATACAACTTCATATCCATCTTCAAACAATGATGACCTAATGAAAGTGGAGCAGCTAGAAGCTAATGAGCAATTCATACTGTAAAGCCCCAAACATTTTCTTTCAATGAAGGTAAATTTTTATGTTTGGTGAATAGTATTTTTTGGGTGAATAGTAATTTTTGGGGACTCAACCTTGAAAAGAATTTAAATATTCATAATAAGATTAAAGTCTAATAGTACTGAAACGGATAAAAAATAATTCCGATTGAATGGATTTCGGGAATTCAGGAAGTTTAGGACTTAAAATGTCCTTTTTAGAAAAGAATGGATATTGATAGTTTTAACCTCATTCGAATATTTTTTAAAGCATCTAGTCAATACGTATCGACCTTAATAAGAGTATTTCATGGTCAATTTGATGATATGCTCGTTGCGAATTATTATTTGAATATAATTCGGTTAGTCAATGAATTAAATTCACTAAGGGAAATTTTGATCTTTTTGCATCATGATTAGGGGCAAATTGGTCTTTTTACATTTTGAATAGTGGATTCTTGGCTCATGATGGAAGATGACATGTGTCATGTGTTAAAGGAGTAAGCTTAAGATAATTGCTTCATTCTTTTTGTCATAACCGTGCGAGTGAAAGTGAGTTACCTATGAGCGAAAACAAAATAAGAAAAGGAGAATGCCAAAGGTGGCTTTTGGACAAGCTTGAAAGAAGGGTGCAGTTGATTTTCTATGGTTTGGAGCATGATTTGAAGAAACTTGCAATTTTCCGAAAGATTAAAAGAAAATGGTAAGTTTTCCTAACTATGTTTAGGGAAATTCTTTATTAGGATTCTTAGTTTACTTGAACAGTTCTAGTGTTTTGGCCATAATTTAGTCTACAGACCTTAAAATTAGGCGATTCCAATTGTAAATGAAACCTATTACATAGTACTAAAAATCTATAGGAGAAACTTAGACCTAATTCTAGCTTAATGATACTGAAAATTGAGATATATTGTTGGCCCCAGGTCTCAGTTCTTATTTCTTGGTGACTAGGCGCCAAAGTTAGGAAATTTTGGAAAATAATAGTAAAAATAAAAGTGAAATAAAATAAACATAAGTCACGGTTGGGATAAAAACAAATACACAAAAAAATATAAACAAAGAGAATGTCACGGCCCTGCATTTGAAAATGTCACAGCCGTGACAATAAAGAATCACGAGTGTGAGAGCCAGAAGTCGCGGTCGTGCTCGTGCATGATCGCGAGCTTCCAACCAAAATGACATTTGCACGATCGTACTTGTGCACGTGTGCAACCCTACTGCTTATACCCACTTCTAATCTTCATAACTTTCTATTCCGAAGTCTAAAAATTATAAACTTTATGTCTTTAGAAAGCTAAGAGAAAGAGCTACAACTTTTATGAAGACAATTTTATCTAATTCTGCCTAGATAAATATAGTTTATTCATTAAAGATTTAGAACATGATTGATTCCCCTTTTTCCTTTCTGCTATCTATAAAAACTAATACCTATATCAAAAGACCCGAATCCAACAAACACAATCCATACATGTAAAACTCCTAACAAAACAGACTCCCAACCCAACAATTTACTTAAGAAGAATTTATCCAAAAACCTTACAACAGCATACCATTTCATTTCCAAGCACCAATTACAACCCAACAAAGAAGAAAACTCTGCACATATACAAAAGAGAAATTCTTCACCTCTTCTGCCATTTGTCAATCAAGGTACCATTTATAAATAAATTCAATTACATATTAAGAGTCAAAATAGTAGCATAATCTAAAAATACAACATGAATGCTTATGCTAGATATGCTTCTAAAGTACCAAAAGTTTCTGAACTAACTTAGTTACAAAAGATAGAAATTCTTGGAGTCAGCCGAAGTTTTTGCATTAGATCGGCTATTTCTACACTTGAGGAGTGGAAAGATAATGGGGTGAGCTAGGAAGCTCAGTGGCTAATACATTTTTAACCATCAGTGATGAGCCACACATACTCACAACCAAGCACACGCACACACACACACACACACATATATATATACACAATTCTAGTTCACATAACACTTAATTTAAATTACAGTCATATAATCCATATCGTGTAATTTACAATCATCAAATAAAGCAGTCAATTATAAATCATGCTCAGCAAATCACAATAAATTACACAATAATATGGCTCAAGAGAATCTTATAAAACAGAATGGCGAAACCGAAGTTCACACCATGAACAGAATGAGTCCATTTTTGGAGCTCATGTGCCATAAGCGGGCAGCCGGGAGAGGGCTTTAGGTCAACATGCATGTGACAAACAGAATGGTATCTCTCTTATGCACACAAGAAAATTTCCAATGCTTACATATTTCATATCATATTCATATTTTCATGCTTTTTTAAATTTTTCTATTTTTCATCAATACAAAATGTAGCATCTTTCAAAGTAAACATAATATCAAATTCACAGAACATTTTTCCCACATTCACAATGATTCAAGACAAAGAATTTAGCATACATACGAGCAAATATTTTATCTCATCATCATAATAACTGTAAACATACTACCTACCTATTTACTTGTAATTCCAAGATCAAGTTTGTCTTTCCTCTTGTTCTTGCCTTCGACTTTCTTGGTTCCCTCCAAACAAACATATTTTCATTCAAACATCATATATGAATAGAATTTCCATAAAGCTTTATTATCCAAAAAAATGAGCTTAGACTTAATCTACTCTTAGTTTATCTAAGCTAGAAGAACTAACATCTAATTAAAAGTTCATAAAAATCTAAGAAAAAGAATCTCGATTCTCTTCTTTCTCTCTTCATTTTTAGCACATAACCTATTTTCTCTACTTCTTTTCTCTATCAAAACAAGAAGAATAAATAAAGGTTACCTATAAACTTAGCTGAATATTCTTCTTCCTCTTCTTATCTCCTTTATCTTTCTTTCCTTCTTCTTCTTTTCTGGTTCTGTTTCTGCTTCTCTTCTTCTACTTCTTCCTAAATTTTTCTTCTCTCTTTCTTTCTTATTTTACATGACTCTCTCTTTTTCCCTAACCTCTCAAACATATCTCCCCCTTGCACGACTCTCTTCCTCTCTCTAGTTTCTTCTAGGTTCTTTTTTTTCCTTCTTAACCTCACGAAAATGTCTCTTTCTTTCTTATTATTATTTTTTTCTAGCACTTCACTCACGCACCCTTCATTTGTTCTTCTCTTATTAATCTAAAACAAACTCTAATCTTCCAAATTTACTCTTCCATATTTACTATAATACCTTCTAATTCCTTAACCTAATTCTAACACTTCCATTTAATCCAGCAACCACATGTAATTAAAAATATTCATAAATAAACTCCATAAATTTCTAATTCAAGAATTATGATTTTTACTCATGACTAAACACCAACAAATTCTCACTTAATAATTCTAACTTTCAAGAAAATTTTGGGGTCCAACATTGATTATGGTAACCTGATATTGTCATTGTGTTGAAGCAGCTTGTGATATTTGGTACATTTTTAACAATTTAGAAGTTAAATGGCATGATTTTTGATGATATGGAAACTAAAGCCATAGGAGAACAAATTTCTAAATGACTTCAAAACCTAATTTGAACGTTTGATATGTGAAAATTAAGGAACAAGTGGAGGCATGGACTTTGGACATAGGCCATAACCGGGACTCATTATGCATGATTGTGATATGGTGAATTAAGATTGTGTTTTGAAGAAGTTAGTAAATTAGCAAGGGTAAAATATAGAGTTTATGTGAGATTTGAAGTTATATTTGGAAATAAGTAGAAATACGATTATCATACGTGTTACGCGATTAAATACTAATCTTGAATTTGGTTAAACCAAACTATAGTTTTAATGTCTTATTTCCAAATTTTGAAATAAATGACTAAGAAAATGAGTTTTGTATAGATAAAGGAAAGGCACCATGAGTGTGCTTGGCAATAAGTTTGCAAAACAGTGAGTGTATTTTAATTATTTCATTTGAATAACTTCTTTGCAAAAAAATTGATGGCATGTGGTTTGAAATTATGCATTCAATTGTTTGATTATGAAATTGAAAGACGTTTAAAATTTTGAGTGTACATGGGCCAAACGCAATTTCACGATTGTGACAGGCTCTAGAAATCTCCCATTTGTTTTTATTGCAAAATTGTATAAATTACTTTACAAAATGGTTCAAGCTTTATGCCACAAGTTAAAGTACTTAGAAAATTGAGTTTGTTTTTAGCTTATGGTACACCGTTAGGCTCATTACATGATATTATACTGGTTAGAGTATTCCAAACGTGCATGGCAGTGTCTTGGGGGGTGGTTCAGTTACTAACGGTATGTGGTATTGTGTCTATCAATAGTCTAGTCTAATGAGTTGCCCTCTTCACATACGAAGTGTATAAAGTGCTAGCCAAAATTATAAAAGTAAGAGATGCAGAATTACCTCTGTAACTACCAATCTATAGTGGTTAACAAATTACGAGTAAGTGATGTAGAAGCAGCTTTGTAACTAGTGGTTAACCAGTCATGCATAAGCGATGCAGAACCATCTTCGTGACCTTATACCTAAGGGTACCATAGTGCAGAGAACTTTATAGTGGGCAATATCGTATAGGAAATTTTTTTCAATAAATAATGCCACCACTATTTGCTTTAAAATTAAAATTGAGAAATTTCATTTTAAGAGGGTTATATGTTTTATATTAGTATCGTCTTATACTAGATGAAATGAATTTCTTTAAGGGAGATGTCAATGATTACAAATGATTTACAAGGAATTTTATTTACACTCACTGAGCTCGTTTAGCTCACACTCTACTTTATGTTTTTAAATAAACCTCCTAGGTGCACACTCAGGGGCTTTAGTAGCAGGGACTCCACCTCACGAGTATTCAACTTCGTCACATGCTATTGTGTAGGAATTTTTGCTTGTACATATTTTTTTTAAAACTATGCATATAATTGAACATGTTTTGGAATGTACATTTGTGTAAAGAATGGATGTGTATAAAGGTTTTTAAATGAAATGCATGATTTTGTTTTAGCTTTTCAAAGTTTATTAATGTAATTATCTGAGGTTGCGTGTGATTGGATTTGAAGTCCACAATTTATAGTTGAGAAACTGATGTGATAATAGAAGTGTTTTGAACATTTACAGAGACTTTGAAATTTTTGGGATGCCAAAATATAGTTGTTATGCTGCCGAAATTTTTAATAAATTAAAAAACAAAAATCCACTATTTACATGTATTTTTTTTGAGTTGAAGCTTTTCCTTAACAAGGGTGGGAAATAGGCTTAACTTCACGAGAACATTCCAATCGATTTGGATATCAACTGGAAGGCCATCGTGAAGTGCTGGGTAGGTTGCTTAGTCATTGCAAGATAGGGGCCCATCACATACACCCCAAAGTGGTTTCAAGGTGGAGAACTCTTCAGTGTTTGTAGCCTTTATTTATAGATTTAACACTGCTTTTCAAAGAATTGACATTTGGAGCACTTTAAAAAGGGTAAAAGGAAATTGCTTAGGACCTTGATTAGTTTGCGGAGACTTCAACACCACATCCTACAAATCAGAAGCTAATGGCAATTGTAATCTACTTAATTACAGCCAGGATTTTTTTGATTGCATTAGAGAAGTGGAATTAACTAGCCTTATGTTTGAGGGACACACTTTTACATGGACCAACAAGCAATCCTCCAAATGGTTCATAAGAAAGAAACTAGACAAGGCCATTGTGAATATGGACTAGCTTACTCTTTTCACTAAAAGCATAGCTCTTTTCATGGATCCAAACCTATCAGATCATACTTCTATAAAGATAGAAAATTTATTCACAAAGGTTAGTTAAATTTGCTTTAAGATTCAATAACTTTCTTGTCAATGTTAAAGGATTTCAAGAAGCTATAAATAGAAGATTGGAAGAAATAGTGAATGGAGCAAAGCAATATGTATGTCTGCAAAAGCTAAAAGCAATCAAATAAGAATTAAACCTCTTGAATGCTAAAAGAAGTTAGAATACCATAATGGAGATTGAAAAAGCTGGTGGAAAACTCTCCTCTATATAAAAGACAATAGCAAATAGCCATGAAGATTGGTATTTGTTGAATGAGGAGAAGAAAGATCTCAAAAATTACATGCAAGTACTAGATAACTACAATTATCTAATGCAAAAGAGAGCTAGAGTTAATTGGATAAAGGAAGGTGATAATTGCTCAAAAATTTTCTTCAATGCTCTCTCACCTAGGATAAATTATAACAAGATATGTTCTATAACTAATGGCAATGGTGGAGTGTTTTGTAAATAAGCAGATGTTATAAGGGAAGTAGTGAAACCCTTTAAAAGCCTTTTGGGTACTAAGAGGCCTTCAAGTTCCACTATGGAATCTATAAGGTAGTTTATTACTACTAGAATCTCAAAGGAAGAAGTTACAAATTTAATCAGAACAATAAAAGATAAGGAAATTAAAAATATGGTTTTCAAAATGAATTAAATGAAACCTCCTGGACCAAATGGACTTAATGGAAAATTCTACCACAAAAGCAGTGCATTAATTCTTTAATAATAAAGTTCTACTAAAAGATATCAATAAAACATATTTATGTTTAGCTACTAAATCTTCTAATCCATCTTCCTTTGGTGATTTCAAACCAATTGCTTGTACTAACTTCCTTTATAAGATCACAATAAAGTTGTCAGCTAATAGATTGAAAACAATATTGAACTTCATAATCAATAGCAACCAATGTGCTTTTATGAGCAACAGACAAATTGGAGACAACATTTTAATAGTGTAGGAGCTTATGAAGGGATATGCAAAAAGAAAATCTCCACAAAATTGTGTTATAAAGGTGGATCTTCACAAAACATTTGATAGCGTGAATTGGTCTTTCTTTTTGTAGATATTTGATTTATTGGAGTTCCCACAAAAGCTTATAAACTGGATTAGAGCATGCATTGCATCTCCCTTTTTTGGTATCCTAATAAATGGAACTCTAACAGAAATTATTAAGTATTCTAAAGGTCTCAAGCAAGGGGACCCCATTCGCCATACATATTCATCATCTGCATGGAATTCTTCACTCTTCACCTAAAGCATTATGTCTTAAATGCCACTCTCTTCAAGTTCTATTATAAATGCAAGCTAGTTTCTCTAACTAGTTATATTTTGCAAATGGCCTCATTTTTTTAAGTAAAGTAGACTTGAATTTTGTCTTCTTACTGATGAATACCTTACAAAAATTTAAGGAGATATCAAGACATGGGGTAAATCCCCACAAGAGCAATTTTTCTACCGAAGAGTGCTTCATACCTTACTAATAATATAGCTGGAATTACTAGAATGACCAAGCACCCTCCCTCTCCATTATATTTGGTACTCTTTATTTCCATCAGAAGATTCAAACGTAGATATTTTTCCCACTGATTGAGAAAATTGGGAAAAGACTGGGAGCATGGATGAATCGAGCACCAACATATAGAGGTAAGTTACAAATACTAAAAGTTATTTTCTCTTCAATGCATATATGCTGGTTCTCCCATATTTTCCTTTCAAAAGGTCTTATAAGACTGTTGAAACAATGATGAAGCAATTCTTGTGGGGAATAATTAGAGGAGAAGGAGGAGTTGAAAAAGTAAGCTAGAAATATATGTGCAGAATAAAGAAGAGGGTGGATTAGGATTGGATGTTATAAATTGCAGCAATAGAATCTTAAAGTTAAAGAGGATATGAATAATTCTAATGGATAAGAAATTATAATGGATCAAATGGTTGAAAATCTATATCTTTAAAGGAAATAGTCTTTGGGTCAAGGTTCCAAAAGGTTCACATTCTTAGTTCTTTAACAAAATCCTGAAATTAAGAAGTATAGTGGAATCAAATGTAACTTGTAAATTAGGGAAAGAAGACAAGGCCCCTTTATGGTTTGATAATTAGACTAGACAAGGTTCTCTTATATAGAATCAACAAGCATTGATAGCTCTATCCACTTGTCCTAAAAAAAACAAAGTGCAAGTTCTTATAGAAAATGAACAATTTCTAGAACTGAGAAATAGTATGACAATCTTACTCCTAAACCTAGGAAATGAGGATATCTATTATTGGCATAACATACTTGTGGTTGACTTAGCCAATAGGAAAATCAAGGGATTGTTTTAAAGGTACAAAGGAGTAGAGTGATATGGATTAGTATCCTTAAGCTAAGTGTCAGATTTCTATAGTGTTTAGCAATGTTGAACAAGCTCGACACAATGGAAAGATTGAGATATCTATCCTTATCTAAAACCTATGCTTTATGCAGGCTAGAGGATGAAACTAGAGACCATCTTTTCTTCCAATGTAGAATTTCCAAACAAATATTAAAGAATACCAATGAACCGTGTCACTGGTATATCAATTCTTCTATCATAGTTGACATTATTCAATGGATATAGGTGAAATCAGTATTTAAGGATGACAAGAATGCCTAATTAGTGGCATTGACTAGCTATTTTTGGGAGATATAGAAAGAAAGAAACTTAAGAAAATTCACATGCAAGAAAAGTAACTTCAGCACACTGATACTCTCAACAATAGCAAGTATAAGGGAGCGGTTTATAATCAATCAATTTGCAAGGAAATTCATTAGCACACTGTTGACTTCATGGAGAATTTAGAAACTTTGGTTTCATGCTAAATGTAATTTATTTCTAATAATGTTTTTGTAATCTGAATTGTAGAAAATGGAGAGTAATTTTTGAGATTTTGGAGAGGAACTTACTCCAATTGTCCTTTGTAACTTGATAATTTTGTTCATAATATATTTATAAGATTTTAATTATTAAAAAAAGGACATTTAGTACCCTGAAAAGTATTAGTCCCAAATGTGGGATTGATTTAGGAAGGCTCTAGAGAAGCAGATAGCAGGGGGTAATCGTTTTTACCCTAAAGGAACTCTTCATATTTTTATTGTTTGGTTACCATGTATAGTCGTTTTAATGTTGTATTGGTCGGTGTTGTTTTGATCTATCACAGGTATGATAGAAGCTCTCTGTAGCATGTACTAAACAAAAGACTCATTCTTTTTAACTTATTTATTAATACATTTTTAACTTTTCAAAAAAAAAGTATCAGTTCCAAATGTGGCAATTCCTCTAGCTATAAAGAAGTCTCCTGTTCCTCCAACTACGGAGAGGTCCCTAGACTTCTCCATCATCATGTCTACTCCTATAATATTTAAGATGCCTTTGTACTCAATTGAGTTTGTTGGTTTTATGGAGCATGAAAAGCACAGAAAACATGCGACGTATTCTTTTTGTAAAAAGTAGTAACAGAAGTAGGAGAGAAAGAGAATGCTGAAAGTAATCATACGGAAGCTTTATTTCTTATCTCAATAAATAGACAGTGTCTTACATAGAATACGGAAGAAGATCCCATATATTAAGCAACAACTTTTTAACTTGAACATGTAGATAACTTTATACTAGAAAATAAACTTAAAACTAAAATAACAGATTTTTAGGCACATTTAACACTCCTCCTTGCCTCAATAGCTACTGAGAAAGTTTCTGGAGAGAAATCTTATGTTCATGGAAATCAGCAGAATTCCCACAGACGTGGGTTTTCTCTCCAAAAACTTTCTGGAGAGGTTTCCCACGTTTATGGTAATCATCACAATTCCCACGAACGTAGGAATTGGTGATCCTCACACTTCCAAACTTTCTTCCAAGCTTATTTTCATCCTCTATGATCCCAAAACCTACAAACACATCAAGATGCTATCATCAATAAGAAATTTGAAAAGAAAATAAATTGAAATGCAAACAAAATCAACACAAACATCAATTAAATCCAATTCAAACATGATCATAACTAAGGAATTTAAATGAACGATTAATTGAACAAAAACAAACAAAGCTAGTTGACTCCCATGGGTTGCTTCCCATGCAGCGCTTTTGTTACCGTCGGTAGCTTGACTCTCCTTCTTACTCATGGAGGTTCAAATGACCGGAATGAAAGAGGTACATCAATTGATCTCAGACTTTGTAATAGGGCTAACTTATTCTGGGCTCCACCTTCATTATTGTTTTCCTTTTTTCGCCTTCTCGTACATGTTTGTTTCTTCCTGGATGCATTTTCGATGTCCTTGATATTTTCCCATCCCACTTGGAATTTAGGGTCTTTGATGTCCGTTGGGGGTAGAGTAGGATGATAATTCTTCTTCAACACCTCGAATGTTAACTACTCCTTCCCTACTCTCAGCATTAACTTGCCCCCGTTAACATCAATAATTGCACGAGCAGTAGCCAGAAATGGTCGCCTAAGAACCATCGGGGTTTCCTCGTCTTCACTAATATACAATATATAAAAATATATGGGAATGAAAAATTTATCAATGTGTAGATGCACATTTTTGATGATCCCCTTCGGTAAGTGCACTGTCCTGTCAGCCGTTTTCAATAATGTCTTAGTTGGCTTTGGGTCTTCTAGACCTAATTTCTGAATGAATGAGTACGGCATCATATTGATACCTGCTTCCAAATCCTCAAATGCCCGATTTATCTTAACTTCATTTATACTGCACGGAATAAAAAAATCTCTTGGGTCTTCTTTCTTCTATACTATATGCAGAATTTCTCCTAATATGTGTTTGATAACCTCTTCTTTCAATAACCCTTTTAACATGAGCTTTGTCTGGAGTTGATTTGTTATGTCTGTCATCTCGCTCCCCTTCCTTAGAACTCCGAGCTACTTCACTTAAAGATGGCTTCTACTAAGCAAAAATTTAATGTGGAAGTTCAAGTTGAAGTTCCTTAATCGGCTCGCTTATAAGTCCACTCGGAAAGACTTCCAGCACTGTTTGTTCTTCTTGTTTGTTTCCATATTTCTCCCCATGTTTGCTTTCTTTTTTTTCTATCTGAGTAATGGCCATGATTCTTTCCTTTGGATTCACCTCAGTGTTACTTGGTAGACTACCTGCATTTCGTGAAGATAAAGCATTAGCTAGATAGCCTACCTGAACTTCCAGAATGTGGATGGATGATACATGATTCTTTAGAATCTAATTGAAATTTGCTTACATCCCGTTCTGATTTTCCTCCTGGCTTGCATGCATCCTTTTATGATTCTCTTCTTATACTGCAAATTTGGACCCCAAAACCTCCATCATCTTATCCATTTTGCTTTCCAATGCTTCAATTCGATCTTGCTAGAATCTTGGTGGTCCTTGTGGTCTTTGTTGGCCACCTACATTATTGTTATTCCAAGCAAAGTTTAGGTGATTTTTCCAACCCGAATTGTATGTATTCAAATATAGGTTATTACCTCGCTACGACTGGACAAAATAACTTACCTATTCGGTCCCACTAGCTCCTAATAGAAAGCATTCTACTGAGCTGTGGTTGCTTTCCCCACACAGCTCACATTATGCTTGCATTGCCTTTACTGCTGAAGTGGATGCTCCTTGTATATTGTTTAGCTGCTTTGTCAACGCTGTGATTTGAGCCTGCAAGGCAGTAACTGATTCAATAGGTATCATACCTTTCTGTTTCTTTTGTCTTTGTTTACCCCTCTCGCTTGACCACATGCAACTATTGCTTGCCAACTCCTCCAATAAATCATAATCTACTTCTAGCGTCTTCCTTATCAATGAAGCTCCAGCTGTTGCATCAATTGTACCCCTTGTGCTAGGATTCACTCCATTATAGAATGTTTGAAGTAGAAATTCCCTCAGGAGGTTGTGATGTGGACAGCTCCTCTAAAGTTCTTTAAATCTCTCCCAAGCTTAGTAGAGAGATTCTTAATCACTCTTCTGGAAATTTGTTATCTCCTTGATAATCCTCGTAGTCTTTTTCAACTGAAAATATTTGGCGAGGAATGCTTGGGCAAGCTACTCGAAGTCATGATCTGGCCTGGATTTAAAGAATTATACTATGCTTTATCTCGATCCTTCAACGTGAATGAAAATAGGCGCAGCTTCACTGCATCATCAGGCATTCCGTTGAATCTGAATATGTCACAGATCTCTAAGAAATTTGCAATATGGGCATTAAGATCCTCATTGGATAGCCTGTAGAACTGCACAATGTTTTGAAGAATGTTGAGTAGCACTAGCTTAATCTTAAAATTATTCGCTTGAACTACCAATCTCGCCACTCCTTGAGGACTAAACCCTGGTCTCATGAAATCCATGAGTGTCCTTTCCGGTCCTCTTTGCTCTCCTTCTTTATCCATATCTTGATTTGATAAATTTAGACGCTTTGCCCTTCTTGTTTCTATTTCGTTCTTCTTAATGTCGAGGAATTCATCCTCTATATCTTCTTTCATTCTTCGTGTACTTCTTATGTTCATGCACCTGCAAATACACAAGGAAAAGTATAAAAAACTCTTAAAACAAAGTAATCTAAATCAAACACGATGCTCAACCATCAATCCCCGGCAACGACGCCAAAAACCTGTTAATGGTAAAACCTATCTACTTATTTTACGCTCAAAAACTGCAAGTGAATGGGTCGCGCCCTGTAATAAAAAGAGCAGATATCGATCACACAGGGATTGATGCCTAGACACCGCTTAATTTTGACACAACTTTGTTTAAGAAACTAAGTCGTGAAATGCGAATAATTTGAAAAATTAAATTAAAATTAAAAGAGACTAATATAAACAATGGACAACAGAAAATTTGAATTCAAGAATCTAAATGCTAGAGATTACTCTTTCCTTATTTTGTCTCCCTCCTATTTTATTGATTGAATTTTGTCTCGCCCTAGATTTTTGAATGTATTAATTACCCTCTCTCAAGGTGTAACTATTTTGCCCTAATCGAATTAATGGAAATCGATTGAACGATTTCTTAACCTACCCAATAACTTTACTGATTCAACTAGTAATTAAGCTATCCTATGGGTGATCAATTGACTAATTAAGATCTCTCTTCTAATTATTCAATTGAAATAATGATTGCTAATCTATAGGTCACCAACTCTCATTGTATAATCCTACATGAATCTCATCTCACTCACTCTCTCGATTTGTTACAAGATGACAAATACGAACAACAATCATCAAAGACACTTCATTCAATCCAATGAAAATATGAGTTTTGACAAAATAATTCAAAAGCAATCCCTAATATGAAATTAGCCTAACATGGTCTCCATAACATCATCAACAATCAAATAAACCATTTTTACAAAGAAAGGAAGAAATCAAAGTGACAGAAAATTGAATATAAGACTCCTTCTCTTCTTTGCCAAAATCTGGAATTTTGGTGTTGATGTGCTATTTTGCCCAATCTTGATGATGATCCTTGTCTTCAATCCTTCCTTTCTGTTCCAAACGTGTGTTCTCCACTCAAGGATGATGTTTCTACAGGTGGGTGTCGTCTCTCTAAAGATGGAGGCTTAATGATGTTTTTATAGTCCAAAAATCCTAGGTTTAATGAAGCCTCACAAATTGCCTTCGGAATGCAATTCCCACTTCCATGGGAATTTGCCTGATTCCCACAAACGTGGGAATTTGTCCTAAATGAACTCCTCTTATCTTCTCTTCTTTAATCTCTTATTCATCCTCAAAATTGCTCCCTCTTATTTCCTACACAAAAATAATCAATTCTTACCCTTAATTAACACCAAACACACAAGAACAACAATGAAAATCAACCTTAATGAAAACATGCAAAATGAATCCTAAACTAGAACAATAAACAACACTTATGCAAGAAATCCAATTACCTATAAAAACATATCCTAATGCACACCTATTAGTTACATATGGAATAATAAGTAGTCTGACAACTATTTTTAACTAAGGAAACTAGATAGGTGTATGGTTAATGACAGCTGGCTAACCCAATTTCCCCTAAGCGCTACAAAATTTGAGGAACCACTCACATTAAACCATAACCATATAGTTGTGAATGTTAAACATAATGAAAGTAGGAGGCACTCCCCATTAAGAATATATAATCACCTGTTAAAGAAACCTAGTTGTTAGAATTTGCTGAGGGAGAGTCTAGAACTAGAGATATTAGGTATTAAGAGTTATAAGTTAAGCATGAAGCCAAAGGCTTTGAGAGAGAGAGAGGCTAAAAGTGTTTTAAAAAAACCATATTCCCCCTGAACAGATAGAGAAAGCAATAGCAACAGAGGAATTGTAGAAATGTTAGAAGAAAATCTTAGCTAAACCTGAAGATACATAATTGTGAAAGGAGGAAGTTGAATTATTGACTAGGTATAACAGAACTCTAAATGACACCAATAACATGTTAAGGTAGAAATTAAGGACGCTTTGGTTAAGAGAAGGTGAGAGATGTACAAAATTTTTCCTAAGCTCAATAAAGTTAAGGAGAAATAAGAATTTTATTAAGTATCTGAAAGATGAAAAAGATCATATCTATGAAGATCAGGATAGTGAAAAACAATCATTCTGGAATTTTTTACCAAACAGTGTGGGACTAATACTAATGTGTAAGAGGTTCCAGAAGAGGTGTTTATGGGAATCAAACAAATTGCTAAAGAAGATAAAATAAAGATGGTTAAGTAACTCACAAAATAGAAGATCAGAGAAGCTATTTTTTCAATAAATCTTGAGAAATCTCCAGGGCTAGATGGTTATATTGACAAGTTCTTTAAGAAAAAATTGGAAATATTGGGGGATGCAGTAACAAAAGCAGTGTAGGAATTTTTTTCAAAAAAGGACTTTATTGAGGGAATGGAATAAAATTTATGTTTGGCTCATTCCCAACCAACATAATGCTAGTAAAGTTGAGTATTTAGGAGCTATTGCTTATTGTAACCTCCTCTACAAAATCATCAAAAAGATACTTTCTAAAAGGTTGAAAATTTTTTGGGAAAAATCATTAGTCCTAAACATAATGCCTTTATCAAGGGAAGAAACATTGGCACATACATTCTTCTTTGTTAAGAGTTACTAAAAGGTTGCAATAACAAGATAAAGAAGGTAAATTTGATAGATGAATAATTAACCATATTTACACCCTATATTTGATGTATTTCTTCTTGATATTTTATACTCTTATTGAATATTTGGTAATTAATTTGCTCCAAGTATTTTTATAGGTTATAATTGCCTTCACGTATTAAACGGAGAAGAATTCGGATGAAAAAGTGGCATAAAATGAAGATTTAAAGCAAAGATGGGATATACAGACATGCATCAGCCTTTGTACTTCTCTCAGGCAGTCCAGAATCGTTAACTTTAAGTATTTTAGGTTATACACGATCTAGTACACGGTTATATATAAGATCATATATCACCTATTACCTTAAAAGTTACTATAAAAAGACGTGTTCAGAGGCAAAATAAAAGAACATACATGTAGAGACATTTAGAAGCAACTCAAGAGGCAATTTTTATTTAGAGAAGTGGAAAAAACAAAGAAATCATCAAAAGATCCAAGAGAATACAAGATCAAACCTCTACCTTCCAAAGAACATTTGATAGGAGATAAAAGGAAGATTTATAGTTATGACCCCTCAGTTCTCTATTCGTTTTTTGTTCTATTTATGTTTTATTTCTTCTCCAATCATGTGTAACTATATTTCTATAGTGTCTAGTAGGATGAACCCTATGTTTATGATATAACAAACTTTGATTCTTTTAGTTAATGCAATTTTTCTTATTGATCTATTATGATTCAATTATGTGTTTAATATATGTTTTAATAGATCCAGAATATTATTTCATAATCTGATTTCACAACATAGGGATTGATAAATCCTTATATGAATAGATCTACAGTAATTGAAAGGAGTTTATTACAACCCTAGAGATACGATGACATAAATCCTCTAGATTAAGATCAAACCTAATGGTAGAATTCACAATTCGATTGATGACCTTAGGATTAGTTGTTGGATTAGTTGTTATAAGCCTCAAGATAGTTGTTCGCATAACATAGAACCTTTCACGGTTTAATAGTCAACAAACAATTGCATAATAAAAGATAAACTAGTTAAGGGTTTTTAGGGAGATTTGTAACCTAGACACTAATTCTTGATATTGATAGCTTTCTAAGTCATTTTTTATTTGTTTAATTCAATATTGCTACTTATTTTATTTCATTTCCTTAATTTATATTTTCTTTAATTAAAAATCAAAACCAAATTTGTAGACTAGATAATAAGACAATAATAACTACTAATATTCATCATCTTTGTGGGATTAACCTGTACTTGCCAGTATTAGCTAAGACTACACCATTCACTTACAGATAATCATAATTAACAAACTTAGAATAGGTCAATAAATTTGTTGTTATTGGGGACTTTAATATTAGGAACACCTGAATGCTGTTACTTTAGTCATTATTTTTATTTATTTATTTTATTGTATTTTATTTTATCTTATTGTAATTTTGGCTTGTTTATTTAATTATCTTTTGAACTTCTCTATAGTTACAATGTGTTGGTGGTTTATTTTAGGAATTGAGATTTAACTATATAACCATAACTCACAATTGATGGATGGAGTGGACAGTACTTTTATGGGAACCAAAATATATCTTTGCAATCTGTAACATTACCATATGGGAGCGAGAGGTTTCCTTACTTCTTTTTAGATTCTCAACCGTTGTCTACAACGTCTTGCGACATTTGTGGGAGTAATTATTAAATCATGAATGTCAAGCACCAACTTTTATATGGGAGCAACCGAGCATGTATAATCAACCTCAAGGTGCACTATACAAGAAATAGTTATAATTCAAAATTAAAGAACTCTTACACCTATGGATGGAATGATTACGTTCCAGTTGAAAATTTACAGTACCAATCACCCCCAATTAACGAGCTAATTCTGGAAGATATGATGGTTAAATTCATTCAAGAATCAATCGTGAGGCATCATAAAATAGAGGCTCGCATGTAGAATACACAAATCGGATTGACCTGTCAATGAAAATAATATCCAATGAGAAGCAGGGGAGTTTATCTAGTCCTACCGAAATAGATCCTAAAAAATTTGTAATGACGATCATCCTTAGTAATGGAAACAAACTTTTAGAAAAAGATGAAAGAGAAGAAGAAGAAGCCTCCATCCCAGAAGAGGAAGTAGAAAAGTAGCAGGAGGTAATTGAAGAAGATGAACTAGAAACCTTTATCTAGGAAGAAATAGTAAAAAAGTGGACAGAGGTTATTGAGGAAGAACTTACAGGGGAACCAAATAAGGAAACTACTGGTGAAGCATTTGTAGTGACCTTAAGTATGGAGGGTTCCCACTTCCTCAAAGGCACACTATTCGAGTCAACTGATGATTTAGGGAGTTTTGTTCTTCTCTTTTTTATTAATTGTTTGTCATTAAAAAGGGCATTAATGCATGCAATTAGGTTTATTAATTTGATAAATTAAGTCCTTTGTATTATCTTGCAATAAGTGGCTTACTTACAGGCTACAAAACCCTTATACAAAGAAAAGGGAAGTAAGCCACTGACCATAGACCCAAGATGAGGATAAACATACAGATTACGTTAAGCTAACAACGTTAAAGAAGCATTACATAGGATGCAATGTATGAGTTAGTTTTAATTTCAATTTAGCTATTATCTTGTTTTTAATTTCATGTTTTTATAGATTTTAATTAATTAATCTTTTTTTGGTGTGTTTTAGGATAGAAAGATTAAGCATCTTGGAAAGAATTGCACATACTTAACACATTAAGGTATGTGTAGTTGTAATTTAAAATGTTAAGGTGAAAAGATTTTTATGTTTGAGCATTAAATTTTAAAATTACAAACGTTTACAAAAAGTTAATGTGTAGTTTTACATGCTTTGAAACATGCCCGTGTATCAAAATGTGTAAACTTGCAAAAAGTTGTAATTAAATGATGTGTATGGTTTGATATACAGTTGTGTATTAGATTGTGCACTCTTGTGAGATAGCTTATAACTTCTCAGATTTTTCATTCTTTCCTTTCCCTCTCTCGTTGTTGCCATCGACTTTGCTTTCTCCCAACCCAATCTTTGGATTTTTTAGCCAAATTAGTGACATTCAAGTAAGTTTTCTTGTTGCTTTAACTTGTTTGTGGATGATTCAATGGGTTTTTTTCATTATTCGTGGATTTTTCAATCAAAAATGCCAATTTCATAATTTTTAGAATTTTGGAGAGTTTTTGTTATTTTATGCCTAATTATAGTCTAATAGTTGAATTTAGACATTACTCATTTGTTTTAATGATTCAATTCAATTGATTGCATATGAATTAGGTGAAAATTCAACTTAATTTACGTAAACTTGTGATTGTTGCTCATTACATATTTAATTACGATATTTTGTGTTTTAATTAGTTACTTCCGAAATTAATTAAGAATGGGTTTGTGTTTAGTTGCATGGATTTGGTGTTTAATTGCATTAATTTTGTGTAATTGTGATTTTAAGTTTTTTAATTTCAATTTTAGGGTTAGAATTGTGATTTAACAATTAAGTTAATTCAATTTGTTAATCACAAATTTTCTAAGTTTAATTTTGAGAATAATTAGCTTGTTAATTGATTTCATAATTAAATTTGCTTAATTATTTATTATTTATTTGTTTACTTTATTAATTATTTAACTATATAAATTTCTATAATTAGTTTGTTTTCACTATTAATAATTTAGTAAGCGTGATCGAATTTATGTACGAGGAAAACATACTTTCTTAATTTATGTTAATTTTCTCATGCTTGTTTAAAGTTACAGGTAAGATGACACAATCATAGTGTGAAAAGGAGACTCTAAGAAAGAGGCAAAGAGTTGAATCATCTACTACAATCCAGCCTTTAGAGAGGCCGCATATGCTACTGCTCAACGCTGGGGACAAGGAGGAACAGTATCAATGATGAAGGATAAGAAGTGTAGCTCAAACTGATATCGACTAGGAGGCATCGGAGCAGGTTGACTTACCCTAATAGGTTTGGAAGCTCGTGGATATGGGAGCCTGGTCCCGATTCTTTAAAATGATGGAACATTTATATAGATAGCTCACCTTAGAGGACCTCTTCATATTATATGGGGAAGGGATATTATGATGGGGATCATCCCAATATAGTCCACTTATGCCATCCAACACTTAGAAACATCCACAGTACCTTAAGCCATACTTTAAACAGTTGAGGAGATAGCTGGGGAGTCGTCGACAATGTTGACTTTAATATCTTTGGAGTATAAACGAATAAAGGCCAATTCATCTAGTGCATGCCCTTATCTAATTTATATGACATTAGAGTGAAGACAAGAAGGTCAACACAATATGTGTTGGAACTTATGTGACTCGACTAGCTTAAAGAATAGGCATATTTGATTGGCTACCACTAATTTAGGAGATGATGACCACGGTAGAATTCAACCTGGTAGTGATACAACACATGTATATGGTACATTGATATCAAGGTCCTAACGGAGAAATCTATACACTTATTAAGGAACAAGACCAACCAACAGTGGAGGTTAGAGATGGAGAATGCAACCATAGCCATGATCACTGTTATCTTTGATCGGTGGGATTAAACTAGAGGACCAAAACCAATTGGATATAGCTCAGCTAGAAAGGCAGTATATGGAGCTTATGGAGAGGATGAGAAGGCCAAGATCTCAGTTGGATGGATGGGAGATTTACTACAATAGATGGCCAACCGTCAGGGCATTACTTTCCAACCTCCATCATCCAGCTCAGGCTCTTCATCATCAGCTCCTCTACATTCTGAAGATCATCAACTCAAGGACCTTCCACCATTGGATAAGTTTTAATCAAAACATCAAAAGGGAGATGCTTAACTGTTGTATCTTTTCTTTTCCTTTTTAATTATGTATTTTTCTTATTTCTTTTCTTTTGTTTAAACACTAATGTTAATATTGTTTTATATGTCTTTATATTTTTGTTGTTTTTATTTTCATGTTCTTTTTATCCCTTTTTCTTTATATTTTTCAAGGCTGCAATAAAAAATAGATGGATCAAGAATTCAAAAACTTTTCACACTCACAAAAGTACCACTAATCCTTCTCACTTATCATATATACTTATATTTTGTACATTGGGAACAATATACAATTTTTAAGTATGGGGAAGGGGTTTATGAATTTTTAATCTTTTCTTTAAGCTTAGTATAATCTTCGTTATTAAATTTTATAAACTGATATTCTGACTTAATTGAAATCTGTCCATCAATACTATGTCATTATTGAACACTGATTGACAGTTATATTAGAATTACTTTTCTAAGCTATATTTTGAGTATTCATTGATATAATCAAATTGAATGAAATTGCATATTTTTTACACATAAATACCCATCTTTTCATAAGATTTCAAGGCTGAAAGGAAAATTTTTAAATTTTTAGGCTCATTTATTTCTTTCATGTGTGTTATCAAGCATAGATGAGCAATTCTAGAACTTGTTTTTATTATACATATTGAGACCATATTTGTTAAATTAGAATCATTTAACTGATAAAGGCACTTAGATTCAACAATTTATGTTAACCTATTTCATTGATTATTACCTTGTCTACAATTTAGCTTTAGCCTTTTTGATTGATTAAAACCACATATTGACCTTTATCATATTTTTATTTGAAGCCTTTTTAATTGTTTTAAACCCTGAAGGTTATTTACATTATGCGTTTGTTTGAAACTTGGAAATTTTTGAAGGAACTAATATTTTTTTAATTTTGGTACTGAATGCTCGAAATTATTAAAAAAGAAAAAAAAGCATAAAAAATTGTGAATAAGTATAAGGTAACAATAGAGTTGTAATAAAAGGGCTTGAATATTTGTAAACAAATTTCTTAAAATTTCTTTAAACTCTTTTTATTATCCTAATCATACCGTACCTAAGCCCCATTACAGCTTGTTTAAAGACCTTTTGATATTTGTTTCTAGTCTATGCATAAGTGGTGGAGATGTGACAATATTGCAAGCCTATGATAAGAGTTTTACTATGCATTAATTGAAAGATTTGGTACTTGCACCCTAAACACTTGAGTGCACTGAGTGAAATCTTTGTAATGGCATAAAGGTTTATGTTTTTTTTAACGCAATTATTGATGTGATTACTATTGCTTAGGATGTTAATTTTAGAATAATTTAACTCTAATATTATGTTAATTTGATTCAATAGGATATGATGATTTATAGTATAAATGGACATATCAAAATAAATGAAGGCTAGATGTTGTAAGATTTATAATTTTGATTATCGTTTACTTTAGGACAAGTAAATGCTTAAATGTGGGGATATTTGATAGATGTATAATTAACCATATTTATACCCCATATTTGATGTATTTTTGCTTAATATTTTATACTCTTATTGAATATTTGGTACCTAATTTTCTCAGTGTGTTTATAGGTTACAATTGCCTTCATGAGAAAAACATAGAAGAATTTGGATGAAAATGAAACATAAAACAAAGATTTGAAGAAAAGAAGGGATACATGATCGTGCATCAGCTTATATATTTCTCTCAGGCCATGCAGAATCGCAAATTCTAGGTATTTTAGGTTATACATGGTATAGTACATGGCCGTATATCAGGTCGTGTATCACCCAAAACCCTAAAAATTACTATAAAAAGATGTGTTCAGAGGAAAAATACAAGAGTATATGTGTAGAGACATTCAGAGACTTTCAGAGGTAACTCAAGTGGAGATTTTGATCCAGAGAAGTGGAAAACACTAAGAAATCATTAAAAGATATAAGAGAATACAAGATAAAACCTGTAACTTGTAAAAAATATTTGACAGGAGAACTATTAGTTTTTCTTTCTGTTTATGTTTGATTTCGTCTTCTATCATGTGTAACTAAATTTCTTTAGTGTCTAGGTAAGATGACCCTATGTTTATGCTATAATATGTTTTAATTCTTTTATTTAATGCAATTGTTTTGATTAATCTATTATGATTTGATTACGTGTTTAATATATGTTCTAACAGGTCCAGAATATTAGTTCATAATGATTTCATAACATAAAGATTGAGAAACTCTTGTATGAATAGATCTTTCATAATTTAAAGAAGTTGATTACAACCCTAAAGATAAGATGACATAAATCCTCCAAAATTAGGGTTAAACCTAACAGCAGAATTCATAATTCAGTAAAGTAATCCTATAAAATTTAACATGAGTAATTCGATTGATAATCTTAGGATTAATTGTTATTAGACTCAAGAAAGCTATTAGCATACTATAGAAATTTCCACAATCCAGTAGTCAATAAAGAATTTATAATAAAAGATAAACAAGTTAAGGGTTTTTAGGGGATTCATAACCTAGACACTAGTTCCCAATATCGATAGCTTGCTAAGTTATTCTTTATTTCTTTGATTCAATATTATTGCTTATTTTATTTTATTTTCTTAAGTTTTATTTTTTTATTTAAAAATCAAAACCAAATTTGTAGACTAGATAATAGGACAACGGTAACTACTAGTATTCATCGTCTTCATGGGATCGACATGTGCTTGCCAATAATACTTACAGCTATGTCATACACTTGCAAATAATTTATAATTAACACACTTAGAACATGTCAATCAAAATTTTACTATTAAAGTAGACCTGGCCAAAGCTTACGATTCAATCAATTAGAGGTTTCTCTTCAAAATCCTAAAAACTACAAGATTTACTCTATTGTTTAAAGAATGGACAAAGGAATACATAACTACAACATCATTTGCCTTCCTAGTGAATGGAGAACCAACCAGTTTGATAAGAGCCACAAATAAATCCTCTTTTCCCTTACCTATTTGTATTATGCATAGAGGCCCTCTAAACTTACTTGTAATAAATATAGAGAGAAACCCTGGATTCGAATACTACTACAGATGCGAAGGTAGAAAGATTACTCACCTAACTTTTATAGATTAATTATTGCTCATTCACTTTGTGGAGGAGTTTAAAGACATGTCAAGACTTATAAGTGACCCAAACAAAAGTTACTTCTACATGTCAAATAATTCCACCATAGATGTTGCTTTAATAGTTACTGAGTTAAGGCTGAAATAAGGTATATTTCCATTTAAATACATGTAACAAAATTTTCACCTTGGATTTTAGACCTCTGTTGGATTACTTAGTGGAAGAATAAACCACTGGAGCAACAAACATCTCAACTAGGGGGGAAGACTCTAACTTGTTTTGTCAAAGCTAAGTAACTTAAAGGCTTAGTGGATCAACTATGTATCACTCCCTAAAAGTATCTTGAAGGAGACTGATATGAAGCAAAGGGAAGTTTTGTGGTAGGGATCAAACCAAAGCAAAAATAAACAAAAGATGCTGGAACCCCTCCCCGGGCGGGTCACGGGCCCGACGTCCTACGTGACATCTAGGCACGTGTCCCACAAGGGAGGAATTCCCCACCAGGTAAAAATAAAATAAATAACTCATTTAACTTACCTTCGAACAAAATTTAGAGGTAAATCATAAGAAAATTCAATAAGTGTTGACCCCGGGAAAAATGCGTGGTGGGATCGTAA
>JAOQMS010000179.1:30427212-30441817 GCA_027563885.1 Erythroxylum longipes | reverse complement strand
TGCTCTCCCCATTTCTGGAATTTTTGCTGAAGTGTGTAGTATAAACCAAGTAAGTTTTATGATAGTGTAAATAATTTCTATTAAGGTTTTAAGTTTTGTTAATGAATGCATGCGTAAATGGTGTATATTTTCATACTTGTGGATTGATGCACGCATGAATGGTGTTGATGCATGTGTGGGTGGTGAAGGAAGAAGCAGATTCGGTGCTATGCTTAACAAGATGAAAGATTGAAGTGAGCTGGAGCATGATATATGCAGTATTTTACTGAACATATATCTGTATTTAGGGCATAACTTGATCTTTGAATATCCAAATTGGATTAAGTTTCATTTAAATTAAACTAGAGACATAGGGATATATTTTTCATGAAGAAATAAAAATTGAATTATGTCTCTAAGAGTTTCAAAATTTATCTTGAAGTTGACTTTGAGATTCTGTCGTGGTTTGGGAACAATCTGTAGTGTTTTTAGTATAACTTGTAGAATACTGAACAAAATTGCATGAAATTAGCTTCATTAGAAACTTAAGGCATAAAGAAAATTTTTTTCCAATTTTTCCTAAATCCTTCATATTCCTTGTCAAAATGATCATTAAAGATTGACCTGAAGGTTTGTTTTGGGAAGAGCTGGAAGAAAATGTAATAAAAGGTAGTGCACGATGCTGTTTGACAGTTTTGAACATCCTTCATTATTTTGGCTATAACTTCTTCCTCATAACTCCAAATGACTTTATTTTTGAACCAAAAAACTCATAACACATTTTTCTTTCTTTCCATAAAAATATATAGCCATATGAAGTCATTCGGGAAAGATTTGATTGATGAATTTAGGATGAAAATGAGGAAGTGAACTGGAACATTTTCATTGAACATGCTTCAGTATTTTGAGTATATATTGACCTGTATATTTTTACATGAGTTGATTCTTAATTCAGATTAAATTAGAGTCATATGGCTACAACTTTCTTGAAGAAGTCAAATTTTAATTCTATCTCTGAGCATTTCAAAATCTGGCTCAAAATTGAGTCTTGATTGAGGCTGTAGTACTACCTGAGATAGAAATCATATCCTGTTGATATTGAATAAACTGTATTGATAGAAGCCGAATTAGACAAAGGTGTCTTCACAAAAGTTTTAGTTTATTCTCTTAGATTTTGATTGGTATAATGTTTATAATTTTTGGATATGGGAATTGAAAGGTATGAGTTGTACACTATCGAGGGTATGATCATGTACTAGCCAAAAGTTCAAATGTACACAGTCTGTGGTATTGTGAGCATAACTCATAGAATACTGAATCAAATTGTATTATTTTGGTGTCATTCGAAACTTAAGACATGGGAGAACATGTTCCAGAAGGAAGTGTTGCCAAATTACTTCACTTTATTGATGATAATAATCATGCAAAGTAGACCCGAAAGTATGTTTTTAGACAAGTCTGGATTGTTAAATTGAGTATTGATATATAAATGACTATTGTGACAAGAATAATGATAAGGAACCCGAAATTGTCATGAACATGCATTGCACGTATTCAGTATACATGAATGTGCATAAATAAATTCATATTTGTAGAAAATTGTGATATGTGTATATATGATATGTTTTAGAGGAGCACCTTGAGCAACAACATCTAGACATTATCGGGACTTCAAGGCAATAAGCGAAAAGGAGCATTTTTGAGTCAACCTAGATGATCTTCCTAGAATTGTTTGATTCATTCTGTTTAACTTTCAATTTTTGAACTGTTGTGATCTGAATATAAATTTCGGACTTTAATAGTCCGAGGAGTTTAAATAGTCAGGAATGTATTGGAAGTGTTATATTTGCATCTAACATTTGAATGATATATGTTTTCCACTGAATTCTAAATGCTCAACAAAAGTTGAATGCTGGACTGAGGTATGATAAATATGAGATTCTGTCTGTGCATCATAAGTGAATGTTATTCATGATATATTCTGTTATTTGATGCATTTCATAAAATACATGCTCAGATAAAGGCGTTGTGATCAAAGTAGCCAGTTTGAAAGAGTTATAAGCTCAGTATTCTGCACGTAGAGCTCTGCTCCGTGATTTCTGTTCTGACTGAGCCCAATGGGCCAGTATCTGTTTCTGCATTTGAAAGGCACTCGGTCACAACAAATAATAACAAATCTGGAGTCTCATATGCATATGCATTTGCATTTGAACATTTATGATTATGAAATATATGCTTGTGAAATCTTTTCTGAAGTTGTGATATGAACGTGATATGTTATGATAATGTGTCTGATTAGGATGTACAAGTTTTGAAAGAATGTATATGATGTGTATGACATTCTTTAGGTCTTATTGTAATTGTTGGTTATACGATATTTGTGTTTTGTACCTGGAGCGAGATCATTAATGATGGTTCGCTTATTGAGTTCGCAAAACTCATCCAAAATTACAACGTAATTTTTCAGGTACGAAACGGGAGACCTAGATTTCTAAGATCTTCTAGAAGAACTTTTTGGACTAAACATGACTCAAAGGTCTGTCAACTGGCAATTAAAGAGTTATAGCTGTTTTTAAGTAGTTAATATATTCCACGTAGAACTTGTGTATATTGGTTGTAAATATTGGTTTTTGATGACTCAGTGTAAACTTTTATGAATGAAAGAAATGCGAAGTTGAGTTTTTTTTTTAATCTTGTGTTTTGTGCCTTTTAAATACATAGTTGATGCTATGATTAAGTTGGATATGTTGCCATGTTATAAAGTGAAGGTGAGATAGTTAACATGCCATTATTATAGATTATATACTGGAATGACCTCAGGATATCCCGGTATGTAATCTATAGCAGTGGGGTGTTGCTACAATGAATTATATACTTTCATACTTGATCATCCTTGTTTTATTGTTAAAACTTAATTGTTAAGTGGTCTAGTGCTCAATTGTATTTGATTGTTTAATTTCTGAATTTTATTTTCTCTCAAATCATATTTCATAACCTTAGACAAAATTAGATTCATTTAATTTTAGCTAATTCCTTATGGGATTGACACCTCAATTATCACAAGTTTACGATCAATATACTTGCGGATATTGAAAATTTTATATTAGGTAAAACTTGCTCAATATCAATCTTTTAATGAACTGGGTTTTTTAGGAACCAAGTTTGATAAATGAGATTGACTTAGAAGATAATCTTGGATTAAAAAGTATTAACATGTCATTTGGTGCAATGAATTTAAATAATAGTGATGATAAGAATCCTCTCAATAATGAAAATTTTGTACTGAAAAAGAATTAGGGCAAATACAATATGAACAAATATTCGATTGAATAAAGTTCCAAGTTTTTCATTTTTTTCTCTTTTCTTCTAATTTTACTTGGATTTTAAGCATATGTTGAATTTTGTATATGTAATATAAATATAAAACTTTTAATTGTAATTTTTTTTGTTTTAGGTTTTACTTCTACTTGGTTGTATTTCTCAACTTGGACTATTATTGTAGTACTTATGAAATCATAGATCTTTATTATTCTTACCATATGATGTTTTAATGTAATTATTCTTTATTATATAATAAAAATTGTAACATATTAACTATTTGCATTATTCTTAATTTTATATATGTAAGATGATTAAATGATTTTTTCTTATATTAATTATGATTATTATTTGTATGTGAAATGTGTGAAAAGTAATATTATTAATATAAATAAAAAGATAATTATTATTTCAAATTCATATTATTATAATTTTCAAGAACAGGTTAATATAAATTAAAATATTTGACATTTAGAGTGGTCGAGCCTAATGTTATAAATATCATAATCAGTACTAATACCGCACAATTAGGAGACTATCTTGTAATTTTTAAAAATGATTCGACGTAATTGACCAATACTAGTAACATTAGGCTCGACTACTCTGAATGTCAAATATTTTGATAAATTCCTGCTTACAAAAACTTACTCGCTTAAGCTACTGAGAGAGGAGAGAAAAACACTCTATGTTATGGTATAAACATCAGTTCGTTGCACAGCGGCTGCATTTGATAGAAACTGAAAAGGCTAATCAAGCCGCGCTTTGAGTTTGTTTACAAAACGGAAAGACTAGATCCGCGCGTTTGGTTAAGTAACTTCTTGTAAACCCTGTTGTTGGCTTAATTTGTTTCTTGTGGCCGTCGAATCTTCCCGCTACTAGCTGCCATCGTTTGTCTGCAATAGAAACATATATATTGACAAACGCAGGAGCTCTTTCAAGAATTGGCAATCAGAACAGCTCCCAAAATAAGAGGTTGTGTCGGAATGTTACTTCGAGTTAAAAGCAATCTTCAGGACCTATATAGCTTTGTTCTTTTTGGCTAAGATCATTTGTCAAACATGGCTTCTAATTCTCTACAAAAACAACGAGAACAAGCTGACACGCCTGAAATAAAGACATGACACAACTTTATCCCTAATTAGTAGAAAGGTTGTTTCAAGTGACTCACATAAAGATAACTTGCTTCCCTGCTGTCGTTTTCATCTTTCTCAATAATCAGAGGCTTATCATAAACTGGAAATGATTTCGTTCCGCATAAATTTATTGCAATAAATTTGTGACTGAATACTTTTTAGTGCAATGTTTGTAAGTACTGGAGGAGTATGGATTCTTTCATTGGAATGAAAGAAAGTGTGTGCTGAATTTATGGATCAAATGCTGGAATATCATGCAATGGAGACTCTAATGCTCGGTATAATGTTCTATCAATGATATTCCTGTAAGGATCCTCTTCACGCTTTTTCAGGAGGTACTCCAAATTGCGTTGAACTTGGGATTTTATTTGCAGGTACAACAGGCTCGCCTGTTCTTTGTCTTCTAGTATGTCTTCTCTTCCCATAGTTCTTATCGGCTTTCCAAAGAGATAGTAGAAGCGACCAGGTAATTTTGGCAACATCACTGGCACGAAAATCTCTCGATTGGCAACCTCGCCTTTTGCCTCATCCCTGTAATCAGACCGCAACATTTGTCAACAGAAAACTGTCAAAAGCAGGTAAGTCTGTGGAATTGATATGACTTGAATAGTTAGTAGAAACAACATTTCAGGAAAATTGTCACCTTATTTTTGTAGATCGGAGGATAGCCTCCCTAATATAGACATTAACCACAGGAACTTTCATAAGATCATGATAATCGAGGACAAACTGCAAGTTGTAGATAACAGCAATTAGAAAACTTCACACAGTGCCCAAATATAATTTAGGCACAAGCCGAACAAGGAACAAAGAGAAATGGGGCATGAGGAAGATGAAGTAGATGGTATTTGAAATGCCATGTTTTACATTATATTATAGATCCTTTACTTACAAAAAGGATGGAGCTAACAAAACTCGTTTGACTATGACAGTATGCAAAGGCAAGAGACGGCATTCCATATTTAAATAAGAGCAAAATTTTAGTATAACCACAGCAATCTCTAAATGACAATTCAAATGTCATATTCTATGTACTTTTTCCATTTTTGCTTTCTGAAAGTAATATCAATAAGGTGAATTGATTGCATATGCACTTTACATTGTAAGCCATTTGGGAATATAAATGCGGAAAGTAAAATAGCAAGGAACAAGCATCTGCCAATCAAAAAAATACAAGACGATTAGAAAACACTACGATGCAAAGAAGTGCATAAGCTTACTTCTCCGATATCATCTTCTCCTACAGCTCCAAATGGCACAATGGTGGCCCCAAACCTTGCTGCCATTCTTACAAATTCTTGTTGATCGGGCCAGATGACCTTATATTCTTCACCCTAGCATTTAAGAAACAGTACAAATAACACAAACTTGTGATAACAGAAAGGAAAAAGACCAACAAGCCTCATGCATGAAGGATTACATTTCCCCAGCCCTTCAATAGTAACAAGCAATTTGAAATTTTTCTCCAAGCTTTGAGTTTTCAACTAGAAAGTGTGATGCTTTCTTCTACGACTAATTCTTAGAACCTAGGAGTGATTCTTAGTTTCCTTTCATTCTTTGTATTCACCATAAAATTCCAACAACCAAAATCTATCTTCCAGCGTATTAAACCCTGAAATCCTAATCCTAAATTTTTAGCAATCAAACCTTAAAATTTCAAATATACAAAATCAGAAATTTCAACATTTTTAGCCAAAATCTAACCGTAAAATGATATTCCAATAGCCTAAATCGGCCATATTTCTAAATTTTGTAATTTTTAGCTACTAGTTAATAAATTTCTATTTCGCTACATTAATTTGGCATTAGAGCCAAGTTCACGATGGGGAATCATAGTAGAAGGGCATATAGAAGAATATTTAGCAACTTAGAACAAGATTAAATACTTCTGAATATTGTAAAAAGGTTGGGCATTGATGATCCTAGTTCACAAGGTCCACCAAGAACCAACTTACATGTAACAATGCCTATAAGAAAACATGTTAGACAAATTTTGGAGACGCTAGATAACCTTGATATACATTCTCTAAAAGTCAAAACACCCATAAGAAAAAATTATACCAACCAACAACCTATACTTGATGCTGAACATGGAGAATGCGGTAATAAGCAAGAAGGGACTGATATTGATCAACAACGCACAACATACAAAAAAATCATAGCTGAAAAATCATGTACTGATTTTGATTCCTCAAATTTAGTGGATCAATTCGAATCTTTGAGCCTACATGTAGAAGATGCTCAATACTTGAAGGTATGGAGAGTTTGGCAATGGAAGATGATCATGACATGGAGAGTTTGACAATAAGAGATGATCAAAGCTTTAAAGATGAAGAAAAACATAACGAAGTGGATTCTTTGGCAAATCCTAAAGTTAAACAATTGAACAAAAAGTTCAAACACTTAAACAACAAGGAAAAACAATAGTGCAACAAGTTGAAAGAATAGGACAATAAACTAAAATAACAGAACATGACGCTAAAAGGATTAACTAGCAACTACTTAGGGTTCTGAGGCTTATTGGTTCCAAACTTAATGATATCATTGGTGTTGTTGATGAAGATTGTGTTAGTGGCTAATGATGGAGAAGTAGACTTGAATGAAGATGCGCAATTAGTACAACATAGGAATAAAGGAGAAGTTGTTAGCGCACTTGCAAAGCCAAATTTCAACAATGATGGCAAGTTAGTGCATCTAACTATAAGAAGCAGCAATAAGCATGTTCTTGATGCCCACGTTGTAGAGAAGCCATGTGATTTAGTTATGAAACCATTTGTGATTATATTGGTCAAGACTTATGATGTTGTCCATATTGCTAAAATTTTCTTCAAAGAGGTTGTACGTCTCCATATATTACATTTAATTATCCTCTCTGATCCTGACATAAAGTTTATGAGTTAATTTTGGAGAACTTTTGGAAAATATTAAACACTAAGCTTCAATTTTCAAATTTTTTCCATCCCCAAATTGATGGACAAACAAAGGTTATGAATAAAAGCTTGTAGGACTTGTTAAGATGTTTGGTTGGAGACAATGTGAAAAATTAGGAACTAATTCTTCTTGTGATTGAATTTGCAAACAAGATTTCTATAAATAGGTCTAATGGTAAGAGCTTTTTCGAGATAGTTTCACGGGTTCAACCAAGGAAGCCTATTGATTGAGTTCCTTTACCATCAACAAAACGAGTTAGTGCTGAAGCTAAAGGTTTTGGACAACACATGAGGGACATCTTAGATGAGATACGGCGAAAGATAATAACCAATAATTTGTCTTATAAAGAACATGTTGAACTACTTCATTGGTGGAATTCAATGAGGGAGAAATAGTAATGGTTAGGATTCACCCAGAATGTTTTCCAAAAGGAAAATGTAAGAAACTTCATTCATGGAGTGATGGACCTTATAAGATCATCAAGAACTTAAGTGTTAATGCTTAAGTTTTGGAATTACCAACTGACATGGAAATGAGTCCTATCTTCAATGTTCCAAACTTAACCATTTATCATGGACAAGATGAGCAGTCCCTGATTGCAGCTATAAGACTTCCAGTCACTCCTTATATTAAAAAGGAAATAGAAGATGTTTTTGATAAACAAATTGTAGCCATAAGACATGGAGGATATCGACAATTTCTTGTCAAGTGGAAAGGAAGAATACTTGGATTCTAGAATTGGAATTTTAATAGTTGAATTTATAAAAACTATTTGTCACATTCTACGTTGAGAACAACTTTAGACAAGCCTGGGAGAATTGATACAAAAGAAGTTAAAGTATATAGAAGAAATAAAAGAGGAAAAATTAGTCAACCACAAACCTTAATTTGGTAGGATGAAGACTGTGAATTGAGTTGACAACAAAAGATAAGGGTTGAAATTTAGATTATTTTAGGATTTCTTATTAGATAATAGTAAGTTAAATATGTTATTCTGTTTTACATATGTTATCCTAGTTATTAAGGACCTATAAAATTTGTATTAGAATATGATTTAAATTTGTTAGGTACTTTTTCCTATTAGAATAAAGGTATTATGAACTCTATATATATGTGTACTTAGCCCTTCAATAATAACAAGCAATCTGAAAGTTTTCTACAAACTTGAGTTTTCAACTAGAAGCTGTAATGCACTCTTAGACCTTAGGAGTAATTCCTAGTTTCCTACCTTTCATTCTCTATGTTCACCACAAAATTCCAATAACCAAAATCCTACCTTCCAGCATATTAAACCCTTAAATCCTAGGCCTAAATTTTCAGTAATCAAACCTTAGAATTTCAGCTATACAAAATCTAAAATTTCAACATTGCTAGCCAAAATTTAATCTTGAAACTTGATATTCCAATAGCCCAATATTAGTCATATTTCTTAATTTTGTGATTTTGAGCTACTAGTTAATAATTCTATTTGTCCTACATCACATACTAAGACAAAAGAGTAGACAAACAATCGCTAACAATCCTCAACGTTCACCCAAATCATAAAATGATAGTATCATGATGAAAATTGCAATTAAAGAAGAGCTTCCTTAAGAATGTGATGAAAATTATCTACCTAAAGAGAAGCCTCACTACCAACCGAAATTGCCCATACTCTTGATATATCACCACATCAGAGGCATGATATAGAAGCAATAAATAACTTTTATTTGGAATTTTAGTTCATTGACTTGTGTATATATAAGCAATTAACAACTAAAAGAATGAAAGTTGAACTCATCCATTCAACTAAAATCCAAATTCAATGTTCCATGATTAATGCAAAACAAAAGTTACAGTGATGCAACAAGTGGCAACCTTAATGGATCCATTCTAGAAACACTTCAAGTTGTGATAGAAATGAGGGATTGCTAATAACTGATGGGAGCGGTTGTTTTCCCTTTGAACATGAGACTATGAAATTGAGCAAATATATGATGATTAGAAAATTTGCATAACTGATGGGGGCGGTTGTTTTCCCTTTGAGCATGAGACTATGAAATTGAGCAAATATATGATGATTAGAAAACTTGCAATTTTTTGCAGATAGGAAGTTTAACTTTTCAATTTGATCAATATAGGAACAAGAGTTTACATACTTTGTAATGAAGAGCTTCTCGTACACCTCCAGGATAAAGAAGAACATGTGATTTTGCGGAGAGCAATTTGAAAAGATTGCTTGCTGTAACTGGGACTGCTCCCATTACTTTGATCCAATCAATCACAGAAAACTGACTACTTGAATTCTCAAACCTACCCCCGAACACTTCAGGATGTGTCATGCCACGTATCATTATCTTCTTTTCCCTTAAAAACTCTTCAACCAGGGAATAAACTTCAAGTCCCATCAACATGTGGTAACCAACTATTAAAACTGGACCTTCATTAGGAACCCCACCAAGGCCTTTCACAATCTTCCCATCATCCAAAGTAGAGAATATAGCAGAACCAATAGCAGAGCGTAATAACCTAAAGGTTCATTTGAATGTAATATCAGCTCTATCCACAAATAGGCCCAAAAAAAATATCAGCAGCAAAAAATGAACTTAAGGTAATAAATTCTTTGATGTAATGGGAAACTAATTCAACAATCTAGTAAAACCAATGTTAAGCCAGATCCCAAATTAGGAGAACATAGATGGGGCTCGACATGAACTTATTTTTATCTTCTACAATTGAAATGACAGAATTTTTCATGGTAGAGAATAGGATTCCTTGTCCAACAAAACATCGCTATGTTGAATAGCAACTTATGAACTCTCACCAGAGATAAAATGATAAAAAGAGAGGCACAAAAAGACCTTATAATACTGTTAACCATGCATAAAACAACTTTAAACACTAGCTTCTTTTCAGGATATGTGGTTTCACTCATAAAAAATGAAAGAAGAACCAAGATAATTTGATGTTTCATATAATTATTTTTCTTGTGGAAATCATGTGTATAGTTTTAAGAATTAAGGTTCTAAAAACAAGATAAGGGATAAAAGAATTAAATATGGAAAAGACGAGTGCCTCAACCAAGTGGCTAAGATATTGACAGAGAAAATCAGGCTACGCAAACACAATATTCCTTTTGGACTGTCTGACTTGCATATGAAAATTCACAAAAAAATTTTGATCTGTGCTTCTGTTATTGGAGCACCAGGTTTATCCTTAATTATAGATGTAAATGAGTTGCATGAAGCTAATTTGAAGAACTACACAAAAGGAATATATTGGTAACAAACTTCCTACATTGCATTACCCAATGTCATCAAGTGCATGTTTCAACTCTGACATGCTGGGTGGTACAAAGTCTCTGACATAGTCAAGCCTCCCAGACCGACGATATTTGTTAGTACCTTTGATAATTGTCAGCAAAGTAATGCTATCTTCCTGAACCATCATAAATAAGGAAACAGTTGGAGAGATGGAGGGGAAAGAAGAAGCAGGAGTGAAAACAAAAAGAAACTAATGCCAAGTCCATGTGTGTTTGACGTTAAACGTCACAAAAGAGAGGTGTTAAATTTAAGGGCAGATATACGTAACTTGTTCAACATATGAGTCAAAGAGAAAAGTTATAAAGGCCTTAATTAGACAAAAGATGCTCAATGTGATCAATTAATCATGCACAGACAAAACAAGAAAAGGATTTTATTCATTTTACATCTGATGAAAGTAAAATTAATCACCAGGAGTATCCAACGTACAGCAATATCATAAGCATTCCGAATCTTATCCTTCCTGATTTTTATGCTTAAGTAGTTGATTGTTTGAGAAGAAATCCAACTTCAGTTTTGAATTTGTACTCCTCACATACCGATATAACTCATAGGTAGCACCAAGAGTTGGTGGTAGAAAATATAGACATGCATAATGAGAATGAAAGGATGGACTGATATTGAAGGAATCCAGTAAAGATTTTGTGTGAATAGATGCTCCATTTGTTAACAACTTTAAAACTTACAAGCATCGCAGAAAAATCAATGCTACCTCAAGTATTACATGCATGAAACACAAAAGAATTTCAATTATTTGAGAATTACGCATGCTTTGTAATCTTCACCTACCAACAAAAGGCTATGCCCATTTTCCTTGAAGATACGAACTGTGCAATTACGCAGTGAACTTTTAAGACGTTTAGCTTCCTCTGCACTGGGAAGCATATAATCTCTGCCACTAAAATGCAAATACACTATCAATTTAATTAACTACTAATTTATGATAATACAGAATTGACTAAAAAAATCACAGTTCAATGATATTGTGTATGAGATCAGAAGTGTTGGTGTATGCCCTTGCAGACAATTTATGTTGGTTGTAAATTTATTTGTATGACAATATGTTATTCAATAAAAGGCATTCTTTATCTTTGTGTATTTATTAATTATTTAATTATTAATCATAAAAATAAAATCTATGGAATAATTATTATGCAATTAGAAATTATCATGCGATTATAATTATGAGATTTGAATTGCATTTGTTATATTATTTCTAAAATGTTCCTAGTTGTAGTTTCATCAAGACGGGGTATTGATGAAATAGTTAGACTAGCACATGTTTGTTTCTTTCTTATGAAGAAAGTAATTGATCTCATAGATTAAAGTGTGGAGACGCTTAAACAAACAAGTGGGTACTTATTAGAGAATAAGTTCACTGAACTGACCCGATTATGAGAATCCCGAATGGAACATTACTTGTTTGTCTGTGGATTATCTCATTATGATAGTAGTATAATTGATCCTTAGACTTAAGATTACCAAAGTTATCTTATGTAGGAATTACTATGTTTTGATAGTTCAATCCGGTAGTTATTAGATATAGTATGAACTATGTGAAGATAGTTGAATATATCAATAAAGAATTCGTTGTCTTAAAATAATTAGGAAGAATGTTTTGTTGTTCTTGATTAGTAATAATTTTGGGAATCTCTAGCCAAAGTAAATTGAAATTTGGATAAGCTGTTTCCGAATATCAATTATAAATCATTTACTAATTAGCAAGAACAAACATGATTGGATTATTTAGAGTAGACACGAATTCCATACTCTAAGTCCAATTGGAACATTAGATAACGAAAGGATTAATTTATACATCATAGCTATGCATAGACAGGTTAAGTCAAACCACTTTGACATTCCTAATATTTGGGTGGTCATGACATGTTGCTAGATGTTAATCATGATCTGTGATTATAAATTGTTTAATTAGGGAATTAAAGATAAATTAAAAGGAGTTTTAATTTATCTAATTATAATTATGAATTATAATTATAATTTATAATCATGACCAACATATTAGGAACCTAATGGTCACACATAAAAGGTCTATAAAGGAGAAATTGAAATTTGAATAATGTTTGACTTATTTGAGAAGTTTTAGAAACTTTAAGGATCAATATGTGATATTTGATCTTATAAGGACTAATTCGTAATTATGACTAAAGTTTGACTTTAATTGTAATTTTGATAAAATCCAAGGACATGAAAAATATGAATTTTCATATAAAAGGAAAAAATAAAAAATTTTGGAGCTAGCACTTTTTATATTTTTCCTCTCAAATTAGATTTAAGTTTTCTCCGAAAAGATCTGTGGATACCGTTAGAGGCCGGACGATTGAACGGCTTGTGAATTGACGGATTCAAAAAGAAAGGAAAAATTACAATAGGAATCGAAAAAAGTTAGTATGACTTTGTTAATTTCTTGTTTTAGATTTCCGATTAAATTTTGTTAAAGTTGATTATGTGGAGAATTTTAAATATATTCCGGTACACTTAGATTCGATCTTGCGTTTATTTTCCAACAAGAAGAAGTATTGATTGCTATAATTATTGATGGTAACTCAAATACTTTCTCAAAGATGTCCTACAAATCTATAACCTAGATGAGGCTCTTCCCTTTTATCATTTATTTTCTTTTTCTAATTCAAAGTGTAATATGATAGAAAAATGTAACCATAAAAATAAGTTTCTATATAATTTTAAACATATTAAATGCAGGAAAGGGAAAATGTGATTAACAGTCAGGAAATTGTCATTAACAGTCAGGAAATTGTAAGAATATAGAAAAGGAATTTTCTTTTAAAGGTGAATACAATAAGATCCGTTAGACGAATATTAGCTTAGTTTGAGGGAGCAGCGATGGTTGATAATCTGTTGAAATCAACCTGCTAAAATGATAAGTATTTATTCTCAATAAGTACTTATATGTTTGAGATTGCTGTTTTGGTAACTGCTGAAACGTAAAAATAGGTGTTTGACAAGTGCAGTAGTAGTTACGGTTGCTTAAAAGAGACAAAATGACTAAAAAGTCAATTGATTTAATAAACTATTAATTGTTGTATAAATAATTTAAAAATATATTATTAGTCATATAAATTTAAAATTATAAATAATAAAATATTAAATTAAAATAAGAAAAATACAAATAAAATAAATTTAGTAAATAAAATATTTAATAAAAAATATATTATTGGACTTGCTTTTTATTAGTTGAGGTTATAATAGAAAATAATAATTATCAGAAGATTATTAATGAAAAGTAGAATTTTTATAGTAGAAGCACTTTCTTACTGCAACCCTTGTTCTATTTATCGATTTCTGCGGTGGCACCGCACTTTCCTCCAACCTTCGGTTGCTCGCCCACAGATCCAAATATGTGACTGCGTTTGGAAACTACGGTGAATAAGTACTTATCCACACCGCACCGCAGATTCAAACGCAGCCATTATGAAGCCTAAAATTATACGCTTTTGGTCACTTAAGAGAAAGAGACTTAGGGGGTGCTTGGTTGATTGAGTTTGGGAAGGAGTTACTGGGTAAGGAACGAAAAGTGAGTGATTGGTTGTTGATTATCATTATAGGGCAAGAGTTTGATATCTTACTTTTGGGGGATCCTCCATACCTGCCATTTAGCAGAGGAATGAAACTCATTCCTTAATTCTGACTCTTTTTAAAAAAATAAAAAATAATAGTTAATTAAATACAATTAATTTATTAAAATATAATTAATTTATTAAAATATAATTAATTAAAATAATATTATTTATTACTTAATTACATTATAATTAATTAAAAAATAATTAGCTAATTATAATATAATTAATTAATTAATTAAAATATTATTATTAACTAATTAATTACATTATAATTAATTAAAATATTATTATTTATTAATTAATTAAAATATAACTAATTAAAATATAATTATTCATTAATTAA
>JAOQMS010000179.1:30396347-30407070 GCA_027563885.1 Erythroxylum longipes | reverse complement strand
ACTTTGATATTGTATTATATCTGCACGATCCCACTCGCAATGTGTTCGCTTGATGTTGTGTCTCAACTCTCAACTCTCAACTCTATCAAGCACACACATGCACTTGGCGAAAGGTGTCAGAAGCCTATTCATCCCTGTTATCCAACATTAAACTATTCTTCCTTAGGCATGTCAATATTCGTAAATTCAATTTGAAGTAATTTGAAACTCTGAAAGGAGGGAATCTTAAGTAATGTCAAACTATTTGATGTGACTAAATATTTCGATTGGCTATCATATGAAGTTTTACTACTTGGGACATCCTAAATATTGTTTGGTGTCATTAATCATACAAGTTGCCGCATAATATTGTATTTGATCATCCGTCAAATTTTTATTAAAATCATGTACTAAACTAAATCAAATTGGCCATTTGTAGTGTTTATGAAAACCTTAGACATTTATCCAATTAACAGCATCTCCAGTTAAGCTATAACTGAAGTTTGAATTATCAATTCTCGCTATGCCTTTCCAAAAGAAAAGTTAAAAACAAACAAACTCGGGGCTGTTGGCATGTAAATTGTTTTCCAAATCTTGGACAGACTGGGACGTTGTAACATTTTTGTCGTCTATAATTTCACATGTCCTCTGTTGCAATCCAGTAAAAATAACATAACAACTTTTTTTAAACTATTCAAGATGGCATTGGAAAACTACGGTTCCTGATTTCCAAACTCCTTTAATTTTTGTTGACACCATTTTGCATATAAACAAATGGTTCTGATTGGTAGAGTCTTCCATAGTAAGGTCATCTTGCCAAAGTCAACTGCCCTGTATTTCAATTTTCAAACCTTGCACGGCCCCATGAAAGAGATTATTTTAACGACTACATTTTATTTATATTTTTAGACGAGCTGATTCAAACAAATTTTAAAAAAAATGAAAAAGTCGTAGGGCTGACTATTTTTAGAATCTTTAAGTCGATAATATTGTTTTTTCTTCTTTATCTTCAAATGTATTGAAAAACTCCACGTAAGTTAACTAGAGTTGATTAGAAAATATGGGACTGTAATCAAAGACAAACACTTTAAAGAAAATGAAAACTCTTTAAATCTGACTATTTTTTTAAAGCATTTTATTCCCAAATATTTACTACAATCCATATAAGAAAAGGAGCCCTGCTCCACCCGGCTTATTTATTCTAGACATCAAAGTGGTATTTGGTATGACGTAAATAAATAAAGTGGGAAGGATAGATAAACATAAAAAATCATATGAGATTACTCGTGTCATTATGATTGCCTATGGCTAAATGGACACTTGTGTGATGTCAATTTCATTACATTCGGAATTTTTTGGTATTACTAATCAAAGGTATACATTTTGCTAAGCAATGTTGATTCCATCAATTCAGTCTACCCCAACCTAGAACTAGCTATTAAATGAACGTGTTTTCCTTTTCTTTATGGATCCACGCTATACAGATGTTGGTGTTAATAATTACTTTCATGGAACAAGGATAATGGCCTAAAAATATATAAACATGATCTTCAGGAATATCTTTAAATGTTTATCTAGTGTCAATCATGTTGTAGACCTTTCATTTTGGATCACATACATATTATAGAATAAGAGCTTTAACTATAGAAGAAGAAAAAAAAGGACATAAAGAACATTAACTAGGAGTTATTGTTTGACCAGGGACAGTTGTTATAAAAAAGAAGATACATATATAAGATACGTTGATTTGACCAATATTTTCAAAAAAAATTAGCAACATTTAAAAGGTTTAATAGATAATAAATTATCATAAAATTGTTTAAAGATTGAATAAAAGTTTGGAGAATTTGAAAAATGATTAAAAAAAGTTGTAAAAGTTTAAGAAAAAAGACTATTAAATAAAAATTAATTGTTTTATTTTGATTTATAAAAAAATTAATTAATTTACAAAAATTAGCCGATTGATTAAAAAGTAGATTAATTTTTAATAAAAATTATTAAACTAAATTAAACTAAAAAATTGAAAAATTAAACTAAAAAATTGACTCACTCAAAATTTTCACTACTAAATGATTGAGTTTTTAAAACATTAAATTTTACATCTCCTTACATGTGCAAGACATTGAAAAATTGAAAATCAAATTATTCATTGCTAAATGATTGAGTTTTTAAAACATTAAATTTTACATCAGACAATGTCTCGTTACATGTGCAAGACATCACCAGTTTCATAATGAAATATTTGCATAAATTTGGTAAGCGAGGGCACACAATTCATGGTGATAATTGGTGCTATCTATCAAGATGACTTGTTACAAATGGCTTTTAAGTTACAAATCCAATGGCCAGAATACGAATCTTGAAAAGGATAACAGACTAACATGTTAATCTAAGTGCATTACCTAGTTAAGGCATAAAAAAACTTTTTTTAGATAATCCCAATAATTATTCGCCAAATTTAAAAGTGCAATGACATAAACTAATTTACAAATATCATTTCAATTTTTATTTAAATTTTTCTTTTTTTTTTTTGGGTTTAAATATAAGTTTATACTTTCAGTGTAGTGTAGTTGGAGCAAAATGGTTACATACAGGGTGAGGAGGGGCTAGGCTCCCACTAAGCCTAAATTTTAAACTAAAATAAAATTAATTTGGATGATATTTTAATTACTTATAGCTATGATGAAAAGTAGAAAAGAACTGGGGCTATAACCTAATATAGCAGGTAAAAACGATCTTCACCATAAGAATTGCTTCTCTTATTTAAGTTGAAACTATAAAATGGAAGAAACAAACCCCTGATATATACAAGCAATAAAAAATTTAATGAATGCTTTTTAAAATGATGAGGAAAGATATATACAATTTATTTAAATTCATAGTTTTCAGAAAGATATAATCTCTCGTGTAAATAGAATGTATTTAAGACTCTAATTTCAAAGCAATTTAAAAGGAAACCAAATTATGCTTGATAAATAAAGCAAGTTCCTCACCTCAAATATAGATAAAGTGGGATTATATATATATACACATACATATCCTGTTGCTTATATTTCTCCTTAATTATAAAGTGGGATTTGAAACTTGAAAGAAATTAGTCCATTGATTTCTTGAAACACGCTAATGAGTCTAGAAAAAGTGAAAAATAAAGAAAGAGGTGAAAGTCAACAAGCAAAGGTGGAGGTGATTTACGCCCGCACAAAGTTGCTACCCAATTCCCACACTGGACCCCACCCCAGATTCCTTTCCCCCAAAGTCAACCTTTTACTTGATGGGGGCCATAAGCCATTCGTCTGTTGCCCTTACTCTGCATTACCCTCTATGCAGCTCCACCTGGTGAAAGGCTAAAAATAAACGATCAAAGATTAAAGATAGACAAATAAGAAACAAAAAGAAGGGATGAGGGAGTCTAAGGACTGGGATATTTTTTTCTCTCCACATTTTCTATGATTGTTCTTCGTGTTTCTAAAACATTATTCAAATAGTAATTAATAAGTTAGAAATAAGATCATGTGATATTTTATTATATTATAGTAATATATATCTTCAGACTCATTCTATCATGTATACATTATGCAATTATAATAAGTTTTAGGATAGACGATCTTTTTAGTAGATAACTGCAAATCAATAAGTTGTTTATTTCAGGGCCTTTTTTGTCTTTGAAATTTGGGAGCAACGCATCGTCTCTTACAGGACTATAATTTCAACATGCAGCTTAAGGTAATGTAAGAAACATACGAGTTTAACCAATACTATACTTTCGATATTTAGAAATTATTCTCGAAAAGGATTTGTCTTCCCCAGGATTCGAGGGCATCAAATCCACGTGAATAGAATTATTGCATTCAGCGGACGGGAAATACTCCGGCATTCTCCAGTGATGATAGTACTATTTATAGAATGGTCTAAAGCACCTTCAAATGGCATTATGAAAGCCAAGTGTCACTACCTTTGAAAACGACCATCTCTTTTGTTTTAGTGGCCGAAATTAAATATCTCTTCCTCATAAAAAGTACAAGCTTTTAGACTTAAAAGAAATAAAGTGTCTCACATTCGTTTATAAGTTGTTCATAAATTATTTATGTTGTTCTAAGTCATTTTAGTAAAGATTTAGTGTAGGTAGATAATTGTAATTTTTTTTAGTAAAACTTCTCAATTTACCTCATGTACATAATTATTACTATTTAAAATTAGACTATAATTGGGAATTATAAGAAGCCATGAATAGATAACATTAATAGTAGAATATCTTTACTAGCTGGAGGACAATATGTTCTGTTGGATCCAAAAGGAGATGGGAATTCGAGGGAATCAAAATGGGCAACTCCATAATATTTCAAGCCTCAACAGTCAACTCGCGTTTTGCTGTCCGATGTCTAAATGGATTACGCGTGCACTAACTGCATCTCCAACGTCAACTGGCCTTGTTGTATTGGTCATCAAGAAATTTGTATACAAGTTGCTGATGTATTTGTCCAGCTTCTCCGGCATAAAGGTTGAAATCTACGTTTCTCACTTATAAGTTGACCTTTAATAAATAGCACCAATTATTGATTTTGTATACATCAACTAAAATTTTAATTTATAAGTTGAAATAGGAAGTATCAATAAATCATAAGCTGAGTAATAATAACCGTTTACAGTGTGTTAGTTGTATATTTTGCGAGGCATTAAGCGTCTTGTCATTTTGTTTTATGAGAAGTGTCAGATTTCTCAGTTCCTTAAACCGTTCGTCGGGAATATTCCATTGCTATTTGCCAAATTTATCCTCGGAGAATAGAAAGCATGAGATGGAACCCACTTGAAAAGACAAAATAGTATCCACTTTGGATGGACAAAGTTGGCGGACTTACGACACCTGTATGAACCCCTATCGAACGTAGCTAAGCATAAAGAATTATTTTGTTGATGGATTAAAGATATCATTGTCAAATACTTATTATTATTATTATCATTATTATTGTTCGAGGAGTCTTAAGAGGATTTTAATTAGAGGAAAGGATTTTTAAGTTATCTATACTTAGATTAATCTCTGTTCACATCGGATCAATTCGTAAGGGATAAAGTATTGGCTAAAGAAATTTTTTCATTATTAAAACTTAAACTCGAAATCTCTAATTAAGAGACGAGAGTGCTGAATCACTCACTTTAACATATTGGGTTATTACCAAATACTTTTTTTAACACGTCCCTCAAATTTTAACTTCCACGTTGACGCGAGCCCAGTAACTTGGGTTAGGTTAGGTGGGTTATATAATTACCTAATATTCTTCTTGGGTCTAGAGGTCACAAGATTGAAAATCAGGGGTTCATGTTAATATTAAAACACAATCTGGCCAAATAGCACGATTAGAATCAGATTGGTACCACAAGTGGCCAGAGCTAGAAAATGAAAATATTGGAGATATTTTGTGTCGAATTAGAGTATGGAAAGCCAAGATTTAAAGGGTTCCTGAGAAGAGGAGACATGTTTAAAGTAAAATGTTGAATGAAATGTATGTATATGAACAAGCGATTGTTAAAAAGGAGATTATGCAAGGGCAAACTAGACATTGATCCACTCCCTTATAGATCATATTGAACCCTTTATTAATTATTTGAGTACATAATGTTAAACTAGTCCATAACCACATATGCTTTTAAATTTTACTTTCCAGTTCTTGACATAATATTTATGTTAGTATATTTTTGATTTAATGAATACCATAGAATATAATTACAATTTTAGTTTGAACAACTTTGTGAAAATAAATAATACAAATATCTTTTATTTATTATATAACCATACAATTTTTGAAGTTAAATATTCCAAGTAGCGTAGTAATTTTACTATGTTCGAGGGCAGAATTCAATGACCACCTGGCTTGACTTTTGTGCGGATGAGTTGAACTAATCAATTATTCAATCAAATTATTCCGCCATGTATCAACTGCCAACTTGATAGGAGAATTGCTGCCTCACTGCATTCAAAAATTTTTATTAGTACAAGTATCATTGATATAGAATTGTTGACATAAAAGTTTCTAATTTTTAATTTTAATTTCTCATGTTTTTTATTCTCATTATTGAGTTTTCCTAAAATTATAATATTTTATCAGCATATTGGAAATAATAATGTCTATCCTCTTTTTCTCTCTATGTATTTTTATAATTTCTAGCAAAATACATATTACTTTACTCTTTTTAAAACATTCTTATTATTTACAATTATTAAAAGATATATTTTGATATTAAAAATAAACATTTTATATATTGAATTATTTCAACATACTGTCGAATCAAATATCATTTAATTAAACTTGTTTCCATCTTTCATCAATTATATAATAATTTATGTAAATGTCTCTTTTTAATATGTGCCATATTATAAAAATATTTTAAAATAACCAAAATTACATGATAGGTTCGTATGTTTTATTTTTTATTTTTACTTTCTATCTTACTTTACTTAATTTTAAATAAATATTTTAAGAAAAAAATTTATATCTCCCACCTTCAATGTCCTCTCTTTTTCTTTCTCTCTGTCTCTTTCTTTAACATATTTAGGAGTGGTAGTTAAGCTCGAGCCCGATCTGACCAAATTAGGTCAGATTTGAACCACCTAAGCTCAACCTGACTTAAAACTCAAAAGTTATAAAAATATGACATTATTTTTTATTTTTATTTTAAAATTAAAAAATTAGCATATTAGACTTCAGGTCACTGAGACCCGATTGAGCTCAAGCTTGGATCGTGTGTCCCAAGTCTAGGCTGGATAAAAAATTTTCATATTTAGGGCCAACCTGACCATTGTCAAATCTAATCATACCTTTAAATTTCTTTCTATTTTCTAATATTTTTGTACTTTTTATCAGTTATTATTATCACCATGTTTTTTATTAATTATATCTTTTATACGAATATTACCATAATGTAATTATTTTGACTAAAAAATATAGAAGAATTACAATTTCTGAATTGTTATATATTTTATATAATAATATATATATCATTCTTAATTATATATTTTTTATTGGGTACACAAATTTTCTAACTAAAAATAGTATTTTTCGGTTATTATAAAAAGTAATACACAATATCACACCTTGTAAAAACAAATATATACATATATTTGATTTTATATTTAATAAGAACTTGCCTCCACAGAATCAAATGTTTAGCTCTGCCCCTGATTTACTTCTAAATTTATAATTTACAAATATAATTCCGTTATAATTTGCTTGTACTTTTATGACAAGAGAAAAAATCAAATAAGATATTTAAATAACTTTTTGATGAAGTATAAGGTTAATAATGTACATATAAAGAACTAGAAATCTCTCAAGTGTTGCTACCCCACACAAAGGCGTGCTTGCTTAGGCTCGAATACGAATGGTTTTAATCGATTACCAAATATGTTTCAAACTTGCACTCTTTTAAAAAGGTGAAATAGACTAGGAAATCTTAAGTCTTGTACAAAATAATTTTAGTCATAGAAGAGCAAAAAAATATGACTAAAGTAAGCACGCAGGCACAATGTGAACCATTGCTTCCCACTTAGTTTCATACTTTTTGCGTGCTTTTTACATGTTTCGAAGCACTTTCTACAGAATCTATACTGGACTTAGAACTAATAATTTTCATTAACATTTTTTAGTGATAAGATTTAGGTCATCAAGCCAGCCATTAAAGGGGATATATCAATATCAATAATCCGTCATTTTCACATTTTTATATGAGTATGGTGGAACAAGGCGAGGAAACTTTCTTTGGAATATAATGGCTAATAACACGTTGACTATTAGATTAGAAGTTTGTTAATTTTAGTCATGGGGTGGCTTTATTTTAAATAGGAAAGAAAGTCGTAAAATAGTAAAGCTTGCCAATAATTGGAAAAAAGAATCATTTGAAGATGACGAAACTTTGTTGAGAAGAAATTAACTTCTCTATCAGACACAATCATCAAATTTGTCTTACTTTATTTCCGCCAAGATATCAAGAGTCGTTTATAAACGTGCTGAAAAATTGAATATATGTAAAAACTATTTTAACACTGTCTCGTCTCGTCATGCCAAATAAAGCAGTCCTTGGAATATAAAGGCATATAGGGAATATGCCTGTTGATGATCATATCAAGACGAATGAATAGACCGCTCTATTTTGTGCTCTCATCAATGTATTCTCAACCACAATTAAAATATGTTTTCTTTTTTGTGTTGCTCAAATATCATCTAGTGTTCGAAATGGTTATATGAAAGTAAGAATAAAAATTATCTATTGGTGTTAAAATATTAACAGAAGTGTATACTAAAATGTTATGCATATCATATTTTCTATATATATATATATATATATATATATAAAGAATGAGTCTTCATCTAAATCTATATCTTTAACTGTAAATTAGTTGATGTAATTTATTGTTTAGTGCTTTAATTATATTCACTATTGATACCGGGTTCAATACTTTTATATATTTCAACCGAGAAGAAAAATTGCATGGTGGCATTTTCTTGTTGATGTGCGTATCAAATTCGGTGGTTGTGACTTACGGGTCATAGAAGAAGAGTAACCATCCTTTTGTTCTAAATTAAGAAAAGCGAAGGATAAAATGATGCATGTTTACATTCAATGCAAACCATTCAGTTGTATCTGCCCGATATTCTTTTTTTCTTTTTAGCACGTGAATATGATTTTCAAAAATTTTTTCAACGGAATGTGTTGCACTTGCACCACGATTGTCAAATTTATTTTATTTATTTATATTATAAAATTAAAAATCTCACCTTTATGTTCCTTCGTCTTCTATTCCTTTACATTCCTCGCATCTAACATCCATAACATCTTGGGGTTACACGTATAACAATTTTTATTTAATTGCGTTAATTTTAGTAATTCAAATATATTCATATATATATATATATATATTTATGTTCTTTCACCGTTTTAATTTTTTTCCTTCCTCAAATTTAACATTCATAATATATTGCAGTTACAAAAAAGCTTTATTTAATTTGTTATTTTAAGAATGCAAATTTACTTTTATAATTCAAAAGATTTAAATAAATTAATTTTGAACTATAATTTTAATTAATAATAAACCCAAATTAAAATTTAAAAATGAATTTAAAATAATTTTTAATTTGATTTCTATTACATTACAACTTATGTATAGATTGTATGACAAAACTAGTAAATTACATGTTAATTAAAAAGCTATAGTTAATTTGAAGTTTTATGGTGGCAATTGAAAATGAAATATTTATATATGTTATTAACAATTTATTTTAAATATTATGTAAAGACTTTTGTGTTAAGTAAAGAAAAGAAGAATCACTTAAGCCCTTTATTGAGATCCACTAATACTTTAAAATAAAAATTTATCACTTGATATAAGAGAAAATGAATTCTCTTAGTCTTTTTTATTATTTTTAAAATAAAAATATTTTTTAAATTCACATCATAATTTCTAGATATATTTTAAGTTATTTAAAGAATTTTAAAATTAAATTAAAAACCTATTATGCAAAAATAACTATTTATATTTTTTTTTTGAAATTTGAATTTGTAATAGTTTAAGAAAAAGAGTTTATTGGTCCCTATGAGAGGAGGGGTGAATTTTGGATGTTGACTTTTTGTTCTATTTGTAAACTAATGAATAGATTGTCTATTATGAATTATTATAATAAATTAATAAATTATAATCATAAAACAATAATAATAAGAATTAAAAGAGAGTAGAAAAATGAGATAAAATTGATTTAACAGTTTAGCCGAACAATATTTCTGTGTACATACATTCGTTAAGATTCACTTAAAAATTTACTATCTTCTTTTTTGAATGGGTAAAGAGCAATCCTCTATATAATATCTTCTCTACCATGAGTGGAGAAAACTTTACGATTGTCTTACTTTATGACGAGTGAAGAGTTGCTCTTTACAATTTTTGTTCAAGGTTAAGAGGATTCCTTGTAAAGTGTGTCTCAAGAAATTTACTCAATTATATTACAATAGTTATATAACCAAAAAAATCTTTTTCTTGCTTTGTACTAATGAATAAAGAGTTAATATGTGCTATGTAATATACATATGCGTTTTCTAGCAGCAGAAAGCTCTTAAAAATTCTTTAATATGCTTAAGCTTCTTTCCACAACTCATATTTGATCTATTTATACTCTAAAATAAAAAATAATTATAAAATTACTTATCACAACTAGTAACAATAGCATTGGTCTACCATTTTGCTTATTGGTCAACCAATGTAATTACAAACTCTTAGTACAAGTTGTTAAAAGAAGAAAGTCGACTAGTAGTCAACCACACGATCTCACTATTATAATAGTCGGTCAATCTATCCAAAGCCCTAACATTAGTCGCTTAAATTACCATTTTAATCGATTAAACTTCAAAACACAAGAGGCTGTCTGACTCCACTTCTTTTTTTAGTTGAAATTTTTAATTTTAATTTTAGTTTTCTATTTTCTATTTTTAGTTTTTAATTACCTATTTGATTGTTAATGTTAATGCAGCTATATTTTTATTACTGATGATAATTATATATTATATAAAACTTAAAGATAAATTATTAATAATTAATTAATTAGGTTTAATATATTATATAATATTTTATTAATAAACTATCAATAATTTTTTAATTAAAATAAATAATTTAAAAATTAATATTTATTTTAAATATATTTTAATTATTAAAATTAAAAATATATATATTTTGCAAATATTTTAAATTTAGTTATATTTACAA
>JAOQMS010000179.1:30356068-30366074 GCA_027563885.1 Erythroxylum longipes | reverse complement strand
TTAAGCATAAGCATTCAATTGTATCATGTGTACTTTTGTATTTTGTATTTTGAAATGAATTTGTATAAACTTTATTTGGGTTCATTAATGAAATAAGATAGGATTTGTTTTCTTGTGAAATCTTTAAATTTGATTGTTTGATGTTCGATTGTTATAGGCACACCACCCTTATGGGATGACGAGCTTTGTTTTGTCTCCGAATATTTGGGTTTCAGAAACGGGATCCAACAACTTGGTATTAGAGAATGAACGTTGGGCTCCAAAAATGGGGTCCAACAGCAACTGCAGGAAATTGCCTATTTTGGGAAGTACATCGCGTCAAATATATCTCCGTGCCTCTCTTCCTTCGTCTCCTTCCTCAATAGCTTGATCTCTCTAGATCTCTCTCGGATTTTTACAGAATCTCCCTTTTTTGCATAGCTCTCTTGGCTCTCTAAAGACTATTGATGGCTGTTAGGTATTATTATATTTATTCTGTAGTAGCTACAGGTGAAACTCGTGGTTGAAATAGTCCGAAAAATCACCCAAAATTGAGCTTTTGTGTCAGCCCGATGCAGGGCACGATCGTGGCTTTGATTGCCACGATCGTGGCCTAGCTGCTGCCAGCTCTTCCTCATGCCACGATCGTGGCTTGGCTACTGCTGGCTCTTCCTCTTCTATCATGATCGTGGCCTATGTCTTTTATCTCGACACTTTTTAAATCTTTACATCCTTCCTTGTTTACCCTACAACACTAGTACACACATCAAGGTACCTCAAAAATATATAAATTAAGCTCAAAGATTCATACTAAACCATAAAAATAATTAAACACATAAACTAACACAATTGAAACCTAATACACAATAAGCACTCAAAATAACACTAATTACTTAACAAATCAAACCCTAAAACACAATGCAAATCACAACTATCAGCATACACACACATGTGAATATGAATGTTTGACACATTAAGATGATTGTACATGCATTCATTGACATTTTCCAGATATAATTTATTTATAAATGTGATTTTTGATATGAATTGTGGTTTATATATATTGAAATTGAATTGGTGTGTACAAGTTTTGATTTAGGATTTTTGGTGAAATTTAGGAAATTTTTTATTTTTTGGGTTATTGTTGGACTAGGAAAAATGCCAAGTGGTAGGATAATTGATAAATGATAGTAGAAATAAGAGTCAAATGACAATAAAAATTTTCATAAATGACCTTAGGAATTATTGACAAGTGTCATTGAAAATTGAGAGACATTTGGATTAGAAATCAGAGTTAAGTGGAATAGTTAAATAAGATAACCTAGAGTAAACCTATGGAGATTGGACATGTGGAAAGTGACAAGTGTCACTTGCCAAACCATGCCTTACTCCACGATTCTTTTAACTCTTGGGAGACCACTTAATTGTTTTTCATCTTGCTTTTTCTTCCTCCCTTTGTAATCTTCATCATCTTCTTCATTCTTCTTGTTTTTTTTCACGATTTTGCTTCACCAATCTTCATCCACATTACACCTTGCTTTTATCTATCATTTGCTACTTCCATCTTGTTGTCTTCTTCATCTTGTCTCTAAAACCTAAACTAATCCACCCTAGAAAGTTGATGAATGTAAGCATGAAGGATTAAGGTTTCTTGATGACTTTGAAGAAGCTTAAGAGTAAAGCAAGTAACATATGCTTTGATCTTTATAGGTAGTATTAAATGAAACTAATATTATGAGTAATTTGAGATTGATGATCATAATCATGAAATTTGTTTTTTTGTTAACGTGAGTGGTAATAGTAATAAAGAGATCATGTTTTAAATTTATGGTGAGTTAATTTTAGGCATAAGTTGTTTTAGTAGGAAGCAATTATGATGAAATTTAATAGATAAATGATTATGAACAAGGAAGTTTGAAGTATGATGATGTGTGTGGATGAAGAGGTAAATAGAGTTATGTCTTACTTTGTGTTTTGATGAGTGAAAAATTATGAGCTTAGGGCTAATAAACGGGAGTACTATGGTGTCTTAAATTGAGATGAATTAAAGTGATAGTTAGGGTTTAAATAAAGGTGTTAATGAAGTAGATAATGTGCTGAAATTTGATGATGAAAGTGTATATGAATAAGATCTGTTTTTGGTATTTGTGATAATCATGGATTTTGAATTGTGTGTAGATGATATTGAACTAAAATTAAGATATAAATGACGGGGTTGTCAACTTAAAATGATGGATTTTAACAATGACCTGTTTGATACTATGAATAAGATATTATGGAAAAATGATAGGATTGCGTGAAGGATAAAATTTAGTTGAAAGTGATAAATAAAATGATTAAAGGTTTAAAAGTTTAATACAATCAAATTGGTATTTGAATTAGTGTGCAATTATGTTGTCTGAGAGGTAGTGAATTCTGGAAAATTTGGTGTGAATTTGGTGTTAAGATATGTGTTGAATACAGATTAATAGAGGGGGAAATTTGCAGGGAACGAATGTGGCCCTCGCCCCACGATCGTGGCCTGGACAGAAAATGTTTCTGCCATGATCGTGGCCTTTCCCTACGATCATGGCCTGGCCAAAAAAAGTTTCTGTCACGATTCTGATAGGAGTACCACAATCGTGGCCAGCTTCAAAAGTTTCTGTCACAATCGTGGCAGGGACACCACGATTGTGGCCAGACCTATAGAGAAAAAAAGTTGTCTTTTGAGAAAAATATGAACCAACCAATGTTAGGGTGCTTCCATATGAGGTATATAAGCTTGAATGAGATCTTGAAGGAACCTAGTTGATGTTGAATGAGGTGATTAAAATAGACAAAGTGTATTAGGTATTAAAGGATGATTGGAAGATGATTTTAATTGATTATAAGATGTGTATTAAGGAAATATATCGGGGAATTTGTCACTGAACATGCATTATACATGACATATATACATGTGGTTATGATCGAGTGTTCATGTGAATGTGCAAAGTAGTAATGGTAAATGCATATTTTTGTATGTTATAGAAGAGCACATTGAGCTACAGCTTCCAGACATCACCGAGACTTCAAGCCAACAAGCTAACTGGAGCAAACAGTGAGTAACCTAAGATGGTCTCACCTTGATTGTGTGTTTGTTAAATTATGTATTCAATTATAATGTGACGTGTATATGTTGGCCCCCAGATTTTTTTTAGTTAAGCATGATTTAAATAATTACGAGGTTTGGATAAGTCAATTTTGGGAGTTAATTTTTTATTATTTTTATCATTTATGTTTGTAGAATTTATTTCTTGGGTTAGTTGAATTAAAGTTAGAAAAAATTCATAAAGGGGTATTTTGGGTGGTTTACTTAAGGTTAGAAGCACCAAGGCATTAAAGGAAGGGTAAGCTGGACTTTTCTCACTCATTAAAGGTAGAATGGGAAGAGGAAAATGTTTTTTTGTAAATTAGAAGACCAAAAACGTGAATGAAGGAAAGAGGGAGAGAAAATCGAAAAAGAGAGAAAGAAGAAGAGAGGTTTCGGTGAAGTTGAGAAAGAATAGAGTTTTGGACTAGGTTACATCTTTTCTTAGTCTTAAAGAGAGAGTTTGAGGTTGTTCAAGAAGGGAAAAAGAAAAAGGAAGGGAAGAGTTTTCTATAGAGCTAAAAATCTCATTATTTGGTGAAGATTTAAAGTAAGTTGATTTTTAAAAATCTTTTGGATTTTTCAAAGGGTTTTGGTTCATAAAGCTTAAGAAATGTATGGGTTTAAGAATTTTAGGATCAATTTTAGTAAAGGTGCTTTATGGGTTCTCAAATTTGAATTCCTGTTGATTGGGAATTGCGTCTATTAAGAAGGAAATGAAGGAGGGGATCAAGAGAGGCCAAGGGAGCAACAGGAAAGACATCCTTAAGCCAATTCCTAAGCAAAGCTTTCAAGTAGGTTTCATGTTTATAATGAGATAATGAGTCATTATGTTTTCTTTTTAGTCAAGAAAATAAAATGATTTTTATTATTAGTTGATTGATTGTGAAAAAGATGATGTAAGTACATATGAAATATTTTATGTTCATGAAAGACATGTTTTGAAAATGCGTCATTTAGGCAACATGTTTACAAGTTATGAAACGCATGTTATATGGGTTTGGTTTGGTCCCTTAAGTATGTCAAGTGCACTTTGAGTAAAGGCTTCTTCCGCCTGCCCGCTAATGGCATAAAGCTCCTTCACGAACTCCCATAAGTTCACGGCTACCTAAAAACCATTTTGTGGGAATGCGATAGTACGTTCTGTTTAGGACTACACAGGACCCTTAGAGGAAATGTGTAGTACGTTTTGTTTTGGACCTACCCAAACCATTTTGATCTGTTTATGTGTTCATGATATATTGACAAGATTGATGCAGACATGAATTGTTTTATTGTGAATTTGGTTGAAAATTTAGGAACCATGTGTTTTATAATTCAATAAGAATTCTTTTTTTAATGACAATGAACGTTTTAAATGGTTTTGCTTGTTTTTTGTTATAAACTTGTTACCTACAAGATTTTAAGCTCACCCCCCTTGTCACCCCATCTTTAGGTGAAGAAAATGAGATTAAGTGAAAGAGAATTGAGGCATCACTCTAAATTTTTACATCTTTTGTGTTTAAGCTAGATTTGTAACCATAAGGCTTTAGCTGCATTTTGAGCAAATTACTGTTCGTGTATCTTTTTGTATTTTGGGCATTTTGAGATATTGATGTATTATGGATGAAAATGCCTACTAAATCTTTATAAAAACTTTTATATTTTGATGTTAATGAAGTATGTTTGTGTTTTGCAGATGGTATGTCAATTTTGTTCATTACATTTTTTTCAAGTTTTCCATAAGGGTGAGAATATGTGTTCTGGCTTCGAGGGAAATACTATATTGATCTAAGCTGAATTGGATGAAGCTGCCTTCTTGGAAATTGTAGATTACTTTTCTAGCTTTCCAATGATATATAGTATGAAATCTTTGGACATTGGAGTTGAGATATATGAGCATTATAAGTGGTGATGTTGCGTAAGAGGTATGTACAATACAGCTATGATGAATAATGAGAGTTTGTGTATGTGATGATGTCACATCTTCTGTGATGATGTCATTTCATCTGTAAAGATGCATCGTATTAAGATGACCATCTGAATCATCCACTTTTGGCTTTGTCTACTTTTTGCTTCGTCTACTTTTTGCCTCTTCTACTTTTTGCTTCTTCTAGTTTTTTCTTCGTCTACTTTTTGCTTCGTCTACTTTTTGCTTTTTCTACTTTTTGCTTCGTCTACTTTTTGCTTCTTCTACTTTTTGCGTCGTATAATTTTTTCTTATTCTACTTTTTGCTTCTTCTACTTTTTTCTTCGTCTACTTTTTGCTTCTTTTGCTTATGGCATTCGTTTGTTTATTACATTCGTCTACTTTTGCATTCGTCTGCTTTCTGCCTAAGTGACCATAACTTCTTCTTCTGTATACTGTTTATTTTGTATCATCTAGTCCATCTTTGACCCTTCAGACGATAGAATTTGTTCCTAAGGTCTTCAAGAAACTTATAGACCTATAAGTCCTCTCTCAAACCAGCTAACAAGGATCTTGATCCAATACCTATAACAAAAGTTATGCTAGTTGCCCCAATAGAAAAAGGTTTAATATGATTGAGGACAAAACCAAATTGAATGATTTTGGTGTCATTAAAGACTTAAAACAAAGGGGGAACAAAATGTTCTGAAGAGGTCAAATTGAAATTCCACTTTGAGTTTTCCCACAAATATGTCCGGAAATAGGTAAAGTGAGCTCTTTTCGAGGATTGGCTAGTGTGGGTACGCCACCTTTGTGGGATGTGCATCCAGATGTCACTTAGGACGTTGGGCACATGACTTGCAAAGGCAGTGTCCCAACACTTATGGTATCAGAGCATTTAGGTTGAGGTCCAGGTGTAGGACCAAGTTTAGGAGTATCTGAAGCACGAAATGGGTAGGTTGAGATATGAAGTGTACATGTATTGTTTTAAATGAACTACTTGCATTGTTTTGAATTGTTTCACATGATTTGATATTTTTTTATACGATTTGAACTGTTTTGCATACTTTGAAAATTGTTTTACATGAACTAAAGGTTTTCAATAGTTTTATATTGAAGGAGTGATAATGCCACCTCGAAAGAGAGCTCGAGGAGCTATGACTCGATCTCACTCTCGCTAAGGGAGTACGGATGAAGTGCCACCACCTCCACCTCCTATGCCTCAAGCAAACCCTTTAGATCCATGATTCTTTCAAGGCTTTGCCTAGGCTTTCACTTATGCCATAGGCCAAAGGTCACAAGTGTCGGTTCCAGCTCCAGTGGAGAGGAGTGGGCAATATGATAAGCTCCGCAAGTATGGGGCTGTAGACTTTAATGGTACTACAAATCCGGAGGAGGCTGAAGCATGGTTGAAGAGTACTGAGAGATTCCTGCTTTAGATGAAGTGCTCTGATGAAGAGAAGCTGGATTATGCAGTTAGCTTGCTGCAAGGGGACGCATTTCATTGGTGGAAATCAGTGCCCCACAATCAGGTTATGCCTCCGGGGTTGTCATGGAGAGATTTTGTGGAAGTGTTCAGGAAGAAGTACCTTTCTAGGGTTTATGTACAAGAGAAGGCCAGGGAGTTTCTGAATCTCATACAGAGGGAGATGAGTGTGAGTGAGTATAAACTGAGGTTCACTCAGCTTTCCTGATATGGGGCCAACATTGTGGAGAATGAGGAAGACAAATGTCGTAAGTTTGAGGGAGGTCTTCATCTGGGGATCAAGAAGAAAGTCTTGATCCATAATTTCTATGACTACCAACAGTTGGTAGATGCTGCACTCCAGGCTGAGAAGCTGGAGAATATCAAGTATAAGGTGAGTAGGAAGAGGAAGAACCGAGGGTAGTCTTCCAGGAAGTGGGAAAGTGCTCCAATACCTAAAAGGGGTGAAGAGCTCCCGCACGCAGACTGAGATGGGGAATAGTGCCTCTGCTAAGAACAAGCAAGCAAGGGCAGTGTTAGTGCAAGCCTCAACAGCAGGAGGCAACAACAGGGTGGAGAGCAGCAGGAACATGAACCCCCAATGTGAGCATTGTGGGAAGTTGCATAGGGGAGAGTTCCTCAAGTTACTGGGAGCATGCTTTTGATGTGGAGAGAAGGGACATATGATCAGGGACTGTCCCCAAGTAACAAGGTAGGAGGGGTCGTGGTTACAATCCTCGAGAAGAGTTGAAACAGTGCGAACCCGGCCTGCCACTGAAGTAGTCAATTCTGGAGTTGCAAAGAAGGCTATTCCTCTAGGAAGGCCAAAGGGTCAGGCACAGGCAAGAGTGTTTGCCATGAAAAGGGAGGAAGCAGCAGCTGCTTTGTCACGGGTAAGGCCCGGTTATTTGATTCAGCAGTTTATTTACTAATTGATTCTGGTTCCGCACATTCTTTTGTTTCTACAAGTATGATTCTACATGGTGTGAATTCAGTGCCTTTGAATAGTCCTTTGCTTGTTAGTATACCTCTAGGGAGGAATGTAGTAATCAGTCAAGTATAAAAAAGCTGTGAGCTCTTCATTGAGGGTGCTAGACTGGTAGTGGATTTACTACCTCTAGACCTAAAAAGCTTAGATGTTATATTTGGAATGGATGTTATGGAAAAATATCGCGCAAAGTTGGATTGTGGCCTTAAGGAGGTGGAATTTGACTTGAGTAACAGTGAGAGGGTGATTTTTAGAGGGGACAAGGAATCGCCATAACCAAGAATTATTTCTGCTTTACTAGCTGACAGGATGATGAAGAAGGGGTGTGAAGCCTTCTTGGCACACGTTCTGGACTCCAATATGGAAGAAGGGAGGTTAGAGGATTTTCCGGTTGTAAGGGAATTTCCTAATGTGTTCCCAAAGGACTTACCTGGTTTGCCACTGGTAAGGGAAATCGAGTTTGCCATCAATTTGATTCCCGAAACTGCACCCATTTTCATACCACCGTATAGGATGGCTCCAGCTAAGCTAAAGGAGCTTAAGGAACAGTTGGAGGAACTGTTAGAGAAGGGGTATATAAGGCCAAATTCGTCACCTTGGGGAGCGCCTGTTCTATTTGTCAAAAAGAAAGATGGAATATGGTGGATGTGTATTGATTACCGGAGACTCAACAAGGTGACCATTAAAAACAAGTATCCTCTGCCACGAATGGATGATCTGTTTGACCAGCTGCAAGGAGCAAGGGTCTTTTCCAAGATTGATCTTAGATCGGGCTATCATCAGCTTAAAATTAGAGAATCTTATGTAAATAAGACAGCCTTCAGGACACATTATAGGCATTACGAGTTCCTAGTTATGCCTTTTGGTTTAACCAATGCTCCAGCTGCATTCATGGATCTTATGAATAGGGTCTTCAAGGAGTATCTAGATCAGTTTGTTATATTGTTTATAGATGACATTTTGGTGTACTCCAAGAGTGAAGGGGAACATGACGAACATCTCAGGATAGTCCTATAGACTCTGAGGGAGAGGAAACTTTATGTCAAATTCAGCAAATGTGAATTTTGACTCCATGAGGTCGTATTCCTTGGACATATAATTTCTGAGAATGGGGTACATGTTGATCCAAAGAAAATTGAAACAGTGGTGAAGTGGCATGCACCTAAGACAGTGACAAAAGTGAGGAGTTTTCTGGGTCTGGCAAGTTAATATAGGAGGTTTGTGGAAGGATTCTTTATGATTGCTTCTCCATAAACTAGGTTATTAAGGAAGAATCAGAAGTTTATCTGGAGTGATGAGTGCCAGAAGAGCTTCGAGGAGCTTAAGAACAGATTGACAAGTGCTCCAATTCTGACTTTGCCTGTGGGAGATGAGAGTTATACAGTGTATAGTAATGCTTCAAGAAAGGGTTTGGGTTGTGTATTGATACAAGGAGACAAGGTAATAGCATATGCCTCGCAGCAGCTAAAGCCTTATGAGTTAAATTATCCGATCCATGATTTGGAATTGGCAGCAGTAGTTTTTGCCTTAAAGATTTAGAGACATTATCTGTATGGGGTTCAGACGAGGATCTTTATTGTCCATAAAAGTCTCAAGTACTTACTGAGTCAGAAAAAGCTGAATTTGAGACAGAGAAGGTGGATTGAGTTGCTTAAGGATTATGATTTGTTGATTGAGTACCATCCAGGCAAGGCAAATGTCATGGTAGATCCCTTGAGTAGGAAATCATCAATAGCCCATGTTCAGACAGTTTATCTACCATTATTAGAAGAGATGGCTAAGCTTAGGATAAGTTTGAAGCAGGAGGGACATGATTGTATTGTTGCTACCTTCAGAGTGAGACCGATACTTAGAGAGAAGGTTAGGGAGTTACAAGCACAGGATGCAGAATTGAGGAAGCTCCGAGAAGAAATTCAGAATGGCAAGAAGTCTGAAGTGGTAGTGAGGGATGATGGACTCATGACTATAGGGAATAGGCTTTGTATACCAAATGTCAAGGAGGTGAAGGATGAGATACTGGATGAGGCATATAATGTGCCTTATGCCATTCACCCGGTAGCACCAGGATGTATAGAGATCTGAAAGAACATTTCTGGTGGAAAGGCATAAAGAAGGATGTAGCAGCATATGCAAGTAAGTGTCTAGTGTGTCAGCAAGTTAAGGCTGAACACCAGGCACCTTCAGGCAAGTTAAGGCCGTTGCCCATTCCTGAGTGGAAGTGGCAAAGGGTGACTATGGATTTTCTGATGGGCTTGCCCAAGACCAATAGGAAGCATGATACCATATGGGTTATTGTTGACCGTTTGACGAAGTCAGCCCATTTTCTGGCAATTAAACAAACTAATTCTTTGCATGTGCTAGCAAAGAAGTATATTGATGAGATAGTGAGATTAAATGGAATTCTTGACTCTATAGTTTCTGACAGAGATCCTCGGTTTACTTCGAGATTCTGGGGAAGTTTACAAGAGGCTCTGGGAACCAAGTTGAGTTTTAGTACTGTTTTTCACCCTCAGACAGATGGTCAATCTGAGAGGACCATTCAGACCCTTGAGGGAATGCTCAGGGCATGTGCGATGG
>JAOQMS010000179.1:30345966-30355968 GCA_027563885.1 Erythroxylum longipes | reverse complement strand
AAAACATGATTAGTTTATTTACTCTTTTTCTCCAATTTTTTAATATTCAATTGATGTTTTTAGTTTTTTAAATTGTTTGACCGTAATTATCTATATTTTTATCACTAAATATAATAAATAAGATAGATAATACTTGAAGATAAGTTAATTTTACTGATAAGTAGAGTTATTAATTTTATTTTATTTATTATAAATTATTAATTAATAAAGATTGATTACTAAAAAATATTAATTATAAAAATAAAAATATGATTTTCATCTATCATGAAAATTATATTTATTATATCAGATTTTATATTGTAACCACAAAGAAATTTTAATTAATATAAATATTTCTTCATATTTAATAATTAATTCATCAGACTAATGATGATGATAATCAATGTTATAAAAACATTTACTATTGTAATAAATTAGGTAGTACATTTTAACTTTTAATTTTTATGTTATAAATGTTAACAAAAAATTCATGATATTTTATTAATAATGGATAAGTAAATAGAATATTTTATTTTTAATTATTAAATAAATTGGAAAACAAATTGAGAATAAAATTATTTACTAAAAAAGATAAACTAAAACTTATTAAAATATGTATTTAACATAAAAGTTTAGCATTTTTAATGTACTAAAATTTACATAATTTTTTTTTGGAGATCATGTCAACTAAAAATTTTTAAGAGCTAAAATATATTTATTGTGAAATAATTTTTCTTTTAAAGATAATTTTAGTTTTAGAATAGATTTTCTTTTATAATAATTTAAAAAGTAAATCAACTAAAAATATTACTAAATAAATTATAGTGATCATGTTTTGACTAATAATTAATATTGTACAAATAACTGTTATCTAAGGAAAACAGAAAGAGTAACTTACGTAAACCAAGGCAGAGACTAATTCCAAGAAAATGGAGAAAACAAAACAATCGTGTGGACTTGGGCCGAGCAGTAAGGAATTGGAATCGTTGTAGCCTTTGAATCAACACTCTTCCTCCATTGTCGTTTCTTACCTTTGGCTGATAGGGGCGGCAGCGTCGTTTAGGTGGATACTACAGCTATACAAGGACGTCCCTACAACCACTCGTTTCTACTCGGAGTTATTGGATTTTACCGTTAATGTGTGCACTCTTCTCTAGGCTGAACCTCAATTGGGACCTCTTAAGCTCGCCCTAATGCAATCTCCCAAGTAATCTTTATCTCTCTTGTTTTAGTTTTAAATTTTGGCTTGAGTTTCTAATCCAGTTTTATAGTGAACATGTTTTGCAGAAACGCTACTCTTCCATGCTATCCTTCACGGTGAATGATATTAACAGTACGGTGACAAAGTTAATGTCCTTAAGCGGCGAGCTTGATGGCCCCATCAAGTATGAAATTCATGGAAAGGTAAGCATATCTGAATAATATCCAATACAGATCCTAAAATCTTTCATACATAAAAACTAAACATTTTCATGCAAATTACTTTTTTTTTTACCAGGTTGTGGCCATGCGTTATCTGGATGGCCACATTTTGGGCCTCTATGAACCTGTTTGACTTCACATTCCAGTTGTTTTCGCTAGTAACCGATGTTCTATGAAGACATGGAAAAGACATAAGAATATTCTCCATTTTTAGGATTTCCTTCAATTATTGACATTGTTTGGCTGTCCAGGTCTATCATTGTCGTGCATAGGGTGCATAGTGTTGGACCTGAAAAGTTCGCTGAGATGTTAAACATTATTGAGATGGAGAAAAGGTTTCAAATTTATGTCCTCCTTACCAGTCATGTAAATTGGGTATTTCTCATCATCCGTGTCCCCAAGAATTGAAAGGAGATCTTCTTTTGATCTTTTAGGTAGAACTGCTGCTCTTTTCTGCCTGCTTTTTGAATTATCATCTTGAACCTTCGCATCATATTCACGTTTATATCTTTAATGTAATAATATGATTGCAGTTCTTTGTGAAACTATAAATGAGTTTGCTGTCAGGTTATTATTCTTTTTTTTAGAAAGTAAAATTTCTAAATATTTTATGAATAATGAAATTTAATTAAAAGGGATCACACTTTAAAAAGTACCTCACCAAGCACGCTATACTCCTCCCCCCATTATACGCTTCAGATTGATAAATTACTAAGAGAATGAAGTTAAATTGAACTGGAAGGCAAAATTTCTAGATTCTCCATGAAATTGACAGTGTTCTGCTGCATTTCTTTACAAATTGGTTGATGATAAATTGCTCTCCTATATTTGCTAATGTTGAAGCTATCAATGTGGTTAAGTTCTTCTCCTTGCCTGTAAATCTCCTGGAGTTCCTTTCTTTCCAAATCTCTTAAAAACAAGTAGTCATTGCCACCAAATTGGCTTTCTTATCCTCCATAGGTATTGGATTCTTCTTTATCCATTGGATAATTTCAATTAATCTTTTCTTGGAGATTCTACATTGAAAGAATAGAGGTCCCAAGTTTTATCCTCTAACTTATATAAAACATAGGTTTTGAGCAGGGGCTGATAATTCAGTCTATCCATTGTGTTGAGCTTGTCCAACAGAGCTTATCACAACAGAAAGCTAGCACTTGGCTTGATACTTCTATTCCAAACCATTATGCTCCATTCTACCTTAGATCCTATCCTATGGATAAGCTCATTGATTTTCCTATTTGTTAAGTCAATCACGGGTATATTATTCCAATGATAGGTGTCCTCATTTTTAGGATTTAAAAGATGATTTGTTATCTTGTTCCTCATCAATTATAGAAGCCCAGTTTTCATTTTCAATAAGAACCTTCACTTTGGCTTTTTGAGGAAAGTTGGAGAGACCTAACCTTGCATGTTGATTCCTATGAGAGCTCCTTGACCATGCCAATTATCAAACCATCAAGAAACATTGTTTCCTTTTCCTACTTTACAAATTACATTTGGTTCCACTAAGACCCTTAACTTTAGAAACTAGTTGAATAACCAAGAGTGAGAGGCTTTGGGGACCATTGCACAAATGTTATTGCCTTTGAGAATGTAGCTATGAAGCCACTTGATCCACAATGATTCCTTGTCCATTAGGATTCTCTATATCCTTTTTACCATTAGAATTTTGTTGTTGCTATTGATAGCCTCCAAACCCAGTTCACCGTCTTCTTTTGATTTACATATATTTTTCCAGCTTACTTTTGCAACTACTCCACCTCCTCCCACTTTTCTCCATAAAATTTGCTTCATCATCCTTTCCATAGTCTTGATGAGACATTTTAAAAGAAAATATAGGAACACCAGTATATATCCATTAAGGATATAGCATATTTTAAAAGTTGTAACTTACCTCCACTGGTTAAAGCTCTATTCATAACCAAGTCTTTTATGAATTTTCTCAATCAGTGTAAAGTAATCACTATATCTAAGTCTTCTGGCAGAGATTAGGAGTCCTAGATATAAGAGAGGGCAATTGTGCTTGGACATTCCTGTTATTCGAGTAATATTGTTTGAATGATGTGAAGCGTTCTCTGACAAGATAAAAAGGCTATTTATGGAGATTAATCCCAAGACCAGATAGCTCATTGAATCTTTTTAGAGTATTCATCAATAAGGATATAGTGTTCAAGTTTGCTTTACTTAGCAAAATGAGATCATTTGTAAATCATAAGTTTATTAGAGAAACCAACCTGCATTTGGAGTGAAAATTGATGTAAGAGGTAGTTGAGACGTTATGTTTTAGCAAGAGGGTAAAAACTTCCATACATATGATGATAAGTATGGGGAGAGAGGGTCCTCCTGTCTGAGATCTTTAGATACCTTAAAAATTTATGTAGGAGTGCCAGTAATTAGAATTCCAAAAGAGGGAGAGGCAATGCATGCTCTAATTCAATTTATGAACTTTTGAGGGAAATTCAAAGCTTCAAGTGTCTACAACATGAATGAACAATTTACACTATCAAATACTTTATGAAGATCCACCATAATAGCACAATTTTGTGGAGAGTTTTTCCTTGCATATCCCTTCATAAGCTCCTACATAGTTAAGATATTATCACTAATATGTCTGTTTCTAAAAAATGCACCTTGGTTTCTGCTGATTATAGAGTTCAATAATAATTTCAATCTGTTAGCTAACAACTTTGCTGTAATCTTGTATAGAAATTTTGTAAAAGATATTGGCCTAAACGGAGAAGTGAATTTGGGTGTGAACTTCTTGAGATGCCACCTTGGGAGTTGTTGGTATCGTCTGATAGAGACGCGACATAACGGAGTGCAGGATCCTTTTTTCCAATCTTTGATGTGCCTTCTTTCTCTTTCTTTGATAACACAACCCATCACTTCATACTAACTCTATTATTGTTATATCAATTTTGCCGTTATAAAATAGCAGGATTATCATTGACGAAGGAAACTATCCAGTTACACTTTCGTTAGGCTTCAGTCTTCACTCAGGTAAGTACGTAGGATACAAAGCCCAACCTTTAAACACAGGTACGGTTTGTTATTATTTTATTATTATGTTATTGTTTCTTTATTATTATCGTATTTTATTATTATTATTATTATTATTTTACTATTATTTTTTTCCTTATTAATAGAAGTTCTATTATTATTATTATTACTATTTTATTATCATTATTATTACTTTTTTGTCATCACTATTATCTTGTCACATTTGCATGTGAGTCTATCGGAAACAGCCTCTCTACTTTGTAGGGGTAAGGCTGCGTACTATCAGACCTCCCCAAACTTTGCTTTATTGCGGGATTTCAAACTAGGTGATGATGATGATGATAATGATGATAATATTGGCCTAAAATTACTAAAGGAAACTGGATTGGAAAATTTGGGAACTAACCATAAGTATGTTTTGTTGATTTCTTTCAGCAAAACTCCCTTATTGAAGAATTCAAGCACTGCTTCCTTTATAATTTTATCAATCTTAGATGCTTTCATTCAATTCATTTTAAATAACACTAGATGGTCTGATGAAATTGCTTGCTTCTTCTTTAGTTATCTGATGGGCCAAGAAAGTCAGCCATTCGTTATGTCTATCAGAGAAAGAGAACCAGAGGATTTCCTAAAATTGGGTCCGGACCCACTACTGATGATTAGAAGAATCAAGTTAGTTACAAGAATAAAGGAAGGCAATGCGGGGCTTAACAGGGGCATATTCTGGCAGGTACTGTGGTGTGTGCAAAAGCGGCGTTGTGTGAGTGCGTGTTGATACGGGGTGCTGATATACGATAGTGTCAGTAGAAAAAGTTGTATTTGGTTATTGCCAACAGTAGTATAAATAAATAGGGAGAGAATGAGAACGTAGGCAAGATGAATGTATTGAACATTGAGTGAAGAGTAAGGTAGGCTCTTGATAAACCTACTGGTGTCATTCGTTCATTACAAATATCAATACAATCTATCCCATTTCTCTCATCATCCTTTACTTTACAGTTATAAATATTTTTGATCTTATCATTTTGGTATCAGAGACAACGATCTACTAGTAGGTCTTTGAAAACATAAATGGAATCGGCTCATCCAAAAACGAGAATGGAAACTAGAGTGGAGCAATTGGAAGAGGATGTTAAGGGACTCAATGCCAACGTTACCTTAATCATCTCACAGCTTCAAGAAACCCAAACCAACATTCAGCTCATGCTGCAAAACCAAGCCATCCAAGGCCAAACCATTCAGTCACTTCAAAACAACAATAACCCATCCGCCCATATTGGTGAATCCAGCACAACTAAACAAACACCCAGCCCCGTCATTGACAAAGACACAAACACTCAAACCACCATAGACCCAAACCCTTCCAACACACTTGGAACCCAAAATACCACACCCACAATAGCCGAACGAGTCCTGGAGCGTGATAAATTTCCGCGGAAACTGGAGTTGCCCGTCCTTAATGGGGAAGATGCGGACTCTTGGATTTTTCGTGCCGAGAGATATTTCTCTATTAATCGGTTGACAGAAACAGATCAGCTGGAGGCAGTTGGGGTATGTTTTAAGGGAGAGGCACAGGCCTGGTTGCGTTTTGAGGAGCGTAACAAATCCTTTTCGTCATGGGAAGAATTGAAAACCCAGGTATTGTAGAGGTTTGCGGGCCTCCAAGATGGGACTTTATTGCACCGGTTTTTCGCAATAAGACAAACGGGTACGGATGCAGATTATCGAGCCCAGTTTGAATATCTGGCAGCATCTGTTGGAGCTTTGGATGATGAAACCATGGCTGCCGTTTTCGTAAATGGTTTAAATGAGAAGATAAAGGCTGAGCTATTGGTTCTCAACCCACGTGGGTTGAAGGAGACCATTGACACTGCGGGGCGGGTTGAACGAAAGAACCAGATATTGGGCATAACTTTAAACCCAAAAGCCCAAAAAGATTCCTCTTCAGTCCAACATAAACACGACACTAAGACCATCACATGGACTAAACCTTACAACCCACTCACCCAAAATAATCAGCCAAGCAAAACCCTACCCACACCCACGACACCACTCCTTCCCCACAAACAAAACACTTTTGAAACTACCAAAATACCCACCCTAACAGCACCACCCAAGTTCAGAAAGCTCACTCCGGCGGAGGCACAATCCAAGAGATCTCAGGGATTGTGTTTTAGGTGCGATGAGAAGTGGTCTTTTGGCCATCGTTGTCCACAGAAGGAACTCAACGTGTTGCTCATTAGTGAGGACGACGAGGATGATCCGGGAGAGGCAGGAGGAGGGACAGAAGTAGAAGAGGTCCTTCAGAGTGTGGAGTTGTCATTAAACTCGGTAGTGGGGCTGTCTGAGCGTAGAACACTCAAACTTAAAGGGGAAATTTTGGGAAATGAGGTCGTGGTGCTTATTGACTGCGGTGCGACTCATAACTTTATTTCAACCGGGGTTGTGGAAACACTTCAAATACCCATTCATGAGACCTCTCATTACGGGGTTATCATTGGGTCAGGGAAGCCGCTGAAGAGATTGGGGGTCTACAAGGGTGTCATTTTGAAGATGCAGGAATTAACAATCGTGGAAGATTTTCTTCCATTACCCTTAGGCAGCACTGACGTGATATTAGGTCTGAAATGGTTAACCACTCTGGGAGAGACACGGGATGATTGGCGAACGCTCACTATGACATTTGAAGTTGGGGACCGCATTATACGGCTAAAAGGAGATCCGAGTCTCACCAAGGCAATGGTTTCCCTGAAAACCATGATAAAAGAGATGCAACAAGAGAAATCGGGGGTAGTGGTGGAACTCATGCAAATCGGGGTGCAGGACTCTGACGCTCTAGTACCGGAAGGGCCGATGGTTCAATCTCTTAAGCAAGAATTTGCTGATGTGTTTAAATGCCAAGTGGGTTGCCTCCCTTAAGGGGTAATGAGCATGCAATTTTGTTGAAAGAGGGTACCGAACCAATTAACGTAAGACTGTACAGATATCCTCATGTTCAAAAAGAGAAAATTGAGAAGTTGGTGGAGGAGATGCTTGCAGCAGGAATTATTAGACCGAGTGTCAGTCCTTTTGTGAGTCCGGTTCTTTTGGTTCGCAAGAAGGATGGGAGTTGGCGTTTTTGTGTGGACTATCGCGCCCTCAACCGTGCTACTATTCCGAATCGATTCCCCATCCCCAACATCGATGAATTGTTTGATGAACTCCATGGAGCGAGGATTTTTTCCAAGCTCGATCTCAAATCGGGCTATCACCAAATCCGCGTCAAACTGGAGGATGTGCACAAGACAGCCTTCCGGACTCATGAGGGTCACTATGAATTCATGGTGATGCCGTTTGGGCTAACGAATGCCCCGGCAACTTTTCAAGCCTTAATGAACACTATTTTTAAGAATTTGATGAGGCGTTTTATGTTAGTTTTTTTTATGATATTCTTGTTTACAGCGCCTCAATGGAGGAACATGAGGGTCACTTGCGTGAAGTGTTGTCCTTGTTGCGTGACCACAAGTTGTTTGCTAACGTAAAGAAGTGCCACTTTGGTCAAACGGAGGTGGAGTACCTCGGTCATATTATTTCAGAAAAAGGAGTGGCAGCAGATCAAAGTAAAGTGAAGGCAATGAAGGAATGGCCCATGCCAACTAACCCAAAGGAGTTCCGGGGCTTCTTGGGCCTCACGGAATACTACCGGCGGTTTGTAAAACATTATGGCAAGATTGCTGCGCCACTCATTCAGTTATTACGCAAGGATGCTTTTGAATGGACTGTGGAGGCCACGAATGCAGTCAATTAGCTGAAGGCAGCGATGGCAGCTGTACCAATTTTGGCTCTGCCTAATTTTGAGGAAGTGTTTGTGGTATAAACGGATGCTTCGGGCATTGGGTTGGGAGCGGTACTTTCTCAACAAAGTCGCCCATTAGCCTTTTTCAGCCACGCATTGCAAGGAAGGGCTTGGTTAAAGTCAGTTTACGAGCGAGAATTAATGGCTATTGTTTTTGCCATACAAAAATGGCGCCACTATTTACTTGGGAGACATTTCATAGTGCAGACTGACCAAAAATCCTTGCGGTTTTTGTTGGAGCAAAGGTTGGTGGCTACTGAGTATCAAAGGTGGTTGACCAAGATTATGAGCTTCGATTTTGAAGTTCAATATCGACCCGGTTCGGAAAATAAAGCGGCTGATGCCTTATCTCGCATCCCTCATCATCCTAAGTTATTGGCCATTTCAATTCCTACCTGGCTGAATTGGGCAGTGTTGGATCAAGAAGTAGAGCAGGATTCAGAATTGCAGTCCATTCGGTCCTCTTTGGAGGCTGATCCAGCAACTAAACCAGGCTGGTCATTGGTTCATAACCGCTTGCATTTTCAAGGGAAGTTGGTGATTCCAAGGCAGTCCTCGATGATCCCCCGTATCCTTCATGAGTATCATGGCAGCCCTATTGCAGGACATGGTGGGTTTTTACGAACTTATAAGCGGATCACTGGTGAGCTTTACTGGAAAGGCATGCGCAACACCATCAAGAAGTATGTAGAGGAGTGCCCAATATGCCAGCAAAATAAATATCAGACATTAACTCCAGCGGGTCTCTTACAACCACTCCCGATTCCGATTGCAGTATGGGATGACGTTAGTATGGACTTCATTGATGGCCTCCCTAAGTCCCACGGGTTTGACTCAATTTTGGTGGTAGTTGACCGCTTAAGCAAGTATGCACATTTCATACTCTTATAGCACCCTTATACGGCTAAAGTTGTAGCGGAGGAATTCTTGAAGCATGTGGTAAAGCTCCATAGATTTCCACGAAGCATTGTCATGGACAGGGATAGGATTTTTTTGAGCCATTTTTGGACTGAGCTGTTTCGGCTATAGCATACGGTTCTTACACGCAGCACCGCCTATCACCCACAAACGGATGGGCAGAGTGAAGTGGTGAATCATTGTCTTGAGACATATCTTCGATGCTTCGCCAATCAGCAACCTCGGCAATGGTCTCAATGGATTTCTTGGGCTGAATACTCCTATAATACTTCCTATCACACATCCTCAAAAATGACACCATTCAAGGTTGTGTACGGTAGGGATCCCCCTCCTCTTATCTGATACGCTTATCACTCTACTTCTAACTCCATTTTAGAAGAACAGCTCCAGAACTGAGATTTAATGCTAACTGAATTAAGGGAGCAACTTGTGTTGGCACAAAATCGCATGAAGCAGTGTGCGGACAAGCATAGGCGTGATGTGCAATTTGCTGTGGGAGATATGGTCTACTTGAAGCTACGCCCCTATCGCCAAAGCTCATTGGCTGCTCGCCCCAATGAAAAGCTTGCTCCTCGCTATTTTGGTCCATTTCGGGTCTTGCAACGTATTGGAGCTGTAGCCTATAGGCTTCAATTACCTGATGAGGCTGGGATTCATCTAGTGTTTCATATTTCTCAGCTCAAGAAGGCTCTTGGATCTACTGATTAGGTACAACCTTTACCTACTATTTTGTCCCCTGAATTGGATTGGGTAGTTGAACCTGAAATGGTGCTGGATATTCGTGGGTCTGGGGCTGAGCTGGAAGTGTTAATTAAGTGGAAGAATCTTCCTTCTTTTGAGGCCACTTG
>JAOQMS010000179.1:30325755-30336251 GCA_027563885.1 Erythroxylum longipes | reverse complement strand
GCCCTCAATTTCCTCTCATGCATTCTTTCCATAAGCTCTTATGCTTAATTTGATGGAAAAATGTTATGGGGCCGACACTCTAAGTGACACAAGCCTGGTAGATAAAATAAAGGAGTTCCCTATGTTTGAATTCCCAAGAACGCTTCTTACACATTTGTAGGCATCATTTGAAACAGACAAAGATCTTCCCTAGTAGTTGGTTTGTTGACACACTTTTCCAACAGCTTCTTAGCTTTAACTAAACTAACAAAAAATGCAGTGGCAGTATAGATCACTGAATTAGATGAACCGTATATACTATGCGTTTCACTTAAGGAATAAACAATATAAAACAATCATGTTAATTTCTTCACAATCCTTTGAAAAATTAAATTCTAAAAATTTAAAAAGCTAAATCAAATGTATAAGGAACTAAAATTTGAACACATGCATACCCGATTGAATGACTCTATCATTGTCACAATAAATAGACATAGTTTTTGAAATCGACCACTATTCCAAAACAACCAATGTCTCTAATTCTGTACAGAAGATCAAGACATCGCCACCACCTCTATTTTCATCTATTTTCTTTTAAAGATTCGAGGAAACTTTATATAACGCATAGTACATACAATCACACATTCATCTAATAGCTTGCTAACAAAAAATAAAATACAAATAACAAAGAAAGAGAGCTAATTCGGATGATACTAAGAACTTTTAAGAAGAAGATCTGTCATTGAAGGTAAGTGGTGATTAGAATTTGATGAGGAGATTTGTTATACATCGATTTGCTCTTCATCAGAGAGAATTTTGCCACATTCCACCGATCGAAACTCATTTCTTCCATATCAACATTTTAGGATGAATTTATGTTAACAGTTTTATTATGAAAAGTCAATAGAAACAAAAACAAGTTATAGATATACTTGATGTAGAAGTAGAGTGTACAATTTAATAGGGAAATGAATAATTATATGAAGTTATATGCAATTAACAAAGTATTCGCAGAAGAAGCAAAGATCATTGGAACCTAATTTTTTAACCATCCATTAATCCCCTGCATAAGCACATTCTATATTTGCCACTCACCATTAAAGATAAATAAATACTAGAGTATATGTCATAGATTAATAAGTGACCTGACATCTTTAAGATATAAAACTTCTTATTTGAATGTTCTTTTCACATTTGACACTTCTAAGATTATTAATGGACATCAAAAAGTCAATATAAGTGGTAGAAGTTGAGTTTATAACCTATTCACATAAGAAAAGAAAGTTTGTATTACACACAATATTTGTACTTTTATACGTTGTGTATTTCAAACCTAAGTCATAACTTACATAAATACACAAACAAATTATACAACATATACCATAAAACTTTTTAAGTCTTCTATCATCAAATCTAATACAAAGATACTTATCAATTAAGGTAAAGTTCGCTACTTATCTTTGTAGTTGTGATTAATTCAAGCATTAATTTTGAACATGGGTATAAATATAATGCATTATTTCTGACCAAAATCATTAGCAAGAGAGAACATCTTAAACCTAAACTTATAAAAAACAATAGAAACATTGTAAATAAGAAGAAACGTTGAGGAAATGACTTTGGAGATCTTGGATAATCATTCACGCACACAAATATCCCACTTTCCCACAAATTTGTTCTAATATTCAAGCAATGTTAATTTTGTGGTCAATTAACTGAGACAACTTCATATGATAAGGTTGAGAATGTTAACAGTGTATGTACTATGTTTAGGGGATGCAGAATTAAGTATGCTTTCCTCTAAAGCCACTATTCTGATAAAAAGAGGGCAACTACGTAGAAATTGGATCCCTCGAGCCCCTCATTAGATATAAAGAGAGGTATTATCGTAGAATTGAAAATGGAAGGAAGTATAGAAATAGGAAGTGTAATCTTAGGCAATCAATAAGATGCAGAAATTACATAGAACACGCATTCAAGAAAATCCAAGCAGATGAACCAACTTACCTAAAGAGTTGAATGAAGACTGGGGATTGATGTTGTCTTTCCAAAACAAGACCCAATGATCTCTAACTACTATTTGGAAATTTGGATTAAGCAAGAAGACGTTGAGTTAGTACAAAAGAATCAAGTAATTTCATACCTCGAGGTTAGCTTTCACCTAGGATGGGAGTGGTATGTGACTCCTCTAAGAGCAAGCTAATGACTAGCTATTAGATAACAATGACCAAATCGTAGATAAAATACCTTGTTTGTTACTTATAGCAACATTTTTCTTTTTTTTTTTCCTTTGTTAGTAATTTTAGGTTAGGTTGTCGTTTTGATCATGCTTATTGTAGGAAAGGTAGAAGTGGTTTCATTTTTTATACATGTACTGTCATAATTGCCCGTCATTTTTATATAATACGTCTTTCACACTTCAATAAGGGAGTTTTGCTGAAAAAAATCAACAAAACAAACTTATGGTTAATTCCTAAATTTTTCAATCCAGCTTCCTTTAGTGATTTTAGGCCAATAGCTTGTACAAACTTTCTATACAAGATTATAGCAAAGTTGCTGGCTAACAAATTGAAATTATTATTGAACTCTATAATCAGCAGAAACCAAGGTGCATTTTTTAGCAATAGACATATTGGTGATAGGATATAGGAGCTTATAAAGGGATATGCAAGGAAAAACTCTCTACAAAATTATGCTATTAAGCCGGATCTTCATAAAGCATTTGATAGTGTAAATTGGCCATTCATGTTATAGACACTTGAAGCTTTGAATTTCCCTCAAAAAATTTTAAATTAGAATCGAGCATGCATTACCTCTCCCTCTTTTGGAATTCTAATAACTGGCACTCTTACAAAAAATTTTAAGGTATCTAAAGGTCTCAGATAGGAGGACCCTCTCTCCTTGGTCAGGTTATTGAAGCCCCCAAAATAATTACGATTCTCCAAACTTTTTGTAGTAGTCATGGAACCAGGTCGAATCCCTAGAGAGCTAAACACTAGCTTCTTAATTTCAAGTAATAAAAGTAAATGGGGTTTGATTAAATAACTGATTAAATGAAATTAATACGAAAACAAATTAAATCAACTAAATTTAAATATGAGAAAGTCAAGATTATTAAACTCTGATTCAAGGGAAAGATCTCCTTTAATTGTAACATTGATCATTGGTTTAAAAAAAATATTTTCATGATTCAAGCAAGTTAGTCCAAAACATATTAAGATAGACGTAATAAGTTTTAGTCTGAAACATATTAAGATAGCCGTAATAAGTTTTAAATTATCCTAAATTAATTAGTTCAAACCCAACATCTAAACCAAAACTCTTCATCTATTGACTGAGTGTGATAGTATTCCATATTAAATAAATAATAGCAATAAGCTCCGCGAAAAAACTAAAGCTTAAATTAAATAATCAAGATAGCTGTAACTATTCAATTTGATTTTCTTGTTTATTATAAGTTAAATATGGAGATTCATAAATAAAATATTTGCTACTTGTACCATTCCTTCATGAAAATTATAAATCATTGAATTCCTGGATAGCGATATAATAATCAATATTAAATTAAATTGTCAGATTAATCAAATATTAATCATTCATAAGATATGAGAACTCAAAACAAGAAATACTTGAATTAAAACGTGAATAAATGTTTAGAACAAAAAACCTCACAAAGTTACAATTGGAGTATTGAATCCCAGAATAATTGAGTTTAGCCACACATGACTTTTGTTCCAATAACAAAAATAGAAGAAAGATAAAGAATTGCTAGAAATGTAAAAATAGAGAACCTTTTTCTGTTGTGTGGAACATCCCTTTTATAGAGTTTTCTAATCTGACCCTAATCTAATTCTAACTTGTAAAGATGTTTATCTAAAACAAATTCAAATTAAAACTCCTATATGATAGGGATAAGAAGAAGTTTCCCAGTTAAACTCTAACTCTTCAAGTGATCACCCTTATTCACAGCAACAATCTCTTCACTTTATCCAAAATTTATGATTATCATCAATAAAGTCCCAATTTAATACAATCTCCACGTTTCATCTCCTAAAACAAAACAAACATTAATTTTCATATTTAAGCATCAAAATAAATCAAAAAAAGGAGATAATATCAAATCATATAGCAAGACGAGAACTTACCACTCCCCATGCTTATTCATCTTATGTATGGAAGTTTTCACCCTCTTGCTAAAACACAATATCTCAATTGCCTCTTACATCAAATTTTACTCCAAATTTTTCTCTAACAAACTTATGTTTTATAGATGATATCATTTTTCTAAGTAAAGCAAACTTGAACTCTGTATCCTTATTGATGAATACTCTACAAAGATTCAATGAGCTATCTGGCCTTGGGGTTAATCTCCACAAGAGCCTTTTTATCTTGTCAGAGAGTGCTTCACATCGTTCAAATAGTATTACTCGAATAACTAGAATGTCTAAGCACAATTGCCCTCTCTTATATCTAGGACTCCCAATCTCCACCAGAAGACTTAGATATAGTGATTACTTTACACTGATTGAGAAAATTCATAAAAAACTTGGTTATGAATAGAGCTTTAACCTATGGAGGTAAGTTACAACTTTTAAAATATGTTATCTCCTTAATGGATATATGTATATTTGTGTTCTCATATTTCCTTTCAAAATGTCTCATCAAGACTATGGAAAAGACGATGAAGCAATTTTTGTGGGGAAAAGTAGGAAGAGGTGGAGGAGTTGCAAACGTAAGCTAGAAAAATATATGTAAATCAAAAGAAAAGGGTGAACTGGGTTTGGAGGCTGTCAATAGCAGCAACAAAATTCTAATGCTAAAAAGGATATAGAGAGTCCTAATGGACAAGGAATCATTGTGGTTTAAGTGGCTTTATGGCTACATTCTCAAAGGAAATAACATTTATGTTATGGTCCCCAAAGCCTCTCACTGCTGGTTCTTTAACCAACTTCTAAAGTTAAGGGTCTTAGTATAACCAAATGTAATTTGTAAGGGAAAGGAAACAATGCTTCTTCATGGTTTGATAATTTTAATGGTCAACGAGCTTTGATACGGAATCAACATGCAAGGTTAGCTCTCTCCAACTTTCCTCAGAAAGCCAAAATGAAGGTTCTTCTGGAAAATGAAAACTGGGCTTTTATAATTGATGAGGAACATGATAACAATACATCTTTTAAATCCTGAAAATGAGGACACCTATCATTGGCATAAGATACCTCTGGTTGACTTAACAAACAGGAAAATCAAGGAGCTTATCCATGGGATTGGATTTAAGGTAGAATGGAGCATAATGGTTTGGAGTAGAAGTCTCAAGCCAAGTGCTAGCTTTCTGTTGGGATCAACTATGTTGAACAAGCTTCGCACAATTGATAGACTGAATTATCGGCCCCTGCTCAAAACCTATGTTTTATATAAGTTAGAGGATGAAACTAGAGCCCATTTATTCTTTCAATGTAGAATTTCCAAGCAAATAATGAAAAGGATTACTGAACTATGCCAGAATAATTGACATTATATAATGGATACAGAAGAATCCAATACATATGGAGGATAAGAAAGCCTATTTAGTGGCAATGACTACTTGTTTTGATGAGATTTTAAAAGAAAGGAACTCCAGGAGATTTACAAGGTAGGAGAACTTAACCACGTTGATAGCCTCAACATTAGCAAGTATAAGAGAGCAAGTAATCATCAACCAATTTGTAAAGAAATGCAGCAGAACACTGGTAATTTCATAGAGAATCTAAAATTCTCTATGAAATTTTGCCTTCCAATTCAATTTAACTTCATTCTCTTAGTAATTTATCAATCTGAAGTATAGAATTGGGGGTGCAGTATAGCGTGCTTGGTGAGGTACTTTTTAAAGTGTCATCCTTTTTAATTCAATTTCATTATTCATAATATATTTACAAATTTTACTTTCTCAAAAAAAAAAAAAAAAGGATAACCTGACAGCAAACTCATTCATAGTTTCACAAAGAACTACAATCAGTCTATTATATCAAAGATATAAACGTGAATATGATGCGAAGGTTCAAGATGATAATTCAAAGCGCAGGCAGAAAAGAGCAACAGCTCTACCCAAAAGATCATAAGATCTACTTTCAATTCTTGGGGAGACGGACGATGAGAAATACCCGATTTACACGACTGGTAAGGAGGACATAAATTTGAAACCTTTTCTTCATCTCAATAATGTTTAACATCTCAGCCAACTTTTAGGTCCAACACTATGCACCCTTTGCACGGCAATGATAGATCTGGACAGCCGAACAGGGTCAGTAATTGAAGGAAATCCGAAAAATGGAGAATATTCCTATGTCTTTTCCATGCCTTCATACAACACCGGTTAATAGTGAAAACAGCTTGGAATGTGAAGTCTTAAACAGGTTCATAGAGGCCCAAAATGTGGCCATCCAGACAACGCATGGCCGCAACCTGATTTAAAAAAAAAGTAATTTGCATGATACCTCTAGTTTTTATGCATGAAAGATTTCAGGATCTGTCTTGGATATCATTCAGAGATGATTACCTTTCCATGAATTTCATACTTGATGGGGCCATCAAGCTCGCCGCCTAAGGACATTAACTTTGTCACCGTACTGTTAATATCATTCACCGTGCAGGATAGCATGGAAGAGTAGCCTTTCTGCAAAACATGTTCACTATAAAACTGGATTAGAAACTAAAACAAATTCAAAAACTATAGCAAGAGAAATAAAGATTACTTGGGAGATTGCATTAGAGCGAGCTTAAGAGGTCCCAATTGAAGTTCAGCCCAGCGAAGAGTGCACACATTAATAGTAAAATCCAATCCCTGCGAGTAGATACGAGTGGCTGTAGGGACGTCCTTGTGTAGCTGTAGTATCCACCTAGACGACGCGGCCGCCCCCATCAGCCAAGGGTAAGAAGAGTTTGCAACGACAATGGAGGAAGAATGTTGATTCAAAACGCTACAACGATGACAATTCCTTACCGCTCGGCCCAAGTCCAGACGCTTTTTATGTTTTTTCCATTTTCTTGGAATTAGTCTCTGCCTTGGTTTACGTAAGTTACTCTTTCTGTTTTCCTTAGATACCAGTTATTTGCACAATATTAGTTATTAGTCAAAACATGATCACTATAATTTATTTAGTAATATTTTTAGTTGATTTACTTTTTAAATTATTATAAAATAAAATCTATTATAAAGATAAAATTATTTTTAAAAGAAAAATTATTTCACAATAAATATATTTTAGCTCTTAAAATTTTTTAATTGACATGATCTCAAAAAAATTTTAATTATTTAATACATTAAAAATGCTAAAATTTTATTTTAAATACATACTTTAATAAGTTTTATTTTATCTTTTTTAGTAAATAATTTTATTCTTAATTTGTTTTCCAAGTTATTTAATAAAATATTTTATTTACTTATCCATTATTAATAAACTATCATGAATTTATTGTAAACATTTATAACATAAAAATTAAAAATAGTAAATATTTTTATAGCATTGATTATCATCATCATTTGTATGATAAATTAATTATTAAATATTCATAAATACTTATATTAATTAAAATTTTAATTGTGATTATAATATAAGATCTGATATAATAAATATAAATTTTATGATAGATGTAAATCATAATTTTTATTTTTATAATTAATATTTTATTAGTAATCCATATTTATTAATTAATAGTTTATAATAAATTAAATTAAATTAATAACTCTATTTATCAATAAAATTAACTTATCTTTAAGTATTATCTATCTTATTTATTATATTTAGTGATAAAATATAGATATTTACAATCAAACAATTTTAAAAAACTAAAAACATCAAATGAATATTAAAAAATTGGAGAAAAAGAGTAAATAAACCAATCATGTTTTTTTTTCATTTTAGGTATTTATTATATATATATATAGGTATTTAGATAGATATAGTTTTATTATAGTTTTTATGGTATTTTCTTCTTATATGGAGTTAGTATTTTTTTATGTTTCTCTCTTCTGTTATATATGGAGTATTTCTCTCTTCTATAATGGAGAGTTTCCTTCACCCATTGATAATTTTGTGTTATTTACCTTAAAAGGGTTTTTATACTATATTTTAGATGCCAAATTATTCTAATGTTATCATTGGCGTAGAGTTTTGGTTTCAAACCTTTGGTTGTGGTTTCCATCTAAAAAATGAAAGCTTTCTACAAGAGAAAGACAAATCAAAATTCCTATATGGTGTTGTACCATTGCTTTGCATGGTACACATAAGAGTTTTGGTGAGGATTCTGAAATGTTTATAGTATGTAGGAGGGGTTGAGTTTCTTCTGCCCTTTCTTGCTCGCACTACATGTTGTTGCCCCAGTCACGTGGGTCTTGTATCACTAGTTTTCTTTGCCCGATCTTTGTAACAAGACAATTCACAACATCATATATGTTAACATCGTTATTTGACTTGGTAAGCTCACAACAAATGTCATATTCTCTCACCAGTGTGTTGTCAATGCTAATTTATCTTCAATAATCAAGTCATCTACTTCACCATGCTTAGTTTTCTTAATTCTGAAGCAGCTCTTTAACCCTCGTACTAGCTCCGTTTTCAATGCTTGATAATTTTTTTTGAAATACTCAAAATATTTTTAAGATGCTCTTGTAGTTCATTAAGTTATTTTTAATTATTATTAATTCTTGGCCTATTTTTACCTCTGGTTCTTCTTTTTCAACTTTTGGGTTAGTAATTTTGATAGATTTATCTAATTCAATTCTTGATTTAATAAATCTAATAGGTTTTTGTAATCTTAAAGACTATGATCTGAGTATTTGTCTTTTGATTGTTTATTTTCATATAAAGATAATCTTTGAGCAAATGAGGTAGATTCGTAAAATTAGATTAGGTAATTTATTTCTAGTAATTTTCGAAGATTATTTCTTAAACTGGTAGCTACTTTTGCTACGTCATTAAATGATTGATCAATAAATTTTTTATCTGTATTTTTAAATTCAAAGCTACGATGTGAATTAGTTGACGCATAACTAAGTTGATAAGTAACAGAAAAAGGATATTGACCATCAGTCATTAAATTTTCTCTATAGAATTTATAAACAACAGTAATTTTCTCATTTAGGTTTTAAGATTGTAAGAGAATTCCTAATTTTAAACGAGTGTTAAATTTTATTTTTCATAAACTAAATTACCATTCATTACTCCTATTATTTGATCATTTAAATTATTCATTCTTTCATCAATGATAGCCATTCTTATTGGTGAATCTATTCCTTCTTGAAAAGTAGATTTTAGTAATATTTGAATAGTAGTCAGATGTATGTATCCTATTTTATTTCTTTTATCTTCTGAAATTTTTTGTAATTGTTTACAAATTTGTTCCTGATCTATGAGGCTGATACGAATATGTCCATTACAATGATCTATTCTTATAGGTGTTTCACGTACTATTTTTCCAAGATAAATAATATTTTTTTCTTTTTATTAGATTTTTAAAAGGATGATAATTGATTTCTTGCCCTGCTTTAAGATTCAAATTTGTTTTAGCTATTTGTTTTTGTTTTTCATTAGATAATAGAGTATTGATATGATCTATTAGATTCGGTTAAATCTAAAGTGTCTATATCTAATATATTGTTTAGGTTTATTTATGTCATACTAGTGAAAAAGTCTTTGATGTTTTGTTAATATATTGTATGAATTTTGTAAGTCTTGATTAATATGAATTATAGAGATTAGTTACATTTTCAAATCTTTCTTTAATAGGTAATAATCCATTGTTATTTATGAAACATTGTAAATAATTATATCTTTCTTCATAATACTCTTTTTCAGTTTTATATTTAGATACTAAACTTTCAAAATATATAACTTCAATATATAATTAATTACAGAGAGTACACGAGGTAACATATATGCGTATGATAATGATTTTGAAACCTAATATAAAGTTGTTTTAATTCTGCTTTTTCTTGACTATATAAGTTAGTAGGATTTTGAATAATATTATGAAATTTTTGGAGAGTAGTTTCAGAAGTATGAATAGAGATAAGAAAGTTATAATTTAAGTAAACATTTTAATACATTTCTGACAAATTTTTGTTTTAGTTTCGACATGCATAATTAATAGATATATAGATCTACCAGTAGCACAAATAGGCATAATTTAATAAACTTTGTTAAGAAGAAATTGCATAAAAATAGGTCTAAAATTATAGGTCATACAAGCATTACGGAAATCCATATGAGTAATTGAATCGAGATAAATAAAACTAACATATAAAAATACTAAGATAGGTTGAAGGTAATACATGAGTATTAACGAAAGATAGATAATAATTGATGAAAAGACAAAAACATTAGTAATCATACCAGTATTTCCCATTTTTTTTATCGCCAATACATAGGTTTTAATAAGATAGAGAGACAGGAATAGAAAAGTAAGATTATTTAATAATGTTTTAGTTGCTATACATATAGTAGCTCCTGTATCAATATATGCATTAACTTGTTTATTCTGTA
>JAOQMS010000179.1:30289717-30316145 GCA_027563885.1 Erythroxylum longipes | reverse complement strand
AATTCATAAATTTATTCTATACAAGATTAAATACTGACATATGAAATAATTAGTCATTCATCATATTTAAATAATAAATAAACAAAATATAATAATTTATTTAAAAATTAGAAGAAGTGCTTCATTTTATATGTTTAAGCTATAAACAAATGGTTCTCTTATAGATAGATATAGGTATATATATAAAAAAGCATATCTTATTAGATTTCCCGGAAACCTTACACCAGAAACTGAAACTGCTTACGCAAACAAAGGGAATGCACAAGCGACAAGAGCATGACGTGTCATGCTGTGATTGCAAGGTTCTCAAAACGATACCGTTTCTCTCCTCGAAAGCTCCCCTTCACCAGACTACAACGTAGTTTCAGTTCTCTCTCATCAAGAACTGGACCACTCTGAACAAATAGAATCTAAACTCATATATTTATTTTTATAAATCTATTTAGATATATCAATCTACGCTAACAATATCTATCTATCTATATATATATATATATGTATACACACACCTATATGATTCACTGAGTTTAATCCATTAAAATTCATACATAGAATTAATTTCTGGTAGGTGTCTCTGGTAAATTTTCTGCTTTCACTGTTTCTTGTAATCTTGCGTGTTTTTGTTTTTGTTTTTCTGGTTTCTTGGGAAATGTAATGATTGTTGAGATTCAGATCTTACTTAATTGGTTTGGTGGGTCGGAGTTGCTTTGAGTTGAAACTTTCTTTACAACTGTTCTTTTCGTAAATTTGAAGGGTTTGATTCAATTTCTCCTGTCCCTTTCTGTGATCACCATTTGGTACTGGTCTGCTTAGTGTGTTGTGATCTTCTTGTGTTACCTTTTTTTCATTGCCAAAATTTTAATGCCCATTTGGTGGGTTTTGGTTTTCTTATATAAAGCTTCAATCTTTCAGTTTCCATATACCACAGTCAGATTTTCGTTTTGTGTTTTGACTGAAGTTTGTGTATTCTCAGGTGATCTGATCTTAGTTGGGTTTTCACATTCTGTAGTTGGGTTTTTGTTTCTTTGAAAGTTGGAGGTTTGTGGGATATTTTAAGTTTCTGATTTTTGGTGTCTCTGTCATTGGCTTCTAGCTTCGAAGTTGAATTTCATTGGTCATGATTCTTTGGTCTTTTCTTTCTTGCTGTTGTGAGATTCAGATCTGAAGTTCCATGTTTCTCTTGTTTGATGGGTCACAGTTTAGTTACATTGAGGCTTTCTTCAGTACTGTACTTTTCGTGGTCTTGAAGATTGGTGATTTGGTCACTCTCATTAATCTCTTATCACTAAGTTGGTACAAGTTGATTCTGATGATGCTGTGTTTCTATTGGTGTTAAGAATTTGGATTTGGTTGATTGAATTCAATTGGTTTTCTTGTATAGAACTTTAGATCTTTTTGTTGCCGTGTTCCATGCCAATACTGAGATTTTCTCTTTGACAACCTTTTTCTCATCAACCTATAGTTTCACATTCTTTGGTAATTATTTCTTCTTTTCAGTCGCAGTTGAAGTTTATGTGACAATCTGTTCCATGATTGAGTGTTCTTGTTCTTGTTCTTGGATTTTTTGTTTTATTTATGAATTTTGATGGTAGATCAAGTTGTCTAGTTGTCTCAAATTATATCTCTTGGTATTTAGGAAGTCAAGAACCATGGCTAAGGAAATGACCAACGGTGATCACAGCTCTTCAACAAAACCACCTCCAATGCCATCTCCTTTAAGATTCTCCAAGTTCTTTCAGGTACAATCAGCACATTTTGTGTCTCTTTATCTCTTTGTCTTTCTTGATCCTTATTCAGATATGGATGTTCGATAATTGGCAAGTTTATTCCCATCTTAGTCTTTTTTTCTTATTGGTAGGAGCATGAATAATTGAACATCCAGTTCCTGCTCTTGTTGATATTTTTTATGCCCACATCAATAAATCCTGATAATGCGCTTTTATATTTATTGCGAGCTTCAGAAGCGCCAATTCATGTTTTCAGTAATGTAACCAAAACAAATAATTCAAACATGAAATTTGTGTGATTTTCGTAAATGTTGTTAGTGAACATATTGTGATTGATATTGAATAACTAAGACTGTATTATTATCCTTCCTGAACCATTTTCCATGCAGATTCTACAGAGTTTGTTTTTGTTTCTTCTGTTCTGTATTGCTAATTATTATAGAATTTCCAATCACCTTGCCCTCGACACTTACCTTGACCAATTGTATACTTTGCTAGGTTTTATTTTTTAATTCAATGTCTTGAAGCTTGCTGCAATTTGTTGATAGAAGTCATGGATATATGTGCTTCCTGTCCATGATCTTATATAATATGTTGCTTTGGTGGCAGTCCAATATGAGAATTTTGGTCACTGGAGGTGCTGGGTTTATTGGCTCTCACCTTGTTGACAAGTTGATGGAAAATGAAAAGAATGAGGTAATCACCTTTTTCATTTAATTTAGAAAAGCAGCGCGGTCTTGTGTATTTGGCGCTTTTTCTTTGGTTACCAGATTGTGTAGAAATTCTAGATGAAAATTAACAAAAATTAAACAGAAGTATAGCATATTGAATTCCATGCTGCGATGTACACATTAAAAGAAAATTATATACGTGGCTATTATACAGTTCTAATCTCTGTTTTTCCATGTTGCAGGTGATTGTTGTGGATAACTTTTTCACTGGCTCAAAGGACAATCTGAGGAAATGGATTGGTCACCCCAGATTTGAGTTAATTCGACACGGTAAAACCTTTTTTAAAGGGCTCAATAGGCTTCACTACTCTTTCTCCTCAAGAGTTGCTAAAACTCACTGGCTTTTATATGCGACTTTCTGTTGATTCTTCTATAGATGTCACTGAGCCATTGTTGGTTGAGGTTGATCAAATTTACCATCTTGCTTGCCCTGCTTCTCCTATCTTCTACAAATACAATCCTGTAAAGGTATGTTTATCGGTGAATTTTTCTCCTGTTCGTTTCTCATTCTCCTCGTAGTGTAAGCTTTCATGTGGGAGCAGATATATGAAGCTTTTTACCTTGTTCTGATGATGTGGGCCATTTGGTCTTTTGACAGACCATAAAGACAAATGTGATTGGTACCTTGAATATGTTAGGACTTGCCAAGAGAGTAGGAGCAAGGTTTGATTTTTACCTCTATGTGTTCTACTGTGGCCTTCAACATGCTCTTATGCTACTGATACCATAACAAATAACAACAGGATTTTGCTTACATCAACTTCAGAGGTGTATGGTGATCCACTAATCCACCCTCAGACTGAGAGCTATTGGGGAAATGTCAACCCTATTGGTAATTTCAGTATTCAAAACGTTGAGGATCATATTTTAGTCCACAGGATGGCTTATGGATCACGTTCACTGTTATGGAATTCATTGTTTGAAATGGAAGTCTGATTTTGCAAGCTATAAGTACTACATGTTAGCATGCTGCATAATTTCCCATTGCTTGTATTACGAGTAATTCTACGACAACCAGTGTTAGAAGGTACTTATCACCGGTATTGAAAAAATCTTGCAGGAGTTAGGAGTTGTTATGATGAGGGAAAGAGAGTGGCTGAAACGCTAATGTTCGATTATCATAGGCAGCACGGGATAGGTAGGTGGCTCCTTCCCCTCTCTAATTTTTGGGTCTATTTTCTGAAGTCTGAATGACGTGATGAATCATCATATGTTTCTCATTTCTCAAACTCGAACCATCATTTCACATGTTTTCTAAATGCTTTATGCTGTCTCAGAGATCCGAATTGCCAGAATATTCAACACTTATGGATCCCGTATGAACATTGATGATGGGCGTGTGGTCAGCAATTTTATTGCGCAAGCAGTTCGGTAACGAATTGAACGAACCTTTAATATTGACAATTTAGATCTTCTTTTATCAGTGGCTCTTTGTTTGGTTTCAACTTATTCTTGCTCTGCCAATAATACAGTAATGAGCCTTTGACTGTTCAAGCACCTGGAACCCAAACCCGGAGTTTCTGTTATGTGTCTGACATGGTAATGCAAGAATTTTGACTTGACTTTCGATTGCTGCCACAAGTTCGTTGAAATCATAATCACTTCTCAACTTCTGATTTTGATTGATGAAGGTTGATGGCCTTATTCGACTTATGGAAGGAGAGAATACTGGACCGATTAACATTGGAAATCCAGGTACTAAACTTTAACCTATGTTGTTCTTTCAAGATATTCATTTGGAAAACAGAGAAGTTAGTACGATTATTAACTGAGGCACTGGTGTTTTAGGTGAATTCACTATGCTTGAACTTGCAGAGACTGTCAAGGAGGTCAGTGTTGAATTGCCTGTTAACTCCATTCATATTCTTTCTTTAAAACAAGGTTACTGAATAGAAGTTTGATGACTTTCCATTGGCAGCTTATCAATCCTGATGTGGAGATAACAATGGTGGAGAACACACCCGACGATCCTCGTCAGCGAAAGCCAGACATCACGAAGGCGAAGGAGCTTCTGGGATGGGAACCAAAGATCAAACTACGCGACGGGCTTCCCCTCATGGAGGAGGATTTCCGGCTGAGGCTCAGAGTCCCTAGAAGAAAGTGAGAAGGGGGGTGTTTCCATTTCTAATTCTCTGAAAACTCAAGTCATACACAACTGGTTCTTGTGTCCATTTCATAGTCTCCTTTGGTTCTTTTTCCCTGTATTTTCCTACGACTACTTGATGATCCAAGAATAATCTTATACCATCTATGCTGGATTTCGTTATTATAGGGAGAAATACCTTCATCTCAAGGCCTGATCAAGAGTTTTGTATCTGAGTACTTTTTTGGTTACATCTCAACTTCTCAATAGAGTTTCTTTGGGATTGTTTTTGGACTTTTTGGTTCTTTATATACTTTAATTAGTTTCCTCTTAGTTCAGAGATCAATAAACCAAATATGTATTATTAGTTAGAAATGCCAAATTTTCTTTTGATCATTCGGAAACAACCTTATACACTAGACCTTTATGAATTTCACGTTTAGCAGGATTTTTTATTGGGTCGTCATTATTGTCGTGGTTAGAAATGTCAAACTAATTTCTAATTTTGTGCTGACCTACTTAACTTGTTGGCATGGCTAGGAATGGAAAGTTATTTCAGATTCAAATTTGATAATTTTTTTTGAATATGATCAATAATAATAATTTTTCTTGAGTTTGACCTAAATTTAACATATAACGTATAATTAGATCGAAGATGGTGTTTTTTTTTTTGAAACGGAGGAACCCGTAGTTACTTTTCTTTTTATGCACATTGAGCAAACTTTCAGATTAATGTAATAGGCTGTAAATTACGCTAACCAGGTACTTTGCACTAAGCAAGTTTTGTACGATAGACTCGATCGAGAGAGTGTAAGTAGGAGGATTCAAATATAAGACCTTTTGACCCTATACTCTTTGATTCTAGCAACCATATTCATGTTTGGATTTTAATTGTTTTTAATTGGCTTCAATTTTATAGGCATCATATTTGATTTGAGTTATTATGAATTTTATGTCTATATAAATTACTTAAAATATAGTTTAATACTTTTTAGTTGAGTAAATTCTTTTTATATGTAATTAGAATTCGATTTAAATTTGTTTGGATTGACATTCAATGTTATTTTAGTCTTAAAATTTTTAAAATTCAAGACTAAAAATTCAGAATTTTATCGATTTAAATTTACGGTGTTAGCTTTTAACAGATTGAACAAAAAAAAGCCAAGCATATTCATTACTTCGTTGCATTAACGAGAACTCGTTGAATATCTTGTTGATGGACATTCCAGCAATTGTCCACGTCAATCCTCATCATCATTGTTCATGTGCAGAACAAGTTTGGTTTTTGCTTATTCCTCTGTTCCTGCTCCTGATTCCACACAGGTTTTTGTCCTGATTTAGTCCCGTCAACCGTATTTTCGATTTCCTCTTTTCTTTATCACTTTTTTTTTCTCGTTCTCATTGACGATTCGATTACGTCATGAAAACAAATTGTTGGTATGATTAGCTTCCTGTTTTTGAAAACGCATTTTCATGTGCAATATTAAATGGGATTTATTGTACCAAAACGTGTTGCTTTCTTGGTCGCACTCTGATGTTCTTTGAGAAAGTGGCGGAACATTTGAAGAATAATCCCACTTGTGTGGGGCTCACTGACTTTGTACACAACTCTCAGGTGGGTCCGTGTCAACCGACTGCCTCAAAGAGGCTGTCTCTGTCTGCTCTTCTCTCTCTTTTCCGGAGCAGAAGCAAAACTCAAACCTGAGTCTCGTTCACACTCACTTCGACATCAGATTACAGTAACTTACAATCCTGACCTTGAGATTCATACTTGGGCAACTGGGTTGTTACTGTTTTTGTTGATTGGCCTCTCTTGCACCTGAAGTCGATGAGTACTCACAGAGCTAGCAGCTTAGACGTCGTCTTGGTTGAAGAAGCCAAAGTCCCCGGCGACCCATCTGTCGTCACCGTGAATTGTCCTGACAAGGCTGGCCTGGGTTGCGATCTCTGCCGGATCATTCTCGAGTTTGGTCTTCGAATTTCTCAAGCAGGTGCACACTCGTTTATGTAATCAGAAGTTGTAAAGCTGTTATGTTTAGGTTTTTTCAGATCTTTTTCGAATGTGGGTCGATTAGTATGTCAAAAGTTATTTCGAACGTTGCAGACTTTTCAACCGATGGAAGATGGTGTTACATGGTATTCTGGGTCGTTCCTTATTCTGTTACACACAGAGTTCGTTGGGAAAGCTTGAAGAACAGGCTGTTTTATGCTTCTCCTTCATGTCTGGGTTCGTTGTGTTTCGATCAAAGGTACAATGATCCTCAGCCAAACGCGCTGTACTTGCTGAAGTTTTGCTGTTTTGACAGGAAAGGATTGCTTCACGGTAATTGGGAAATGGCATTAAATTCGATATTGTTCTTGTTTTGTTTGTTCAAAGAGAAAAATACTAATGTGGTTGTGTCTTTTTGCAGAGGTTACAAAGGTGATTAGTGAATTAGAGTTTACAATTGAAAAGGTAAAAGTGATGTCAACACCTGATGGCAGAGTTGTGGACTTGTTCTTCATCACAGATAGCATGTGAGTATTGTTCACTTTAATTGGTGGATTCTCTTTGCTTTTTTCTTTCAACCTTGTTGTGTCTGCAATTCTTCTTGATTCCTACAATTTGGAAATTTTTGTGATTTTATGAATTTTAGTGTTCTGAATTCACTGTTTCATTATCTCCTTGAATGCTATATCTGCCCATATTCTCAATGATTAATGTTTGTCTATTGTGTTGTTATTTTGTCAAGTTTCCAACTGAAAGGATTCATCTTTGCAATGTCCTAATCTCAGTTTTAAAAATCTCGTTCTTAGTCAAGCAAGGTTCAATGAAATCCAAAGTTCGCTTCAATTCCACTTTCGTATATACGGACCCGAGCCAACAGCTTAGGTTCTTGCTTTTGTGAGGTTTTCAGATATGCTATTTTCTGATAATGCACAGTATGGTGGTGCACAGCTACTAGAAACCATTGATTACATTTTAGTTCAAAGTGATATTTGTTGTTGCAGGGGACTTTTACACTCAAAAGAAAGGAGAGATGACACATGTTCCTGCCTGATTAATCTTTTCTCAAAGTATTGTATCAGCTGTGAACTTCAATTGGCTGGGCCTGAATATGAAAGCTTGCAGGCTTTCTCTTCTCTTCCTCCTACTGTTGCCGAGGAATTGTTTAGTTGTGGGCAATTGGAAAAGGAGTCTGACAAGAACACACTTGAAAAAGATAAAACGACACCAAGTAAGGTGTCTATTACCGTGGACAATCTTTTGAGCCAAGCTCATACATTGCTTCAAATACAATGCATCGATCAAAAGGGCTTATTTTATGACATCTTGAGAATTTCAAAGGATTTCAACATCCGGGTACTTTGCTCATCCACTTTGTATGAACTATGATTGACATTGTTTAGACGCTCTATCACATTTATCCTAGCTATCTTGGAGGATTTTAGGTGAATTGAGTGTGCCATTTCTGCTATGAACTGGCTTGATAGATGTTTTAGCCGTATGGGGTGCGTCTTAATTAACGTAAAAGATCGGTGAAATTAGTCTTATGGTAGTTTCGTTTGGTTGTTTGTTCTTTTGGTCCATTGTGGTAGAGTTGAATGTGTGCCTTACTTCAATCAAAACTTGCAATTTATATTTTACCAATGTATTGCTTGTCCTCATTTAGATAGCTTATGGAAGATTTGCTCCAAGTGTAAAAGGGTCACGCAACATGGACCTCTTTATTCAACTAAATGATGGGAGGAAAGTCCTAGATACCAAGTTTCAGCTCCATCTATGCTCTCGACTGGAGGAGGAGATGCTCAATCCTTTGCAAGTAGTTATCGCCAACCGAGGCCCCTATACGGAACTTTTGGTTGCTAATCCTGTTGAGCTATGTGGGAAAGGAAGACCCCGAGTTTTCTACGATGTCACTCTGGCTTTGAAGAAGTTAAGAATCTGTGTATTGTTGGTAACCACTTCATGTCTCTGCTAAACTTTTGTGTTTCAGTGTATTCATATTCTTCCTGCACAATTTGACTAACCCTCCTTATTACATAGGCCGAAATCGGAAGGCATTTGACTCACAATCGCGAGTGGGAAGTCTACCGATTCGTGTTAGACGAGAACTGCGAATTTTCCTTGGATAGTAATCAAGCCAGAAATCAGATTTTGGACAAAGTTAAAAGAACATTGATGGGTTGGTGACTGGTTAAGGATAATGGTTTGGTTCTAGATATGCCAATGGCATTGCGTTGAAGTCTCTCTGATGATGGTATGCTTGGCCTATTTGAACTTGATAATCTTATAAGCAAATGTACATATATGTTGATTGTTATAGTTTATTTTCCTTTTATTTAGGATTTCTTTTTCTTTTCATTTATGGTGCAAAAACAAAATTTATCAAGTGTTGGGGTGACTTTTGAGAGTGTTTTAAGTTTTATAAAGTTTAATGCACAAAAGTTTACTGAAAAAGGACACATAATTTTCTGAAATTATTTTACCATTTGGGAACTTGATGTTTCGGAATTTGTGTTACAAATGTTTGTTTCCGTTTATATTTTTTATTTTAACCAAAAAAAGTGAATTTTGTTTTTTCGTAATTTGATTTACTCTCAACTAGATATATATTATTTAATTATTTAATATAATAATTATGAATATTTTTCTTTAATATATATATAATTAATTAAAATTATTAATAATTTAATTTGACAAATATTTCATTTAATTTTTGTAGTTAAACTTAATTAATTAAATTAAAATATCTTCAATATATATATAATTTAAATAAAATTTTGATTATTAATAAATACTATATAAGAAATTAAAATATATTTAATTAATTAAAAATATTTTACTTTTAAATTTTATCTAATATGTTATTATCATTAGTAATAAAACATAATTACATCAATAATCCAACATGTTATTATTTTTATTTAAAAGAAAAATAAAAACAAGAAAAAACAAAAGCTAAAAACATAATGAAGTAAATAGAAATGAAACCAAACATAGGTGAAATCAAGTGGGCCCAAATTTCTTCCTTAAGTATTCAAAATAATAAAGAATTGACCTAAATGAGTCTTTTTTTAATTCAAATATGGTATAAAGCATTCGATCTTTTCAATTTTTTGTCTGAAGTTGGAGTTAGGCATGAATTTGATTGGATTTCTAATTTTTGGACCCTTTTTTTTGGGTTTTTTGGCTTTTAATTTGGATTTTTTAATAACTATTTAAATGCTCGTATGAAAGTCTCTTTTAATCATTTGAATTACTCTTATCACTTCCTATTTTTTAAAACAAAAGGTTTAACCCAATCTAATTTGGAACTAATTAGTTTACTTCATAAATAAAAACAAATTTAAATTTAAATTTTATATTAATATTCTTCTACCTAATTAGCAATAATAAATACCATTAAAAAAAGCGAAATGAGATTTAGCGCTTGCCAGCTCATGCAACATCATAAAACTACGGATATACGTACAGCTAATATACAACTACTCGAGACTAAATCCACTCTCTCTCTCTCTCTCTCTCTATTTTTCTTTTTATGTATATATATAAATATAGGAAATATTTTAAGTACTGTACTTTGGGTCCTTTTTTCTCTTTATGTTCCTTAAAACCATGAGAGCTCACCGAAGACACTAGAGGCTAGTCTAGCCGGATATTCTCTGCGTCGATCACTTGCTATGTCCACCTTCAGTCCCTCGCGGAGCAGCCACGGGAGCTCCAGATTTCACCAATTCGGTCTCGTTGGTAGCACTTCTAGACTGAGATCGTCGGCGCTACGGAAGCCGCCGGAGCCGTTGCGCCGCGCCGTCGCCGATTGCCTGTCATCTTCATCCGGTGCTGCTTCCTCTCACCACGGTAGTCCTGCGACGGTTCTCAATGAAGCTTCTAGAACTCTGCGAGTAAATGGCTCTTTTCTCTTCTTTCTTCTTACTCTTGTTTGGATCTTGGCTAGATGGATTTGAACTGCGAGGTTGCGGTTGTTGATTTGAGATTTATTGCGTTAAATGATTTGGAGAATTAGCTTGCTTTGGGACTCTAGTGAGTAGATTTTGATTTGAGCGTCGAAGAATCTGGTTCTGTTTGGTTCAATTCGTTGTTTCTTCGAAGCAAAAGCGTTTGTAGTCCATAAATTGGGATGTTGTTGCTGGAAAGATGTTGTATGTTAGTGCATTGAATATGTTGACATTATTTCTTCTAGAAAAACTCGCAATGGGAATGGTTCTGAAACTGTCGGTACTTTCCTTCACACTCTTATGAGTGAGATAGATGCATGGAGCACTCTGAGTATTGGGAATCTTAGTATAAACGTTTTGGGACTTTATTTCCATTCTGTTCGTTAACTGAGTCTGCTTGTCACGTCTTAAATATCTTCCCACATTGAAGTAATGCCCCCTCCTACTCCAATCTATCACTCTTGATCTTGGCCAGTTTCAGGTGGTCAATCTATTGCTTGGTTTTGTATTGGGTATCAGTTTGTAGAGTGCCAATGAATGAATAAAGATGATAACCTCTAACTAGTGCAGTATGCACGAGACTCGCTTTTGGATCTTACAACGGTAGTTTCATGCTTGGGCAGGATTATTTGGCGGCCCCACCAACAACTGACTTGTCTTATAATGTTATCTTAGAACATACTATTGCTGAGAGGGAGCGCAGGTAAATGTGATATTTCCTTTTGGATTATTTTGCAAGTCTCTGCTCGATAGATACAAGAGAAGTCATCATTGTTGTTCTTCTGCTCTTATGGATTTCTCAATTTACATGAATGTTTGATTAACTGGCCTAATCACTTCAGCAGATAATTTATATACTATGGAAGCGACATTATTTGGTTTAGTTTTGAGTATGGGGATTTTCATTGATTCACTTGATGACTTTAATGCGTGTTAGTTTTGGCACGTTTCATGACAATTGACTTTGATAAGCCTGTCACGTGAAAGATACGAGTTCTAATAGTGCATCAGATGGGAGGGTATTCTAATATTTTAGGCACTGTAATGCAATAGCAAAAATATGAATTGATGGATCTTCTAATATCTCCCTTGTGCGCAACAAAGTGTTTTTACTTTTCCAGTTACTTTAGGTAAATTAGAGTAATGCTGTTTATTATTTTGCCGTTTATTGCTGACGTGGCTGTACTTTCAACAGTCCTGCAGTTGTGGAAAGGTGTGTGACACTTTTGAAGCGGCACCTTCTGCGGTGAGTTTGTTCTACAGAATTTTTTTCTTCAATTGTTTTCTTGAACAAAGAAGTTGAATGATCATGATGTTAGCTCTCTTTCTGGATTATTTGCATGAGATTGGAGTTACTAGCTGATCATGTTAAATGTTCTTGGAAAGCATTTTTTGAATCATTTCAGCTACTGAATAAGATAAATTGATTTATCTGTTAATTATTTCTTATCGAGTACTTATTTAGAATGAAGGTGATGTGGAATTTATGAAATAGTCTGCTGGTTCCTTCAATACCTATAATGCAATTCTTTCTGGTGTTCATTTCATATCCCATCGTTCTTTTCCTGCAGGTACAAACCCTGCGAGGAGACATTGCTTCAGATTGATAGGTTCTGTATGAGTATTGTTACCGAATGTGAGGGTAACCTAAATAGAAGATCATCCCCATGGTCACAATCTCTAAACCAACAATCTATTGCACTGACATCATCCTCAAATTCGTCACCTTCTTTGCCAGTATCAAGTTTTGCTTCTGGGGCACTTGTGAAGTCTCTAAATTATGTTCGTTCTCTAGTGGCTCAACATATTCCAAGGCGCTTATTTCAACCTGCTGCTTTTACTGGACCTTCCTCTACATCAAGACAGTCATTGCCCTCATTATCATCTTTGTTAAGTAGATCCTTTAATTCCCAATTAAGCCCTGCAAGTGTCGGAGAATCTACAGAGAAAAAAGATTCTAATACTTTACCTGCTTCAAACTTGTCAAATATCAGTGAAGCAGATTCTTCAGAGGATCATAATTACATTGCGATGGACCTTTTGAATTGGCGTTGGGTTGGGGAACATCAACAATCATTTTTGTCAACTGAAAGGTAACTTACATCTGAGTGCCCTTCTGTCATGATTATTAATCATATTGTTTAGCTGCTGAGATATTGATTATTAGTCATTGTTTAGCTGCCAGTGACATATTCATTGTCTGGTTTGTTTGAAAATCTGACTTCAGTTTTTTCCATTTTTGTAAAAAAGTGACCGAATTTTAGACCTTCAATGTGTGAGACCACGTAATTTCCTGGAGTTGGGTGCTGCCGCTTTACTTGTAGGTGACATGGAATCTAAAATGAAGGGCCAGCCTTGGAAATATTTTGGAACAGCTGATATGCCATATCTTGATCAACTGTTGCAGCCGTCATCAGTCACAACAATTGCAAATTCAGCCTCAGCTCACTCCCACTTGAGATCAATAACAGCATGTAAACGCAACAAATCAGGATCTCACCAAATCTGGCATGTTCCTGTTACTCATTTCCATACTTGGAAACTACCTTTTCTATTAAAGATTTGTTGTCCAGAATATGCACAGCTACTTATAAATACTATTGCACATTATTTCTCAATATAACCTAATATCTCACTTTTGTAAAATTACCAAAGAATTATTATATAAGTTATCTTTCCAAAGTGATGTATTCTAGATCACCTAGATCATAGGGATGAAACCCTTTCTCCTTTCTTTGGTTGAGGCCATCCCATGCCAAATCTTGCAAACGATCTTCTCTATCAAATCAGCTGAGGGAACTGAGGAAATAATTTTCTGAGAGTTAATAATTATATGACCAGATTTGACTGGCACTTATTCCTGCTTTTGAATGTGAAACTTTTCCTGGTGGTTTATATGCAACGCTACTGCTATTTAACTTCGGTGACACATAAAGATGAATGATTTAACCTGAGACCAATAGGTTCAATATGTTTTAGACTTTTATGTAATCTGAAACAAAATGTTGCTCATAGAACATTTGCAGTGTTTATGAATTGTTAATTGTTGGTGCAGGGAGGATACACCTGTTGGTACTTTCCGTCCACGTGCTCGACAACTCTTCCAATATCGTCACTACAGGTGCAAAAGATTCTACCAATTCAACAATAATGTGTTCACTTAACCTATAGTACATGTTCTGATTATTTTGCTCAGAAGCAAGTGGTGACTTAATAACTTTTGCTAGTGGAGGATACCTTAACCAGTATTTCATAGGCTACATCAATTCTTCAATGTTTCTGTTTCTTCTAGTAAGATTATTATGCACATTTAAGTTAGGAATATCCATTTTTCTTCTGAGAAGAATAATTCTTTAGGTTCGATCTGGAATACCTGCGTATAAGACTCTGATTTCTAGTACCACCCTCATGACTCTTTAAGGCTTGCTCCTCGTCTAAAAGTAATTGTTCTTACATAGTGGTATGACATCCCGAATTTGGTTTTGGATACATAATTCTTTTCTTATGTAGGTGAAGGCATTCAATTTGATTTTTCATTAATTTACTTCTTGACAAGTTGCCTTTTCATTCATCTGGGTCCTCAATCAGCCACTTGTGTGTTCGTAAATAAAACTGAAAACCGTTATCTGCAATAACACTTCTCTTTCTCCTTGTTTTGTTTTTCAATTTAAAATCAGTGAACAGCAACCTCTACGACTGAATCCTGCTGAGATATCTGAGGTTATCACAGCAGTCAGCTCAGAGACGTATTCTACAACTCCTAATTATCCGACGATGTCTTCTAGACTAAGTAATAGCAGTAGAAAGCCACCAATTGATGTGGCTGTGAGCGTCCTTATTAAACTAATTATTGACATGTAAGTTTTTATATTGAGAAAATCCTTGCTATTATTACGTTGTGAGTAATGCTTAATTGGATTTGTATTTTTAAAAATGACTTACATTGAGCCATGAAGTACATTAAAGAAAAGCACCGTTCATAGGTAATTATAAGGAGAGAAATAAGGAAAGAATAATAATATTGTGGAAGGTTGAGTCTTCTTTGACTCTTTGACATTCACTCTTCATAGCTTCATGCATTTGAAGTTTCTTATTCGAATTCAAAGATCAAGAAGGAACATTAGATATTGGAAGGCTTAACACTCTTGGACTCTGACAAATACTCTTCAGAACATGGCGCATCAAATAACTTGTTAGTTTTCTTGATTTGAATTTAAAAAAGAAGAAGAAGGAATCTTGGACCATGGAAGGTTGAATATTTTTTAAATCTGTGAATACTATTCTTTATTCTCATTGTATTCCTTTAGTATGTTTTGGTTCTCATGGAAGAAAGACATTTATGCTTTTTAGGTATGTGCTGGACTCTGGGACTGCAGCTCCGCTTACACTGTCTATGCTTGAGGTGCTGCATTGAGAAAATATCTCTCTTTTACTTTTGTTCATGGTAGCTTCTTATGTTTTCTTTCTATCTATCATTCAGGGAATGCTCAGTTCTCCAAAACCTGTTTGTAGAGTTCGTGCTTTTGATTTAATTCTGAACCTAGGGGTCCATGCCCATTTATTGGAACCATTGATGACGGATGATACTTCTACAATTGAAGAAGAGTACCCAGAAGAAATGGTTTTTGAGAATGAGGATCAACTTGCAACAAAGGGAAAAAGGAAGGTGGACTCTGATAGCAAGTTGGACCCAATGTCAGCCATTGATACATTCGAGTCTTGGATTTTAAACATTTTGTATGAAATACTTCTTCTTCTTGTCCAGGTACAGCACCAGACAATGCAATGTACTTCCTTGATTTATCATGCTTATTGTTGAATTAAAGCATACTTCTTTCTTGATTTTTTAAATCTTTCTTTATTTCCTTTTAACTTTGATTGTATACTTCATTTCTATCTGGTATCATCAAAACTTTTGCAGACAGAGGAGAAGGGAGAATCAGTTTGGGCAGCTGCTTTAAGTTGTTTACTGTATTTTGTATGTGATAGAGGTAAAATATTGAGGAAACGATTAGAAGGCCTTGACATAAGGGTTAGTTTGTTTTTCCTTCCTATTAAGCTGCAGTACTTTAGTCTCATTTATATGGAATTCTATCAACTTTTCCCTGTTAATTATGCTACTCTCTATATGAAGAGCTTGCAAAAATTGTTAGCAAGTTATGTTAGCTTGGTTGAAGAGAGATGCTGTGGTTACTGAAAGCATTTCTAGTTTAAAAAAATTCAACTTTTGGATATAAATTTTGTTTCATCTTCTTTTATATGTTGCTTGAATTTCTGTTCTAAACAGCAGCTATTTATGTGTTCAGGTTGTCAAGTTGCTTATACACATTAGTAGGGCAAATTCTTGGGCAGAAGAAGTTCATAGGAAGTTAATTTGCATGTTAGTAAACATGCTTTATCATGTAACCGATGGACCTACAAAGGCTTCTGTGTTTCTGCTAGACCAGGTTGACTTGATTGGAGGAATTGAGTTCATTTGCTATGAGGTATGCTAATCATTCATTTCAAATATTGAGAATATTATAAAAATGCATTTGATGGGTGTTGCTCTTATTAACTGATTTAGTCCTTTACCTATATAACTTTCCTCCTTTTTCTGGCAGTATGCTCTTGCTAACTTGAGAGAAGAGAGGAGAAATCTCTATTTAGTTCTCTTTGATTATGTGTTGCATCGCATAAATGATGCCTGCAAAGCTTCAGGTGTTACAGAATATGCTGATGATGAGATTCAACCTCTTGCAACCCTACTTGCTCTTGCTGATGCACCTGAAGCATTTTATATTTCTGTTAGACTGGGAGTTGAAGGAATTGGGGAGCTTTTGAGAAGATCAATTTCAACTAAATTATCTATGTATTCAAACAACGAGCGCCTCATTCCGGTAAGGTCCATGAAGTTTGTGTTTGTGGCACCTTTACTCTGTCATTAACAACCGTACAATGTTGCAGCTAGAGATTATCCTGCATGCTGATCCAATTCTATCTTTGCAGCTCCTGGAGAACATAACAGAGAAATTTGATGCAATTATTGATTCTTTTACTCATTTAGATCAGGAGTTCTCCCATCAAATGCTGGTAACTAAGTCTTGCAAATTTCTGGAAGACATGGAGAATGCAGATCAAAGAGATGTTGTCTGGAAAGCAAAGTTCTCGTGGGCCACTTTACATTCTCTTCTTCATTCGGATAGAATTGCGTACCGCCAGAATGGCTATACTTGGTTAGGTGATTTGCTCATTGCGGAAATCAGTGAGGGAATGAATGCAGATATATGGTCCAAGCTTGAAGACTTGCATCAGAAAATTACTTATGCTGGCGTGCATGATGCTTCTGCTGCTTCTGATGTTCCGTTGTCAATTTGGCTTCTCTGTGGACTTTTGAAATCCAAGGACAGTGTTATTAGATGTGGCTTCCTGTTTATTCTAGAGAGGCTTCTCATGCGGTGCAAATTTTTGTTAGATGAGAATGAAATGCAACATTCAACTGGCATTGATGCTAGTGATGATAATTTGCATGGCCAACTTAAGAAAGCGAATGCAATCATCGACATTATGAGCAGTGCTTTATCCTTGGTGTTTCAAATAAACGAAACAGATCGAATCAACATTTTGAAGGTATCTTTCTGCATAACCTTTTTGCTTACCATCCAAACCTTATGTACAAGTTGCACATCAATGAATTAAGATGCATGTTGCTTAGTCATAAAAGTGCTTGTCACTGTCTTGAAGATATGGCAACCTTGTTACTTTTCCACTAAAACATTCTTTTGATTTTTGTTTTATGCATCATCTTCTTTCTTGTTGGTATGCAAGGGACTTATTTCTAGTACATTACATAGTCTTGCGGGAGTCTATGGTGTTGAAATTACCAGCTATTGGTACATCATGTATTAGTCTTAAGACTGCTAAATTCGTGCTATGAATATTAACCATATTATCTGGTTCAGCATGTTGATGATATTTAATATTATGTTACTTTGGGCTCCTTATGCAGATGTGTGACATATTATTCTCTCAATTGTGCCTGAAAGTTTGCCTCACAACTGCGACACCATGTGGAGAATTTGGGCACCACAGCAATGAAAAGAAAAATATTGATTCTGGTGAAGATGCCTCTGAACTTAAGAGTCAGCGGAATGAATTCTTGGAAGAAACTGATAATAGATCCGGCTATCATGTTAATGGTTCTTTGATTTGTGAAACAGCATCAATGGCAGCAATGCTTCTTCGAGGACAGGCTGTCATCCCCATGCAACTAGTTGCTCGTGTTCCTGCTGCATTGTTTTATTGGCCTTTGATTCAGCTTGCTGGTGCAGCAACAGACAATATCTCGTTGGGTGTCGCTGTTGGCAGCAAAGGAAGAGGAAATTTTCCTGGTGCTGCATCAGACATTAGGGCGACACTTCTACTTCTTTTAATTGGCAAATGTACTGCAGATCCATCAGCATTTCTAGAAGTTGGTGGAGAAGAATTCTTTAGGTGATCCTTCCTTTCCAAGCTGCAACACTTGTTGTTACATCACCCTTTTGTTTAAAACATGTCTAACATGTTCCCGCTTGTGGTTTTTGGCAGGGAACTTTTAGATGATACTGATTCAAGGGTAGCATATTACTCTTCAGCTTTTCTTCTGAAGGCAAGATACTTGCTCTTTCCACTAATGAGATTGAATTTTGGACTTTGTGGTTTTCCAGTTGATCTTGACTCAATTTGTTTTTTTTTTTTTTTCCCAGAGAATGATGACAGATAATCCTGATGAGTACCAACACATGCTTCAAAATCTTGTCCTCAAGGCTCAACAGGTAAATATTGTTTAATTGTATGCTTGAAATAATACAAAGTAATCTTTAAAGCTCAATTTAGCAGTGTAAAAGCATCAAGTATACTTAGTTCTGATGATCTAATTTTTGTCTTGGAATTTGTGGTATAATGTAAGAATAGAGTTATGCATGAAAATTTAGTTTTTCATTGCTGAATTATGAATTTAGAAATATTTCCATGGTGTCATTGATGCATGTGTTTCAGTACATTGCCGTGCTGTTAAATTTTACTATCATCGATAAAAAATGACATGGTTGCTGCATTTGCCATGTAGAGCAACAATGAGAAACTGCTGGAAAATCCATACCTACAGATGCGTGGCATTCTGCAGTTATCAAACTATGGGCTGTAACTAGTACGGAAATTGTTGTCCATCTTGGAGACGCTGCAATGTTCATTTCTATGATCTTCTTCAACATTGGCGTTTTCTTTCACTGAGCAACATTTGATGATATTTTGTGATTGATGATTGAATTAGGCTTGGTTTTAGGCGTGCATAACACAGCATTGGATTCCTAATCCTGCTAGTTTCCACCGACAGTCTCAGGGAAGCTCTGCAAATATATGTTTTGAGATCAGCTTTCGCTTCCTTTCTTGCACCAAGTGTGATTATGGATTTCCCGGTTTTACTATGATGGAGGAGAACACACTTGGAAGTTTTGACATTCACTTGAAGTTCAAAGTGTGGAAATGCCACCAAAAGTTTAGCCAGAGGACAAGATGTTCAGGAATCTTTTTGAGTTGCTTGATTCACTGAATTCTTGTCATAGCCTCTGCCACTTGATTTTGCAAGTTCAAGATTGAAAATTTCTTCAGGTACTGCAACTTATCCTTTGTCCTTGCTCTTCTTCATCCACCTATCCATCTTCCTCTAAAATATGGGTAAATGCTTTAGTTTTGCATTAGAGATTACTTGTATAATGAAACTGCTGTGAAATCTCAATGTTGCGAAAAAATTTTCTTGTTTGAACCAATTTTTCGAACATGCTGAGAGGAGGCGAGGTTGTCTCCAGATTCTCTCGATCAACACATATTGTAACCGCGTCATAGTTTCTTAGGTTCGTCTATTTATAAATTGATGTGAAATGCTCATGAAAATGGAATACACTATATCCTTCTCAAAGTTTGAAAAATATTTTACATGATTTCTCTCTTTAACCTGCTTGCAGTTGGGGTTGCGCGTTGTAAAAGAGAAGACTTTCCTGACAATTGCCGGATGATTCTTTGTTTATATACTTGTAAGTACAAGATACTTACTCTCAGGCTTCTAACATGATTGCTTGCTGGCTCTGGCTCTTTTTAACAGCCATCCTTGCAAAATAAGAAAAACTGTGGCTTGTCAACTTTTATTGCAACATGGAACACACTAAAGATTCTGTTCTGTATGGCATGTTTTAAGAGAGCATTATTTGTGGTAAGTCCACAAAGTAGGGGCATTTTGAAATTGCTCCCGGAACATTTTGTAGCTAATCTAATTCGTTTTATGCTTTTGAATAATGTAAATATGTAATTTTGCCCTCTTTTTCCCCTGCATCTCCTGCTTAAAAATTGCAATTGTTGTATCATTGGATGCTGGCTTATTCAATTATTTCTATAAAATCACCTGAATTTAATAAACATGTTTTCGTTCTTGGCTTTCTTTATTCTTGATGTGACAATAGCACAACCCCACCCGATCTTTGGAACTCTAGTGGAACGCAATCTTTTATGCATTGAATAAATGCTTTCAACCTATTCTCTCAGCAATCTTTTTCCACGAATTATTAAATATTTCAAGAAATATGTAAGTGTCAAAAAGTTATTTGTTCTAATTCTATTTCATATCAATATCTATAAAAACAAGGTTTATATTCGATTCGTTTCGAAAATTCAAGTGTGTTCCTTGATTTTCTTTTTATATTTAAATATTTGAATATAATTTAATTTTGCTACTCTTGTAGACTCATTATGTAATGTGTTGGATTTACGGAGTCTGTAACCAATAAAAACATTTAGGGAGTCAATTTTTGCGAGAGGTTTACATCATGGACTTGATAAGCAAATATACTTGTAGGTTTTAACATTATACTTCAAACCAAAATTTTAAAGTATTAAGTTTGTGGGTTCTTTAAATTTATATATTCTTCACTAGTTACGTTAATCACAATTGACATCAACAACTTGATCATATTATAGCGATTTTTTCTTGATTGAATATATTATTAAAAGAATAATGCAAGAGATTCTTTGTTTTTCTTTTTTAATAACAAAAAATAGTTGTTATCTTTTATGCAAATTAGATAGTTTTTTAGTACTTAATAATTTGTTAATAATATTTTTATAACAAATTAAGTTATGATCTAAAGCGTGCAGCCCTAATTTTCTACTTTTTAAAAGTAAAATCGATTTAATAATGAAATATATATTTAAAAAAAAGCCTAAAAGCCCTGTTGCTCTCATATCTTCAAATTCACATCATCTGAATATTTTCTTTTCCGACAAATATTATTAAAATAAACAAGAATCTAAAGACAAATTGCACATTTTAATGCTAATGTGCAAAACCTACACTATATTATAAAGAGAGATTCTAAATTAGAAATGACAGTAAATTTAGAGATGAAAATAAATTATATTGAGTATAAATATAAAAATAATTTAATAGAGTATTTACACAGAAAAAGGTTTGAATTCAGACATATTCAAGGAGTCTAAACTTATTTGTATATATATATATATACTTCAAGTTGAATTTTAAATAAAATATTTTTATACCTGAAAAATAACCAATCTGTCTTTTTAAAGTTTGGTTTATTTATTTTTGATCTTTTTTTAGGCTTAGTTTATTAACATTTGATATAACAAAATGTAGACGAATCAAAACAAGAAAATGACATTGTATGTATTTAAAATTTCGGGATTTGAATTCAAATCAATTTTTAACTTCAACTTTAAAATTAATATATATATCCCCGGAACAAATACGCATATCTTTTATCTGAGTGTCAATTTCACCGCCTCAATTAGTATGCCTTGCGGCGTCGTATTGGTTGAACCATTTGATTATAAATATGTGTTTGTATTTGAACTTTCCCGCAACTCCCTTGGCAGTTGCGCTCTCTTTTAGCTCCTCTCGTCTTCTAAGTCTTTGTCTTTGAATTCTCTCGTCTCTATCTCTTCTTTTTCATACTTTGCTCTCGTTCTCCGATAACCGTCTCGATCTTGATGATTATTGTGATCTGTTTTGAGACGATTCAGTGAAGCATGTAAGATCTCTCATTGCTTCCATCTCTTTTTTGTTAGATCTCGATCGTCAATATGTTAAGATGTAAGAAGCGATTGCAAGAAAAAAAGTTAAGCAAAAAAAGAGAAGTAACAGAGAATCCTGAAACTGATGACTGCTTTTTGTTCTTTTTCTTAAGTAAATAACGATAAATTTCTTATTTGAGAAGTTCTGATGAAGAAGGTAAGATCTCTTTCTTTTTTTTTGTTAGAACTTGATCGTCAATACATTGTGATATGAAAAGCAATTGCAAAGAGAAGAGAGCAGAAGGTGAGAACAGATGAAGGATCATGAAACTGATGCTTTCTTCATCTGCTTCTGTCAAGATCTAGAGAGATGAAGTTTGGTCTCGTAGAGAGGTTCGCGTTGGGAAAATAGTCTAGTTGAACATTTCCTCGAATTTGTTATGAAATTTTGGATTTATCGATTGCTTGTTTTTGACTCTAATTCACTGTGCAAAAGGTTTGGCGCTTACAAGAGGATAATTGCAATATGAGCGGAAACAGTAGCCTATACAGATCTAAGGTATGTCACAAAACTCAGATCATAGCTTCTGTAGATTGTTCATAAAATCTATTTTTCCAAGTTTGGAAATCAGATAGAACTCAATTTTTTGACATAGAATTCGAGAAACAGGAAATACACGAGATATATATTATCTTCTTTTTATTGCTAAGAGACTCAAACCGAGTCGTTGAGTTATTAGCTTTTTAGTTTTTTCTATTCTTCTTTATTTTATCATGCACCACCTTAATTTAACGACCCTAAGTCATTTGAAGAACTATGGTAAATTTTCTTTAAGAACTATAATTATAAACTTTAATCAAACTTCTCTTTGGCGTTCTTGTTTCCCTCCGTCATCACTTACCTTCGGAAGTTCTCTTCCTGTTCTTTCTCTTTTACCATTTATTCTTTATCCACTTCATTTCTTCTTTAATTTTGAATTTTTGATCGACCAGTAATGCTTTTACTCTAACAACTTTTTGAATAAAATTGTGTTTATTTCTATTTTTATTTTTGTTTTTGTTTTCAAATTCATTATGAATTTTTAATTTTGGTTTCTTCCGAGTTTCAAAAATTATGAAACTATAAAAAGTGGTTTTCGTTTCCTATCTCTGTTTTTTTCATAATCTGATATACTATCATTTAAATATATATTATTTAATTATTAATAAAAATTATGAATAATTTAATTCAAGATTATATATTTAATAAATTAAAATTAATTATCAATAAAAATTATGAACAATTAACGTTAACAATCAAACAGGTTTTTATCTTTATTTGAAAAAAGGATAAAAACAAAAAATTAAAGTGAAAACTGAAAACTGAAAACTGAAAACTATCCCAAAAAAATCATAAGCAGAACTAAACAGTACCTAAATTTCTTTGAGTAAAACGCGTTACTGTTTGGTCGAAGTGTAATTAGCGACTGCCCAAGGCACTTCTAAAAGAAAATAAACTGGATATGAAAATAAATTGTGATTGGCGGCAAGAATTTACGTTGAACTGTCACTCCGTGCAATAAGCACTTTGATACTCTCATTAACATTACACAAACATATCTAAGTGCCCTAAATTGATGAGAGTGACAATTTTGCCATGTCAGTAAAATCACTGGTTAAAAATGTTTATATGCTAAAGGCGTTTGTTAAATGTTTTAGAATTTTAAGACCACACGTCTTATGTCATGATTAAAGTTCTTCTAAGAAGCTACAAAAAATTGCATTTTTTGTATGTCTTTTAGAGATCATTCATTTAGTTTGTGAAGTCTGAAGCCTTTAACCAAAGCACGCCTTGTGTATAGATTGCCGAATTACTAGATATTAGTAATTTGGTTCAACTGAATTCAAGAATTCTAATATTCAGTCATTGATTTTACATGATTAATTTATAAATGATTAATTATATATAAATATTTATGTAACAGACATAAAACATAAAAAATGGGGCGTTGAAATGTATTTCAATTGAAACGAGAAGTTTTTATGTACTCATTAATCATAACAACACCTTATACCAAATTAAATGTTGAAAGTCTATTTACCAGGAAACACTGTTTTTAGATTTATTTAAATTTGTATTAAAAATTTAAAGATGAAATCATATATTTATTATTGACTTATGTGCTAACTAAAAACTTAATTAAAACAATGTGTCCAATCCTTTAATTTTAAAAATAAGTTAGACACATTATAGTTAACTGAAATTTGTCAAATATAATATACTACCTTTGATCTAAAATTGTAAATCCAGAGATAATTGAAAAGTTTGTAGTATAAATTCACTTATGTTAACTATACTTAAATATACTCATAAATGTATATGAAATTTGTTTTATTTAATCAAATATTGTATTTAAAATAGATGCTTTAATTAAATAACTTTTTCAAACTTATAACATATTTTAAAAGTAAAAGTAAAAAATACATAAGTAATAATATGAGCATGAACATCTTTTGTCTAATATAATTGAACATAACAAATGTAATGAAATATTTTTCATTTTTAACAGAAAAATAATCAATTATTGTCACTTCATTTCATACTCCCAATATTTTAAAGTCAAGATATTACACATCAAAATGATTTGCATTCTGTTTGTCGTTTGTTTCTCCTTTAATTTTGATTGAATAGTAATGCTTTTGTCCTTCCATTTCTTGAATAAGATTTAGGCTTCTTTGGATAAATTGCGTTGCTGTTTGGTCGAAAAGTTGTTAGGCATTGCTCGGGCTACATATAGGATAAAATCAACTCGATAAGGACACGAAGCCATCTCTGAGCAATAATCGTAAATTCTAAGCACACCAATAGTCTGCGTTACTTTGATTTAAACGTATGTTTGTTCTCTGGTTAACGTAACACAAGCCAATGCATATCTAACTGCCCCAAGTTGAAGAGAGGCAAATTTACCATGTTAGTGCGGTCGTTGGTTAAAGCTCTTTATATGCCAAAGCAGTTGGTTGAATGTTTTAGAATTTCAACGTCCACATGTCGTACGTCATGATTACATCGTCTTTTAGGGGTCATTCAATTAGTTTCTGGTGTCTAAAGCCTTTAAGGAAAGCAAGTCTTGTCGTCCAGATTACCGAATTAATAAGTAGTAGTAAATTGGGTTCAACTGAAATGATGATGTTTAATAATCAGATACTAATTTTAAATGAGTACCTTATAAATTATTAATTATATATAAAAATTTATTTAATACACATAAAAATAAAAGTATAATTTTATTTAAATGGCAATTTTTTCATTAGTTTTAGTTTCATTAAAAAGTAAAAATTGGAGGAAATGTTAGGAATAAAGTGGATTAGATTTTTAGATATGTAACGTGCCTTTCCATAGAACAATCAATCACGAGTCAAATGTTAACATTCAATATAAAATACAACTGATATTTTTTAATTCATAACCAAAATAAATTTGTCCGGGAATAGTAGAACAGTCATCCGTATTTGAAATATTTATAAGGAATAACATTTTTAGATTTCAATTTAATATCAAAACAATTGGATGCTAATTAAAAATATAAAACAACACATGTGCAAAAGATTGAACGTTCCAATAATTTTTCTAATCACTTCATTTTACTAATAAGTTAAACATAATATAATTAAATGAAATTTGTGAAATATAATATAATATTTTTAATCTAGTAAATCTAAAAATAATTATAGTATAAATTAACCTATGTTAACTATATATTCAGAAACTTGTTTAATTTAATAAAAATAGTATTTAAAATACATACTTTATTTAAATAACTCTTTTAAACATTTGGCAAACCTTAAAAGTTAAAAAATATTATAATAATAATATAGACACGATAATAACTCCCTTTGCATAATATAATTGAACGTAATACATTACTATTATTTCTTAATATTTATCTAATGCAATGAAGTACTTTTCATGTTTTCTTAACAGAAAATAATTCAAATTATTGCCACTTTATTCTGTACTCCTAATTTCTAAAATTAAATATATTTTTAATTTGATCATTTTACTTTTTAAATTCTCTTTTGAGTAAAACATTTATAAAAATTAGATCAGGCTGAATTTAGTTTAAATCCTTATTTTCAAACTCAAAGCTAACCTTTTATAAAAGAAATTAAGTTTAAGGTTACTTCATAAAATATTTTAATGTTTTTAATTATTATACAAAATATAGATAATTTATTAAAACATTTATTAATTTTTATAAAATTTTAAAAATATTATATAATAACAAATAAATTTTAAAAGATGTTCAAATAATTTTGTAAATTAAAGTTATGATAAATCAGTTATAAATATTAAATTTGGACTTTAAAATTTAATTTAATAAAATAATATTTTAAATACATGCTCTATTCAAATAGCTCCTTTGAATTTGTAACATATGGTAAAAGAAAAGGTTAAAAATATATAAATGATAATATGAACGTGTTGTTAACTCCCTTTCTATTATATAATTGATCATAATATATTCTTATTTTTTTAATATTTATTTAATGGAATGAAATACTTTTCATGTTATCTTTTTTTAACATAAAAATAAGAAAATTATTTTCACTATGTTTCGTACTCCTTATATTTTTAAATAAAAAATAATACTTGTCAAATTGAGTTTATTCTAAAACATTTCATTATATAAATTATTTTTAAATTCAACATTTACTTTCTAAATACTCTTTTGTGAGAAACATTAATTCAAGTTAGATTAGGATGAAAAATATTTTTTACTATAAGCTTTTTTCATTAAGAAATTTTAAATTTAAGCTTAAATCATAAGAATTTTTAATTTTTAATTATTGTATAAAATCTAAATAATATATCTTTTAAGAATAAAAAGTTTATGAATCTATTTTTAAATGAAAACATATTCTATTAA